>JAYXIM010052880.1:0-36969 GCA_037575425.1 Anastrepha fraterculus | reverse complement strand
TACATATGTACTTCTATTCAAAAATGCAAATGGCTAAATCAAATGAATATCTGCATGTGAAAAATATGGACGTGCAAAAGCAAACACGCATATACACTTGCTCGCATAACTCTGCGTACACTTAGAAAAAGAACAAAAATTTGATGTTTAATAGTCGATTATTTTAAATATAAGGCACTTGAGACTATGCTTTTTTTATTTGATTCTTTGCTTATATCTTAACATATTTATGCTTTCTTTTTATTAAAAAAAAAACAAACTTAATATAAAAAAAATGCTTACCAAAAAAAAAAAAAAATATGACTCCTCAAAAGTCTGCGTACACTTCAATTATTCTGCGTACAATGCCGGAATTTCTTGTTTTCAATACTTTGCTGGACTTCCATTTCCTTTTAAAACCTCTGCCAGACGTCTAGGCATTGAATCAACCAGATTTTTAGTGACCTCGGCAGTTATTTTGCTCCACTCCTCCTTATGTTGTGTTGCCGAAATCTACGCTCGAGTAAATCCCATAGGTTCTCAATAGGATTTAGGTCTGGAGACTGGGGACCGGATCTGAGCAGCAGCCAGAGCTTTACATTATGGGCGGTATGCTTCGGATCATTGTCCTTTTGGAAGCAAAAGTCTTCTTGGAGCTGCAGTTTCTGAGCACTCTGCAGTAAGTTTTCATTTAATATGTTGATATAATCATTGTGGACCATTGTCGACCATTGGCCGCCATACATCCCCACACCATAATACCACCCCTCCATGCTTTACAGTTGGCAATAAATTTTCTTTGTCCACGGCAGTTCCGCTTTTTCTCCATACCAGCTTCTTTCCTTTTATGCCAAATATGCAGAATTTGCTCTCATCTGAGAATATAAACTTCTTCCAGAAGCTTAGGGTCTTCAAAACGTGCTCATTGGCGAAATCCACACGGTCATGATATCCGGCATTTCTCCATGTGCGTCTAACGGTTTCTTCAGAAACAGATTTGGTGAAACGTTCTTCAACTTCGAGGCGTCCTTGGTGAGCAGTAGTCCATGGATTTAGAGGCACCAGTTGTACAATTCGTTTTTTCTCCCGTTCTGTCAACAACGGTGGTCGGCCGCACCGGGGTTTTGACAATATGGAGCCCGAATTCACGTAATTGTCGTAGACTCTCTGGCACGAGGAATGTGTACTGCCAACTAATTGTCCAATTTCTCTGTAGGATTTGCCATCCAACCTATATTTTAATATAAGTTTCCGAACTTCTACGGAAATTTCTTTTCCTTTTTGCTCCATAGTGAACAGCGTGCAAAACTCTTTTCCAATGTAACCACAAATAAAGCACATCAGCGAAAAACAATAAAGCGAAGTAAAAAAACTAACGGTAATCGCGAATTCCGGCATTGTACGCGGAATAATTGAAGTGTACGCAGACTTTTGAGGAGTCATATTTTTTTTTCTTTTTTTGTTTGTATGAACTTTTTTCCTATTAAGTTTGTTTTCTTTTTAATAAAACCACATAAAACCAAAATGCCACATTCCTGGCATATTTTTTTTTGGTGCTCACCGCATAAGGCCGCTTCATCGCATATCGAGCAATAGGTAGTTGTCATCCGTTTTTTGGAACAGTGACAAAATGTGCAGTATGTCCGTTTGCCTTTTGATGAAGAAGCTTTGCTCACTGTTCCAGTTTCCTTTATATTGAGTATATTACGGATACTGTTCTTCAGTTCTCTAGGAAGGTTTGGTATATTATCAAGTCTCTCTTGTTGCCACGGTCCTGTTAATTGTTCGTGTAGTTTTAACATATACTTTGTTCTATTTAATGGTTTCAATCCCTTTTCCATTACGTTATGAGTGTAGATAACGTAAGAGTTCACTGAGGCTATATTTAACATGTTGTAAAATATGCAAAGTGGCCAACGCCTGGTTTTCCTGTTGCATGAAATATTTTGGGCCATTTGATCAAAGGTATCTACGGCACCTTTAGTGGAATTGTAGGAGTGTATAATTTCTGGCTTTGATGTAACTTCGTTCAAAGCGCCAGTAATGTGCATTGTGGATAGTAACATCACGTTCTTGTTTTGCTTAGGCTTGTAAAACACCATTGTCATTTCCTTATCAAACGCAAACATTGATGATCCATTTGAGCGAGATTTTGTTTCCAATAACTCTGCCGGTATTTCTGATTTATTTTTGCGTAAGGCTCCCACGATGGTCAATTTGTATGTATTAGCCAGTAATTTTTGTGCTAAGTGAATACTGGTAAACCAGTTATCCATTATAACGTTTCGATGACTTCCATGCAATGATTTGGTCAAATTTTCAACGAAGTAATTGGCTAATGGAGCACCATTGGTTTCAGTGGATTTACCACGATAAGGACTTGCATGTATTACATATTTTGTCGCTACATCATATAGCATTACAATCTTTATACCATATTTGTTTGGCTTGTTTGGCATATACATGCGGAATGGGCACCTTCCCCGGAAACCTACAAGTTGTTCATCAATTGTAACATATGATCCTGGCTTGTAAGACTTTGTGCAGTTGTAAATGAAGATGTCCCATATCATGGATATTGGAGCAAAAACCGTTTCTTTTATGCGTTCTTCTCTTGTCAATTGATTATCGAACCTTAGGGCGTTTATCAAAATGTTAAACCTGTTACGGCTCATGGTTGCTTTGTACCTGTCGCCTCAGTAATTGGGGTCAAACAGTACATCCGTGGTGAGATGATTATTTTTTAAAGTTGCGGAGAGAAATATAAGTCCAAGCAAGGCCTTCAGTTCACAAAGATTTGTATCTGAAACAGTGCAGTCTTTGATTTTATACTTTTCTCGTAGTTGTGCAATTTTTTCGTTCGTTCTCAAAAGCACTTCGGTTAGTATTTCGTCGTTAAAAAATAAGCCAAACGCATCGATGGGTTCGATAGCATCCTTGGCTCCTGGATATGGACCTAGTTATGTTTTATTTTAATAACAGTGTCGAATATAAACAACATTCATAGCCATTGCTCTTCCGCTACTACGATGCACTGGATTGCTACTCCAAACATGACCATTCCTTCCCAAAAGTGGATTAGAACTGGATACATCTTCAATATCATTTAGTTGTAGCTGCACAGTTGGTGCTGACTTTTGGTTTTTTGCCGGGGGACCTTATTTTTTTTTTCAGATGCCATATTTTGAGCGGACTCCACGGCTATCGTCACTGTCAAAATCAACTTCCTCTTCAAGGTTGTCCTCAGTAAAGCTTTCATCGCTGTCAATACTGTCCAGGAGGGCTTCTATTTCTGCATCCGCAAGGCAACGACTTGAGTTTTCCATTATTTTCTTTTATTTCTCCTGAAAACCGCACGGAACATAAATTTCATTTACAAATAACAAGACCACGTAAAACTTACGTACAAACATTTATACGTTAATGCTAAGACCACGTAAAATTTACACACTTTTTTTAAAGAACGATTAAAGCTAAACGCGAAGTAACAACTGATTCATGATTCACTTGTTAATGCAACAATAAAATACAGGAAGCACTGCCACGAGGTCGTAGCGATAGCGCCGAACGGTAAAGTGTAACTGACTTTTTTTTGCGACATACACGTAAAATTTACGTATATTACGATTCTAGAGTTAAAATAATCGACTACTAAACATAAAAGTTTTGTTCTTTTTCTAAGTGTACGCAGAGTTATGCGAGCAAGTGTACATAAATACATACATGCATATAAACTTCCATAGACATACATATGTACATATGAGGCTGCGAGCACTTGCCACAGAAAAAATATTTCGATTTGCTATTGCTGTCAAGAATTTAGAACACATATTTACATACATATATTGATGCATACATATGTATATTGACTATTTTCGAATGGTCGAGAAAATTGGCATATGGGCGGCTCGTTTTATGAATGAAAGTACTTTGCTCGTAGAAATATGAGCTCGAACTTATGAATGAATTTTTTTTTGTTGTGTTTTTTAACACACTTTCATTAGGTCCGGGTTGTATGTAGGTATGTATGTATGTATTTAACGGAATCTTTGAGCTTAATTTTCACTGGCTTCTAAAAATCTGATCGACTTGGAGTTTTGCACACCTATCATGGACCGATGACAATGCAATAATTTGATAAAAGTTTTCCATTATCCTTATTAGGACTGCCAGGATTAATATTTTCTTTTTTTACCTGTGGGCAGAAAGTAAGGTCGAGATATCCTAACCTAAAAGTGCAAAAAACCCCATTTTTGCCCATATTTGAGGTTATGTAGCCTTGCAGATGTTTTCTTTCACCAAAATTAAAGGATGGCATCTTTAAATACAATCCTTCTTTTTTCAAATGGCGTTTTGTTTGCTCAAATATCATTTTTTTTCGCAGAGATATCGCATAACCTCAAATATGGGCAAAAATGGTGTTTTTTGCACTTTTAGGTTAGAATATCTCGAAAACCAGAGCTGATAGAGCAATTCTGAGGCCAGATTTGGATTCAGCGCATCATAAACCTTCGGAAATATATAGTCTGGTTTCTGGGTCTGAATGTTGGTTAAATTTTGTCGGCCTAGTTCCATTAAACACGAAAGATACGATTATCGTAAAAACTCAAACTAATAAATTAATTTTAGTTATCAATCCGAATTTTGCATGGACAGAGAAGCAGATATTAGTTTAAATTATTTCGGATACTTTTCCTTGTAGACTAGTGTAATCGTATGCTTGGATGTCGTTTTCAATACTTCGTGCCTATTGAAAAGCTTAATATACACATCCATGCATGCATGCATGAAATAGAAAGCAGAGAAGGGATTTATTAATTTAGAAAGCGCACTTTCTCATTATTTTATTTACATATTTTTAAAAAACTTTTGAATTTAAAGGATCGGGTTTAGTATAATGCCGTATGGGCAATTTTAGGCCAAGTATATTGATTTATTTAATGAAACTTGGTTGAGATGTTAGGGAGTGGCTCATGAACAACTTTTATAACTTTCAATATTTACACACATTATAATACACTTATAAATTGGTACAATATAATACATATATTTTGTTCTAAATTTCACTTCAATTCATAAAATATATGGGCACAAGCGTATTTTTACTGGTTTTTATACTTGTATTCAAAACAACAATATAAAAAAAAAAAAAAATAATTGGCGCGTACATTTCTGTTAGGTGTTTGGCCGAGCTCCTTCTCCTATTTGTGTGCGTCTTGATGTTGTTCCACAAATGGAGGGACTTACAGTCTCAAGCCGACTCCGAACGGCAGATATTTTTATGAGGAGCTTTTTCATGGCAGAAATACACTCGGAGGTTTGCCATTGCCTGCCGAACAACAATATCCTTTCGCTAAATTACACAATTTTAACAATAAATTACTTGAAAACTATAAATCTCCGGAGGGTGCGGTTTCTAGTTTTATATATGTATATGATTATACTGAATATACCTCAACTTAAATTTTGTAAAAATAAAAATAAAAATTTTAATTAGGCTATGATGATGTTCCACCGAACAAGTGGACCGAAAAAAAGAAAAAAAGGAGCTGCTGTATCGAGAGCTGCGTACCTAAAGATAAAGCTATACTTTTTGCGTTTCCTAGGGACGGAGAGATTCGTAAGACTTTTTGATATAGGTACATATGTACTTCTATTCAAAAATGCAAATGGCTAAATCAAATGAATATCTGCATGTGAAAAATATGGACGTGCAAAAGCAAACACGCATATACACTTGCTCGCATAACTCTGCGTACACTTAGAAAAAGAACAAAAATTTGATGTTTAATAGTCGATTATTTTAAATATAAGGCACTTGAGACTATGCTTTTTTTATTTGATTCTTTGCTTATATCTTAACATATTTATGCTTTCTTTTTATTAAAAAAAAAACAAACTTAATATAAAAAAAATGCTTACCAAAAAAAAAAAAAAATATGACTCCTCAAAAGTCTGCGTACACTTCAATTATTCTGCGTACAATGCCGGAATTTCTTGTTTTCAATACTTTGCTGGACTTCCATTTCCTTTTAAAACCTCTGCCAGACGTCTAGGCATTGAATCAACCAGATTTTTAGTGACCTCGGCAGTTATTTTGCTCCACTCCTCCTTATGTTGTGTTGCCGAAATCTACGCTCGAGTAAATCCCATAGGTTCTCAATAGGATTTAGGTCTGGAGACTGGGGACCGGATCTGAGCAGCAGCCAGAGCTTTACATTATGGGCGGTATGCTTCGGATCATTGTCCTTTTGGAAGCAAAAGTCTTCTTGGAGCTGCAGTTTCTGAGCACTCTGCAGTAAGTTTTCATTTAATATGTTGATATAATCATTGTGGACCATTGTCGACCATTGGCCGCCATACATCCCCACACCATAATACCACCCCTCCATGCTTTACAGTTGGCAATAAATTTTCTTTGTCCACGGCAGTTCCGCTTTTTCTCCATACCAGCTTCTTTCCTTTTATGCCAAATATGCAGAATTTGCTCTCATCTGAGAATATAAACTTCTTCCAGAAGCTTAGGGTCTTCAAAACGTGCTCATTGGCGAAATCCACACGGTCATGATATCCGGCATTTCTCCATGTGCGTCTAACGGTTTCTTCAGAAACAGATTTGGTGAAACGTTCTTCAACTTCGAGGCGTCCTTGGTGAGCAGTAGTCCATGGATTTAGAGGCACCAGTTGTACAATTCGTTTTTTCTCCCGTTCTGTCAACAACGGTGGTCGGCCGCACCGGGGTTTTGACAATATGGAGCCCGAATTCACGTAATTGTCGTAGACTCTCTGGCACGAGGAATGTGTACTGCCAACTAATTGTCCAATTTCTCTGTAGGATTTGCCATCCAACCTATATTTTAATATAAGTTTCCGAACTTCTACGGAAATTTCTTTTCCTTTTTGCTCCATAGTGAACAGCGTGCAAAACTCTTTTCCAATGTAACCACAAATAAAGCACATCAGCGAAAAACAATAAAGCGAAGTAAAAAAACTAACGGTAATCGCGAATTCCGGCATTGTACGCGGAATAATTGAAGTGTACGCAGACTTTTGAGGAGTCATATTTTTTTTTCTTTTTTTGTTTGTATGAACTTTTTTCCTATTAAGTTTGTTTTCTTTTTAATAAAACCACATAAAACCAAAATGCCACATTCCTGGCATATTTTTTTTGGTGCTCACCGCATAAGGCCGCTTCATCGCATATCGAGCAATAGGTAGTTGTCATCCGTTTTTTGGAACAGTGACAAAATGTGCAGTATGTCCGTTTGCCTTTTGATGAAGAAGCTTTGCTCACTGTTCCAGTTTCCTTTATATTGAGTATATTACGGATACTGTTCTTCAGTTCTCTAGGAAGGTTTGGTATATTATCAAGTCTCTCTTGTTGCCACGGTCCTGTTAATTGTTCGTGTAGTTTTAACATATACTTTGTTCTATTTAATGGTTTCAATCCCTTTTCCATTACGTTATGAGTGTAGATAACGTAAGAGTTCACTGAGGCTATATTTAACATGTTGTAAAATATGCAAAGTGGCCAACGCCTGGTTTTCCTGTTGCATGAAATATTTTGGGCCATTTGATCAAAGGTATCTACGGCACCTTTAGTGGAATTGTAGGAGTGTATAATTTCTGGCTTTGATGTAACTTCGTTCAAAGCGCCAGTAATGTGCATTGTGGATAGTAACATCACGTTCTTGTTTTGCTTAGGCTTGTAAAACACCATTGTCATTTCCTTATCAAACGCAAACATTGATGATCCATTTGAGCGAGATTTTGTTTCCAATAACTCTGCCGGTATTTCTGATTTATTTTTGCGTAAGGCTCCCACGATGGTCAATTTGTATGTATTAGCCAGTAATTTTTGTGCTAAGTGAATACTGGTAAACCAGTTATCCATTATAACGTTTCGATGACTTCCATGCAATGATTTGGTCAAATTTTCAACGAAGTAATTGGCTAATGGAGCACCATTGGTTTCAGTGGATTTACCACGATAAGGACTTGCATGTATTACATATTTTGTCGCTACATCATATAGCATTACAATCTTTATACCATATTTGTTTGGCTTGTTTGGCATATACATGCGGAATGGGCACCTTCCCCGGAAACCTACAAGTTGTTCATCAATTGTAACATATGATCCTGGCTTGTAAGACTTTGTGCAGTTGTAAATGAAGATGTCCCATATCATGGATATTGGAGCAAAAACCGTTTCTTTTATGCGTTCTTCTCTTGTCAATTGATTATCGAACCTTAGGGCGTTTATCAAAATGTTAAACCTGTTACGGCTCATGGTTGCTTTGTACCTGTCGCCTCAGTAATTGGGGTCAAACAGTACATCCGTGGTGAGATGATTATTTTTTAAAGTTGCGGAGAGAAATATAAGTCCAAGCAAGGCCTTCAGTTCACAAAGATTTGTATCTGAAACAGTGCAGTCTTTGATTTTATACTTTTCTCGTAGTTGTGCAATTTTTTCGTTCGTTCTCAAAAGCACTTCGGTTAGTATTTCGTCGTTAAAAAATAAGCCAAACGCATCGATGGGTTCGATAGCATCCTTGGCTCCTGGATATGGACCTAGTTATGTTTTATTTTAATAACAGTGTCGAATATAAACAACATTCATAGCCATTGCTCTTCCGCTACTACGATGCACTGGATTGCTACTCCAAACATGACCATTCCTTCCCAAAAGTGGATTAGAACTGGATACATCTTCAATATCATTTAGTTGTAGCTGCACAGTTGGTGCTGACTTTTGGTTTTTTGCCGGGGGACCTTATTTTTTTTTTCAGATGCCATATTTTGAGCGGACTCCACGGCTATCGTCACTGTCAAAATCAACTTCCTCTTCAAGGTTGTCCTCAGTAAAGCTTTCATCGCTGTCAATACTGTCCAGGAGGGCTTCTATTTCTGCATCCGCAAGGCAACGACTTGAGTTTTCCATTATTTTCTTTTATTTCTCCTGAAAACCGCACGGAACATAAATTTCATTTACAAATAACAAGACCACGTAAAACTTACGTACAAACATTTATACGTTAATGCTAAGACCACGTAAAATTTACACACTTTTTTTAAAGAACGATTAAAGCTAAACGCGAAGTAACAACTGATTCATGATTCACTTGTTAATGCAACAATAAAATACAGGAAGCACTGCCACGAGGTCGTAGCGATAGCGCCGAACGGTAAAGTGTAACTGACTTTTTTTTGCGACATACACGTAAAATTTACGTATATTACGATTCTAGAGTTAAAATAATCGACTACTAAACATAAAAGTTTTGTTCTTTTTCTAAGTGTACGCAGAGTTATGCGAGCAAGTGTACATAAATACATACATGCATATAAACTTCCATAGACATACATATGTACATATGAGGCTGCGAGCACTTGCCACAGAAAAAATATTTCGATTTGCTATTGCTGTCAAGAATTTAGAACACATATTTACATACATATATTGATGCATACATATGTATATTGACTATTTTCGAATGGTCGAGAAAATTGGCATATGGGCGGCTCGTTTTATGAATGAAAGTACTTTGCTCGTAGAAATATGAGCTCGAACTTATGAATGAATTTTTTTTTGTTGTGTTTTTTAACACACTTTCATTAGGTCCGGGTTGTATGTAGGTATGTATGTATGTATTTAACGGAATCTTTGAGCTTAATTTTCACTGGCTTCTAAAAATCTGATCGACTTGGAGTTTTGCACACCTATCATGGACCGATGACAATGCAATAATTTGATAAAAGTTTTCCATTATCCTTATTAGGACTGCCAGGATTAATATTTTCTTTTTTTACCTGTGGGCAGAAAGTAAGGTGAATTTGGTTGTAAAATGTAAAATCTTTATTTATTCTTGTAAATCAATTTCATCCCCTTCAAAACAATCCCCTCTCGACGAAATACACTTATGCCAACGATTTTTCCAATCCCCGAAACATGCCAAATAGTCCATTTCCGGTATAGCCATCAGCACCTTCTTCGATTCAGCTTTTATCTCCTTAATCGACTCGAAACGCGTTCCCCGGAGTGGTCTCTTGAGTTTTGGGAATAGCCAGAAGTCACACGGAGCCAAATCAGGCGAATACGGTGGTTGCGGAACGATATACATGGAATTTTTGGCGAAATGGTCACGAAGAACGAGTGCAGTGTCAGACGGTGCTTTATCGTGATGCAAAAACCAAGAGTTGTTGGCCCATAATTCTAGTCTTTTTAGATGAATTGCTTCACGTAAACGACGCATAACGCTCAAATAATATTCCTTATTAACAGTTTGGCCAGGTGGAAGGAATTCATAGTGCACCACATCACGAAAATCGAAAAAAATTGGCCAATGGAGTGGGGTAGCCGTTTCTCAGGCTCCCTCCACGAAATAAGTTCTTCATCCCGATTACTTCTTTATCACGGCCGATAACTGCATAGCTTTCTACTCACAGTCGATAATAAAGGAATTAAATATAACACGAATATATCGAATCATTAATTCACTGACTGCAATGATAACCATAATTTGCATTCATAATAAAAAATAGTTAAAAAAAAAACTAAAAAACACGCTTTTTTGCTAATCGGACTAAAAAGTAGAAAATAAAAAATAGTTTAAAAAAACTAAAAAACACGCTTTTATTGCCAATCGAACTAAAAAGTATAAAATAAATTTTAATGACAAAGAGACCTATAATGAAGTAATAGCAAATCGAACGATCAGTCATAGTCAACAACCTCAGAACAGAATTATAACAAAAATTAAGATACAAATAGAATAATTCAAATTAGTGTTAAAAGCGTGGGATGCTTGATATAGTAAATATTACAATCATTCTATTGGCAACTACCTATGTACAGAAGGTTATGAAGGTGAAGCAAAATGCCAGTAGTGACAGTTTAACGGCCACGCGTGGCGGTTACGTGAAGGGTAACGTGACCGCCACTCTTCTTGCTGGGTAGTGTATGAATATACATACATACATATGTACATATATAATAATTTAAAAAGGACACATATTGTTGAATAATAACCCTTGATGCAAATGAATGGTTTACAAAGCCAATTTTTTATGTGGATATTTTAAAGTAATTTTGATAATGCACTTAATATCAATACAATTTAGTTAATTAGATACTTACAATTTCACATTCATGCATGCATATTCTTAGAATTAATTTATTGATCTCACTAGAAATAATCCATTTGCGACGGGAAATAAGCATGAAAGAGAAATGTGATTTTTGCATACATAGGCTATGTTCAGAAACGCATTATAATGCGCAGTAATTGCAGCGTTGGCAGCACTGTCAATGTGACAATTCATGCAACTGATAGATTTGTTGAAAAATTGCAAATCGATTTGTTGCATTTATGAACGCGCTGTGCAGTAAAATGGAATTGTTACTAAGTTTGGTCATGGACGATGTATGTGAGGAAAAAACCGATAGTCTTTTATTAAATTTAAGAAAAAGAAAACCGTGTAAAGCTTAAAAGAAGGACATATCTTGTCAAAAGTTTAATATCAAAACGGAAAATACCCAAAAATAAGTCTTTTTTTTTAAACAATAAAATCGTTTCCCGAGAATATATTTTATTCTCATTATTATAACTTTTCGCTGGGCCATGTTTCTATGTATTTTTAAATCTTTATTAACTTTTTTTACTTCATCTACAACCTTAGCCCAGAGCACGCTCTTTTCCTCCTTCCCGACGTGAACTCGTTCTCCATGCTCAGTCGGACTCTGAGCAGTAATTTTATCTCCGATGTACTAAAGTAATCACTAAAACCAAGAAAAGTATAATAAAATAAAGTTTAAATATCGTATTTTTCATCAATTTTTGTATTAAAAGCTAAAATAAATAATTAAATACCCACTTTTCATCAGACATTGTACTATCGTATTTATTGGCAGTGTGAAAATTTTTGCTGCCATATCTGCATTTTTGAACGCACTGCTCACTCTGAAATGGTATGTTGCGCATTATAATGCATTGTTGAACATACCCATACATACATATATTGGAAATATGTTTGCATAAAATAAAAATAAATAATTGGCGCGTACTCTTCTGTTAGGTGTTTGGCCGAGCTCCTTCTCCTATTTGTGGTGTGCGTCTTGGTGTTGTTCCACGAATGGAGGGACCTACAGTTTCAAGCCGACTCCGAACGGCAGATATTTTTATGAGCAGCTTTTTCATGGCAGAAATACACTCGGAGGTTTGCCATTGCCTGCCGAGGGTCGACCGCTATTAGAAAAATGTTTTTTATTAATTTCGAACCAACGACCTCTCTGTGAATTCCGAATGGTAATCACGCACCAACCCATTCGGCTACGGCGGCCGCCATATGAGCTGCGTTTTGGGGCAGGTCAAGATTTTTTTCTGCCCACATGAATATGGATGGTAGATGTTATATCTATTCAACACTTTGTAGTATATGAATATACATACATATGTATATAATAGTTTAAAAAGTACAACATATTGTTAATTAAAGCTCGAACATATAACGGAAATTATTTCCAAAAGCTAAAAACGCCAACAAAAATAAGGATGCATAAAATAACTTAATTTAATCTGTTCTGGGAATACTTTCTCTTAACCTTAATCCGACATTTGACTCTAAAGAAATTTGAAGGGTTGAAGGTATTGTTGAATAATAAACCTTGATGTAAATGAATGGCTTACAAAGTTATTTTTTAAGTTATGATATTTGAATAATTTTGATAATAGACCTAAATTCAATACAATTTAGTCAATTAGATATTTAAAATTTCATATTCATGCATGCATATACACATAATTAATTTATTCATCTCACAAGAAATAATCCATTTGCGTATGCAAAATGCCGACGTCAAATAAGCATGAAAGAAAAATGTACAAGACTGCTGTTATTTTCTTTTCCCTAAAACCAAATCATGGCATTTTACATTTCAATGCAAACACTATATTTATTTCTGTTGACTACGCTCCGCTATGATAACTCCTTCTGTTAACTTTTCCAAGGCCGTGGTGAAAAAGTGTTTTGTTGGCATTTGACATTTAACCTGCTCATTCGTTCCTGAGCCTTTTCTATCAATTTACGTTCTCTGGTTTCTAACTTTGCAGATATGTATGTATATATAATATATGCATATGTTTTGTGCACTTTTTAGCAATTTGGAGATCTACATATTTAATATATAGTAATATGCTAGTTAACTATTTACCTACTATCAGAGAACAAACAATAACTGACTCGAAATTTTCGCTGGTATCGAAATTTTTTGATAATCTACTTGTTGCTGTTTTCTGCAACTTACATATACATATATCTGTGGCGTTTTAACATAACATCTTAGGTGCAAAAATTGCATTTCGAGATATTGACGATTTTGTGTAAAATAAGTACTGCGTGGCTTTTGGAAAATGTTTTTAATCCAACGAGAGGGCTCACTAGTCTTCAAACAAAATTTAACAAAAATTTAAACATTTGTGGTTAGTAAGCATGTTTTTTTCACTGCTTCGTACTTAAGATGTTTAGAAAACTCGCCACAAGAAAACGAAGCATCTTATATAGACTTAAGATATTATTATCGATATAAATATAAATTAATCAATTCTTACGAGAACATAAGATCTTCTGTTGTAATTAGAACGAGTAAGTTAGTTTAGATAAGATATTTTTATTTATTCAGTTCCTTACTTTAAAGTAGTAAAATTAATACATTTTTCAGTTAAAGGTTAATATTAATTTAAATAATCCGTTAGCACTTTATAGTTTGTTGCGTTAGCGTTTAGTTAAAAAGAAAAATATGTATGTACATATATACTTACGTATAAAAGTAAAAATATTCAATTCATTTTTCAGTGTTTATAACAGTCAGACTTTCGTCTAGTAATATATACGTATTATTATTATTCACTTTCGTCATACGACGTTAAATCTGGATGAAAATCTAACATATCTTCGGTTCTTAAGTTTATATATATATAATAAAAGTCTTTATAAATTTCATCTACAAGAGGTAATATTTCTAAAAGATCATTTTTCTTTTTTGTGCTTATTTTTATTGGAGAGTCGTAGCACCTTTTCAAGTCTTTTTTTAACACAATGGATTCCTCGCTTTGATATATTTATGAATTTGAACGGATCATCCTCTCTTAGAGATGTTTTAAAATATATTTTACCAAATTCTTTTGTATATCTGAGCCACTTAATGTCTTGCCAACTGAATTTATTGCCGCTGTCATCAACTTTTCGCCAAGTAAACAAGTTTTTCGATGCATATGCAAAATCCAGCATTTTCAATTGCTCCATTTCAATCACTATAAATTTGTTCTTTACGCCTACCGTGCGTATAAACTGGTACCAATCGCGAGGATGATGGATTTTTATTGAAGACTTTTTTTCTTTTTTTCTATTGCAGCATGGTTACTATCGCACTCCATGCGTGTGTGATCGGGTACCATAAATTTGTGATCTATAATACTTACGTCGTTATCGAATTGCAAAAAAATTGCAAACATCGCTGCAATGAACGAATTCTTATTTTGTCCTGGACAGCAGTCGCTATAGAAAACCACATTTTTTATATTTGTATTTAGTTCTAATAGATTATAAGTCCATGATGGTCTTTTGTAAAATGACAACGAAGTCCTCAGTAGCGGTGTGGGCAGGCACTGCTGTAGATCAAAGCAAAAATTCTTTAAAATCATTATTATTTATAGCGATATCCTCATCGGTTTTTTTTTTTGAGTCATATGCTTGTTGTGCTAGATTGAGATGCTCAGTTTTTTCTAATTTTAGCGAATCAATCTCTTCGTTATTAGCAGCTTGTATTTTCGACTGAAGCAAATCGCACTTGTGGCAAGTATCAACCTTTGGTTTTTTAAATTTTAAGTTTTCTCCATAGATACGATGCATTTCAGCTACCGATAAATCACTGGGTAGATAACGTTTGGAAGTATCACGTCGAGTATAGTGCGATTCATATGACGGAAAGCTTTTAATAAAAGCCAAAACTTCTTTACCCCGCATGTCTACCTTTACACCAATCCCCACAAGTTTTTCCTTCGCAATAGTTTTAATAAATTGTTCGGTTTCAGATAATGCAAATCTAAAGCATTTCTGACACACTGCAACTCTATTACCACTAATCTCCATGAAATAATAATATGAATATGGCCTTTTCCTCAGATTGGTTTCATGCTTAACTCTTTTTACCGTGTTGGTTTCTTCAATTTCAATCAAGCCATTAACATAAGCTTTACGTAAGTTGTAAGGGTCTAGTCCCCAATACTGTTTGTGTATGAGCTGCTGTTCTTCGTATGTTATTCTCTGATCGCATTTTTTTCTGCATGCTTCCAACGGACGAACGATACGGACTGGAACATGTTTTCCAGCTGTTGAAGAATAACTCTCTCCACGATTTCTTAATACTTTTCGCGTTGATGATTGCACTTTATTTGCCACAAATAAAATGCACACACAAAAACAAACTTATATTGATTAAATATACCGTTATTTTCGAACGAAGATTCAACAGAATGCCTTACGTAAAATTAAGATGTTCTGTAAAACGAAAAATGTACAATTTATGATAGTTTAGGTTTTATAATAAGGTCTTATGTCTACTTAAGTGAAGGATATGTCAAATGATATTTTTAACATAATAGCTTATCTAAACTTAGGAGATCAATTAAAATACATTTTGCGGAAACTGTGCTGGGTGTACAACTTTTAAGTTAAAATAAGTTTTTATGAATACGTCACAAATAACAAACTGAAATTTTCAAAAGAGCTTAATTTTACTTAAGATAATTTGATTTGGACAAAATATTCAAAAAATGTATACGTTGAAAAGTAAACCCCTATAACTTATGAAAAAATTAGAGTTTTTGAGAATCGACTGGACAGAAATATGGAGGGCAATAAGAAGAGCTAGAATATGGCCTAAACACGATTTCGTCATAACTTGACTTACGATGTTATGATATATTGACACAGATATGCTCATGCGCGCACTTGACGCACAGCAGTTGCGGTTGTCGAACATTTACAAGACATTATTATTATTATTATTTATTAGAGCAATATGAAATATAACACTAATTGATAGAGCACACTAGCTACTTAGGCCTACGGTACTATTGTTTTAAATATTACTTTATATGCTATTTTACACGTATAGAAAATTGTTAACTGTAAACTTTTGGCTGCAGAGTCGTCATGTTCATTTCCGGTAATACCTTTGTGACTTGGGGTCCATATTATTTTTGTTTTGCCAGGTTTTTTTATTAAATGGTCGCGTATTTGGGAGACTGTTTGATTGCTGTTGTGAATATTGTCCAGACTTTGGACGACAGAGAAACTATCGGTGAAGACTGCAAACTTGCCTTTTATATTAGATGCGAGGGTTACGGCCTTCAGAATTGCGAAGGCTTCTGATGAATAGATAGAGCTGTAACTTGGTAGTCGACCACCTGTTAATAGTTTGCCGTTGTTATCAACGACAGCAAAAGTTGTACTGTGGTCGATTTTGGACCCATCGATAAATAATATGGATATATTGGCTAAATCTTTCTTGTTGACTAATTCATGATACAGCTGTTTAAATGTTTCAGGACTGGTGTTATTTTTTTTGAAGGAATGAAGACTATAATTGATTGAGTTAGGATGTAGGAGCCATGGCGCCTGGCGGCTTACCGTCGAACAGGTGGGAGGTATTTTTATATCCAGGTCGTTGGAGATGCAATGTCGTATGGCGGACTTTATTTTGTAAGGTCCTTTGTGTGTTTTTCAAGGTATCAAATAGAGATCTGTTGGTTGTGGTCAATATTTTCGGAATGAACCTCAAAGTGGCCGTTTCGTATCGTTCAAGTATAGATGGCAGCCCGGCCTCGGCGAGGACGCATTTAATTGGAGATGTTGGGAAGGTGTACACGCTTCTGCGTACTGCCGTGTGATAAGGTTTATTGAGAAGTTTAGGATGAGAGCTGGCGCATCCTCCATATATTGGAAGACCGTAGTCTATTTTGGATAGAATAAATGACCTGGTTATGTTCACAAGTGTGTTGGTGTGAATATGTAGGTGTTTTGAGGTAAGGTATTTGATTATGTTAAGTCGGGCTATAAGGTTTTTTTTAGGTAGATGCAATGTTCTTTGAATGTGTACTTGGTATCGAAAATGATGCCCAGTACTTTCAGGTAATTGACATTTTCTATGGTTGTATTCATCGTGTTTACTTGTAGCTGGGGGCAGTTGGATTTTCGACAAATGTGTAGAATTTTGCATTTGTCGGGTGCTAAGATCGCTCCTGAGTATTGTCCCCAGGAGTTAATATCTTCCAGCAATTTCGACAGAGTTCCTTGTACGTAGTTTATGTCTTTAGATTTTGTATAGAAGAAAGCGTCGTCGGCATATATTCTGAAGTCTAAACTTTTGTGCACGGATGTGACTTTATTTAACTGTTCAAAGGATATAATAAAGAGAACTACGGAAAGGGGGAGCCCTGTGGAATACCGTTTTCAAGTGAGTATATGGGGGAAAAAAAACCGTTTACTCGTGTATAGAATTTACGACTTGTGAGGAATGATTTTATGAGATTGTATATCTTTGGTCCAACTCCCCAGGATCGATAACGATATGGGCGCCGATGCGGTCAAAGGCCTTTTCAAAGTCTATAGCCAAGATTGTGACGTGGTTTTTTTTTATTAGGGAGTCTGCAATGAAGTGTTGTAGTGGGAGGAGTCCGTCCAGAGTGCCATGTTGTTTTTTGAAGGCGATTTGTTTGTGACTGATGAGATTTTTTTGTTGTTATGAACCACATTAGGCGTTTGGCGAGCATCTTTTCTAGAGTTTTGCCCATGCAGGATAAAAGGGAAATGGGTCTGTACCCGTCGGTTTTGTTTGTTTGCTTATTGGGTTTTGGTATAGGAATTATTGTGGCTGAAAGCTATGGGTGTGGGTAGCAGCCGTGCTGTAGGATTTTGTTGTAGAGGGATAACAGAGATTGTTTGCAAGAAATGGGCAGGTTGTATAGCATAAGGTAGGATATTCTGTCTCTACCGGGTGACTTGCCTTTGGCGTGTTGCAGGGAAAGTAGTAGTTCTGTTGGACTAAAATCAACTTCTAGGCTTTGTGCATCGCCTGTTAGTTTATGAGGGCTATATGCTTGGGATAGTTTTGATCTTTTGTTTGTGATATAATTTAATGGGAAGTTGGAGTCCATTGCGTAATCTGACCAAGTTTTTCCGAAAGAGGTGGGAATATACGAAGAGCTGGAAAGTATCTTGTTGTTTGGGAGTCGAATTGTTGTAATGGGAATTGGTGGGATGCCTATAAGAGACTTTATGGAGGCCCAAATTTTTTTTGGTGTGGAGGTAGGGTTTATTTTTTTTGTGAATTCTGTGATTGATGATCTTTTAGCAATTTTGACGGATTTTTTTAACAGTGCGTTAGCTTTTTTGTACTCTATTAAGTTGGGGAGGGAGGGGGTGGATTTGTATATTTGCCAAAGCTTTTGTTTATTGGTACGAAGAGTGTTTAAGTCTTTGTTCCACCATGTTGAATATTTTCTGATGTGTGAGGTATTACCCTGTGGGATAGCTATATTGGCAGCAATTTTGATGGATTTTGTAATTTTTGATGCATGTTGGTGGAGTTCCAGTTACCGAAGTGTCTTTCACAGAGGGATTGATACAGTTGCAAATTGGCTGCGTTTTTTTTAATTTTGGCGATTTTTTGAGATTACAGGGAGGTGAGTTGGTTTGTATTTCACAAAGTATTGGATAATGATCACTTCCATATAGGCTTTCGAGTACTTGCCAAGTGCATCGAGGACTTAGCTTGGCGTCAACTAGCATAAGGTCAATGTGTGTGAAAGTGTTGTGTGTAGAAAGGTGTGTTGGAGATCCGTCATTTAAGATGACAAGATTTCTTGTTAGGATTATATTTTCCATCGTTATACCGCGAGGGTTTGGTTTTGGAGAGCCCCATAATGGGCTCCAGGCATTGAAATCACCTAGAAGTAATGTGGAATTGTGGGTGTGGGATAGCAGAGGGAAAATATCACTCTCAGAGAATTTTTGATTAGTAGGTATGTAGGTGTTGATTATTGTGAATGACGGGGAAAGATGGAATTCGATGGCTATGGATAATGGCATGGAATTTTGGAATATTATTCTGTGGGGTATATCGCGCTTGATAAGAAATGGTCACTCCTGTGTAGTTTTTTGGTGTGACTGCGTGTTTAATGTGGTGGGGGATATGGGTTTCTTGGAGACATATCAGATGAGGTTTCGTGTCTCTAACTAAGAGATCTAGCTCATTGTAATTGTTAAGGTATCCTTTGATATTCCACTGTGCAATTTTAACAGACATTGTTATGGTACATAATGTAGGCTATACAGCAAGTAAATGCTTTCCATTTCAATTCAACCGGGCTATTCGGGTCATGTTCTTCGATTTCGATGTAACTCAAATATGTTGCTCTCTGGTCAAAATAATGAGACACGTATTTTTTTGTTCGCCCGAAAAAAATTTTTTTCAAGAGTTATCGGCAATTTTGTTTTTCGGCTCAAAATCGATTTTTTTTAATTATATAAGAAAAAATTATTTTTAAATGCCCATAACTTAGTCAAATATGAACCGATTTTAATAATTCTGGGTTCACAATGATCGTAATTGCTTACACGAGCGACTTCATGTAGAAACAATTGCAAAAAAGTAGTTGAAAATTTTTTATTTAGCAAAACAGAAAAAAAATTGAAATTTTTTCGAAATTCAATATTTCAAAAAGGGTATTTTTTTTTTCTATAACTTTTTCCAAATCAAGAGGACACCTCAAACTTCCATTAAGTTGAATGCCAAGTAGCTGAAATGAGTTGTTTTTGAGTAATGAATTGTTGAGTAAAAAACCTTTTTGTACACTTTTTGTTTTTTTGCAAAATAAAAAATGTTCTACTACTTTTTTGCAATTGTTTCTACATGAAATCGCTCGTGTAAGGAATGACGATCATTTTGAACCCAAAATTCATTCATTTCATTTTTGACTAAGTTATGAGCATTTAAAAAAAAATGTTCCTATATTATTAAAAAAAAAATCGAATTTGAGCCGAAAAACAAAATTGCCGATAAAGCTTGAAAAAAAAATTTTTCGGGCGAACAAAAAAATACGTGTCTCATTATTTTGACCAGAGAGCAACATATTTGAGTTACATCGAAATCGAAGAGCATGTCCCGAATAGCCCTTTTGAATTGAAATGGAAAGAATCTATATAAGAAAATTTATTTTAATTACTCATAACTTAGTCAAAAACAAGCCGATTTGAATGATTCTGGGTTCAAAATAATCGCAATTACTTACACGAGCGACTTCATGCAGAAACAATTGCAAAAAGTAGTTGAAAATGTTATATTTTGCAAAAACCAAGATTACTTACACGAGCGACTTCATGCAGAAACAATTGCAAAAAAGTAGTTGAAAATGTTATATTTTGCAAAAACCAAGAAGTGCGAAACAGGATTTTTACTCAAAATTTCATTACTCAAAAAAAAGCTCATTTTAGCTACTAGGCATTCAGCTTAATTGAAGCTTGAGGTGTCCTCTTGATTTGGAAAGAGTTATAAAAAAATAAAAATACCCTTTCTGAAATATTGAATTTCGAAAAAATTTCAATTTTTTTTTTTGCTAAATAAAAAATGTTCAACTACTTTTTTGCAATTGTTTCTACATGAAGTCGCTCGTGTAAGTAATTACGATCATTTTGAACCCAGAATTATTAAAATCGGTTCATATTTGACTAAGTTATGGGCATTTAAAAATAATTTTTTCTTATATAATTAAAAAAAATCGATTTTGAGCCGAAAAACAAAATTGCCGATAACTCTTGAAAAAATTTTTTTTCGGGCGAACAAAACAATACGTGCCTCATTATTTTGACCAGAGAGCAACATATTTGAGTTACATCGAAATCGAAGAAATGACCCGAATAGCCCGGTTGAATTGAAATGGAAAGCATCAGTAACATCCCTACAAGACAGCTGACAATCATATTAGCACTCATATTATCATCATCGCTATCATCATCCAACTACAGAATTTTGTTCTAGCCATGGGAAAGTTCTGATAGTTTCCCCTTGTCGGTGTGATATTCTATCTCTCTTTTACCAATAGCAATTTCTTATAACTGAAAAATATATCTACTCTGCTCTAAAACTACTCATTTTCGTCATCAAGCAGTAATCAGCACAAGCTCCTCAATAACTCCTCATTAAAAAGTAATCGGACTGATGAGTTTCGTTAAATTGTTTTATTTAGAAATTATAAAATTTATATTTTTCATTGAGATTTGAACTCACGAATTTTGAATATTTTTTTGTTTACATTAAAAAACTTGTACACACCAATTCGGTGTTTCATCCACTGAGATTCGAACTCTCAAATTTTTAAGTCTTAACCGAGCATCTACTCGCTCGGCTATAACAAATATACAACAATCACCGCTAAGTTTCACACTAGAGCTTTTTTCAGAGCACCACAGTATTTCGTTAAAATTAATCAACACTGATGACAAAAGCTCCTCATTTTCGTTAAAAAGTAATTAGACTGCGGAGTTTACTTAAAATGTTTTATTTAGAAATTATAAAATTTATATTATTGTGTTTTCATTGAGATTCGAACTCACGAATTTTCAATATTTTTTTGTTATCATTAAAAAAAAATTTTCCACTCCAAACCGGTGTTTCATCCACTGAGATTCGAACTCTCAAATTTTCAAGTCTTAACCAAGCATCTACTCGCTCGGCTGTAACAAGTATGAAAAAACGACAGCTAAATCTCACAGTAGAACTGTTTTCAGAGCAGCCACATTATTTCGTTAAAATTAATCAACTCTGATGCCTTGGCGTTTAAAGTACAGTAAATATAGTTTTCACTTATATAAAATTGTTATTGGTAAAACAGAGATAGAAGTCACACCGAACAGGGGAAAAGAATATCAAATGAAATATTTGATTTCCCCATTAAAAAATGTTGTATATGCTACTCTGATAATGAGCATGTATTAGAGACTACCCAGCAAAACCTGCGTGACCGAAACTCTAACACAATTACACTTTTTTGTGTGTTACTAACACATATGCACTCGTATTTGTTTGGAAATCGACTTTTTTTTTTGATTCTCCGTCACCTTTGGCAAATGTGTAAGCAGTAAGCAAACTTTATTCATATATTTTTTCTCATTTTTGCATCAATAGAAAAGGAAGAAAAGAAAACGACAAGTGGCTGTCAAAGCAGTAAGTCAAAAAGATATCTTTTCTCTCTTTTTGATATCAAAGTAGGCCGAGAATCAAATTGTCAACCTTTGGCAAATGTGTAAGCAGTAAGCAAACTTTATTCATATAGTTTTCCTGATTTTTGCATCAGTTAAAGTAAACAAACGCCGTAGCCGAATGGATTGGTGCGTGATTACTATTCAGAATTCACAGAGAAAACGTCAGTTCGAATCTCCGTGAAAGCAAAATTAATAAAAACATTTTTCTAATAGCGGTCGCCCATCAGCAGGCAATGGCAAAATACCGAGTGTATTTCTGCCAAGAAAAAAATCTCCTCGTAAACATATCATAAAACAAAATAAAATAAATGTATAAAAAAAAAAATTATTTTTTGTGATTCGAACACAGGATTTCGGATCGGAAGCCCACATTGCTAGCCGCTCGGCTATCGCGCTGTGCTGTCGCCGCTGGCCTAAAAGTTATTTTGTTCGTCGCTACGTTTATATGAAACTGGCACTGGCAAACGAATCCATATGTATGAAAGGGATAGAAACTCACACGCACACAAAGTTTTTGGCACGATTTTCCCAACGCTTTTAACAAAGTGATTGTAAAGGGGCGTGGTTAGTGACAGTTTAACGACCACGCGTGGCGGTTACGTGCAGGGTAACATGACCGCCACTCTTCTTGCTGGGTAATAAAATACTTGTAAATGTGTTGGAATTTTTGTCAAAAGTGCTCAGCTCTGTCTTGTAGGGTTTTGTTCAAAATAGTGAAAAGTGCGATAAAATAATATTTTCATAAAAAGTAAAAATAATAAATATAATAATATAAAAATAATAATAATAATGAAATAATAATATAGAAATAATAAAATTTTTCTTTTTTTCAGAAGATTATACATAAAATAAAAGGAAAGGAAGGAAAATATAACGTGAACTTTAAACAACGTATTGTAAATTTCTAACATAAACTTAAGTAGTTAAATACTAACTAACAAAAATTTTCTTTTTTTCAGATCATACACAAATTTGTCTACAATCAAAATTAAAGTTGCAAGTTATAAATAAGGCATTGTAAATTGATAACTTTATTTTAAGTAGTTAAATACTAACTAACTAAAAATATATTAATAGAAAAACTTTAAATGTGTTAATATGTAAAATCTTTAAATATGTAAAATCTTGAAATCTGTAAAAATGTAAAATCTTTAAATCTGTAAATATGTAAAATCTTTAAATCTGTAAAATCTTTAAATCTGTAAATATGTAAATGAAAATTCTTAGTTTGTAAACAAGAAATGAAAAATATATATTATATATGTATATAATTTATATAATTTAAATATGTAAATATATAATATAAAATTTTATAATAACTAGTTTGTAAACAATAAATGAATATAATAATATAAATGTAATTTCGTTTTCGTCGTGTAATTTCGAATGAGGAGTTTATTCCATTTGTGCTGATGAGTTTATGATGACAACAATGAGGAGTTTAGGCCATTTGTGCTGATGAGTTTCTGATGACAACAATGAGGAGTTTAGGCCATTTGTGCTGATGAGTTCATAATAACAACAATGAGGAGTTTAGGCCATTTGTGATGATGAGTTTGTGATGACAACAATGAGAAGTTTAGTATGCCTTTAGAGCAGGGCAGATATATTTTTCAGTTATAAGAAATTGCTATTGGTAAAAGAGAGATAGAATATCACACCGACAAGGGGAAACTATCAGAACTTTCCCACGGCTAGAACAAAAATGTGTAGTTGGATGATGATAGTGATGATGATAATATGAGTGCTAATATGATAGTCAGCTGTCTTGTAGGGCTGTCTTGTAAGGATACTGATGATATAAAAATACTCTAATTTTAGTGGCTGAGATTAGTATGTATGGATAAGTGTATGTGTATGTGGTGATAGATATAGTTTTGTACAGATTTTTGTGGAAATTGTGTATATGTAAATAATAATTTGTATGTAAATATGTTATTGTGTGAACGAGGTGGAGTTTTGGTCCATACTGAGCGTTGTTGCTTTGGCTAGGAATTCTTCGGATGTTGTCATTGTTGGAGATGTAGCTAGTATGTTGTTGTTTGTGGTCGCAGATGAAGCTCTGGAGTGTATTGTTGTGTTTGGTTGTTGTTGTGAAAACGTGTGGATTTCCATGGTACTACTTTTACTTGTTTCGCAGGTAGTGTAGTTTGGTGAGATAATAGGGGATGGGTATTTGTAATTTGCATTTGAGGTTCCATGTGTTTCGTTTGCCGGTAGGCATGTGTTTTGGGTAATGGTAGATGAGATGTGATTGTGGTGTTGTTTTTGTTGGTTGGTGTTTATTTTGGTTTCTTTTGTTGATTGTAGGTTTTCTGTGTTATTTTTGGTTATTATTGAAGGGATGATGGTATTTTGTTTTACATTTTTTTTTTTCTTCAGGTACGTTGCGTTTTGAAGCGACGCTTGCGTATGATGTGGAGCTGACCTGTATTGGATTGCGGGACTTGTAAATTTTGTTGGCTTCGCGCATAGAGCATTTTTCTTGGGTTTTTATTATAAGCACTTCTTTTGCTTGTAGGTATTTCGGGCAGGAGTTGAATGTTGCTGTGTGATCTCCAGCGCAGTTTGCACAGTAGATTATTGTGCATGGTTCTGGAACGTGGGGAGGTAAATTGCACGAGGCACAAGCGGGCATGCCTTGACAATGTTTTTGGGTGTGTCCAATTCTTTGCCATATTTTGCAGCGCATTGGGTTGGGGTAATAAGGCCCGACGGTTGTGTTGATCCATGCGATGTTTATTTTGTCGGGTAGATGGTAACTGTCGAATGTGAGGAGGACGACTCCGGTTGGTTTCAAGGTTCCTTCGGTTGTGCGTTGGAATTTGTATGCATTTGTGACGTTGTATTCCTTTAATCCTTCTACGATTTCAGTTTCTGGCACGTTATTTAGGAATGGAGAATAAACCGTTCCTTTGACGCTGTTGAGTCCTTCGTGGTATTTTGCCGTTATTTCGCATATAGCAGGGAGAGTCTTGGCATCTAGGAATTTTTTTGTGTTTGTTTGGTTTTTCACTAAAAGTATTAAACTTCCATCCGAAACTGGGATTATCTTGTTTATGTCTCTGCATATAGCCAGTAAAGATTTGTGGATCGCGAAGATAGAGTAAGCTGAAAGGTTTTTTTTCTGCGGTTGTTAGGTGTGTGTACGGTGAAAGTGGGTAAATTTGAGTAAATTTAGCACAAAAATAACACAAATAGCACAATAACACTAGGTTGCTGTTTAGGCACTGAGCAATAATGTGAAACACTGTAAATATAAATAGCCGAGCAGCGTTGGTAACCGTTCGCGGTGAATGCTTGTCGGTGACTGTGATTTACAAGACATATTTACGTTCAATATTGACTATTTTCGAATGGTCGAGAAAATTGGCATAAGGGTGGGTCGTTTTATGAATGAAAGTACTTTGCTCTTAGAAGTATGAGCTCGAATTTATCAATGAATTTTTTTATGATAAGTTTTTGTTGTTCAGTACAATAGTTGAAACAGTTCGGCGCCGCCGCGACTACTTCAGACTGTTCAGCACTATGGTAACTAGAATTATGACCGCTGCGGCTGCGCCTATTAATGCATTTTGTTCTTGTAGTCGCTAGGCATAGGATTTTAGCTTTGAACGACGTACGCATTTAGAGGAATAAAGTGAGTGTCCTGTGTGTGCGGTTGTATGTACATGTATATGTGTGTATTAAAAGCATAGTGCCCATTTACACGAGGAGACAACTGGAAGGGAAACATTTTGTTCGGGGGTGAAGGACGGCCGCGGAAGAGAGAAGCGAATTTGTCTCCTGTACTGGCGACACGCTTTGCTCTTCTTATTCGTATTTCCAATCTTAAAGCAATTTTTGACAGTTGCTTCATTTGTTTTCTTCTTTTGTGGGAGAAGGTTCTGAGTTATGTGTTGGTTTTCAAGCGAACGGAAGATAACAAAGATGACAAACATCCGAACACTGCTTGGGAAATGCACGATTATTTTTGCTAGTAAAGTAGGTATAATTTAAAATATATTATGGGGCATTTTTATGTTGAATTCTAATTTTCCCCGCATTTCTAGATACTCAAGTTAATTTTAAGTTAATTATTTATGTATGAAGTATTTTTAATTTAATTTTTTTTATTCAAGTACATTAATTTATAAATATATTTAAATAAAAAAACAACAAATTATTTATTATTTAACCAGTTTGCATTTTTCATTCATATATTTAAGAAATTGTTGACGAACGTTTTCCGCTTTACATGTAAGCGCGTGCGAGAATACATCCGAACCAGACGATGCTAAAGCATTAAATGTCAAAATGTTGCCGAAAACAATTTTGCCCGTGTGGCCGCGAATGAGACATGAAAAGAGAATTTCCAGTGTCTCCCTTCCAGATGTCTCCGTGTGTAAATCGGGTGATAGTTTTGCTAGAATTTCAGAACACAAATATGTACGTATTTACATAGGCTAGGGTATTATGTGTGCATACGCACATACAAATATGTACACACATATGCAAAATAGAAATGTTTGAGCATGTGTTAGGCAGGAATTCGATCATTCGTGTATTTACTTCCTAATTATTGTATTTAAATATGATAAGACGATGCGTCGTGAGATTGGCCATGTTTGCTGCAGTGCGTATGCACATACTTATGTATGTTACACTATAAGAATTGAAGATGCAATTGATACCAAAATATACCAAAACACTTCTATACTCTATGTATTCTCGCCTAAAATTAATTTCGACTCGAAAAACTAGTAAAAATGTTCATCAAATTTGTATGAAATTTTAAATTTACTAAAACACACACAACAAAATGTGAGGTCGTTTTATAATGTATTTTGTTTAAATTCTTCTTTTTAAATTAAATCAACAAACATTAAAGTTACTTTGATTTTAAATGTAGGCGCATTTTATATCTAGTGTTAGTATCTTTGATTGTTCACTTAATTTTATTTGAAAATATAAATTGAATAAAATTACTTTTATCCAGGGAACATAAAAATGCTCAAGCAAATTCCTTGGAAAATGCCGTCGGCTATTCGTCAATTTGATTTCATACAGAAGCCAAAAACTGAGCACAGCCAATGTACTCGTATGTATGTACTTGTACCAGAGAATGCTAAAAACGCTAGTAGAGGATTTCAGATTTTTTTCTGTGTTTACCACACTAGTAGAGACTTTCATGTAATTTTTCACCACTGTAGTAGGGGATTCAACACCCGAATAAGGGATTCGCCTTCTTTCATGCCCACAGAGAAGCGAATAAATTTGCGATTGAGACAGCCGCGCAGGCAGTTAATTTTTGGTGCAGAAGGTGAAGACGGCGGAATTATTCGTGTGGGTTTTTGGCACGTATTTAATTCAGGTTCAAGTCCTGAAGTCATATTTTTTTCCTTGCACAATTTTTTTTTACAGTTCATACCAGGAAAGTTTGGTAAAATTTTTGAGTTTATTTTAATTATAATTGCTTTGAAATAGTCTGTTTAGATTTTTTTTTTTTTATATTTGATATTTAGAAAATTTCTTTTCTGTACAATTATAATTTAGAAAGATTCATTAGCAATTATAGATTAGCGCAAACCTGAAAGACGTATCGTGAGCACAGTTTTTGTTTCGTGTTTGACTCAGGTTCAAGTCCTGTAAACATTTTTCTTTGCTCGATATTTTTATTTAATTTTTTGTATTTGGTTTAATTAGAATTGATTTAAAAAAGTGTATTCAGGTTTTTCTAATACCTGTTATTTAGAAATTTATTTTCTATATAACATTATTCATACTTCATTCCCAGCAAAACCTGCGTGACCGAAACTCTAACACAATCACACTTTTTTGTATGTTACAAACACATATGCGCTCGTATTTGTTTGAAAATCGACTTTTTTTTTGGTTCTCCGTAACCTTTGGAAAATGTGTAAGCAGTAAGCGAACTTTATTCATTATGTATTTTTTTTCATTTTTTCATCATTACAAATAAACAAACGCTGTAGCCGAATGGGTTGGTGCGTGACTACCATTCAGAATTCACAGAGAGAACGTTAGTTCGAATCTCGGTAAAAACACCAAAATTAAGGAAAAAATTTTCTAATAGCGGTCGCCCCTCGGCAGGCAATGGCTAACCACCGAGTGTATTTCTGCCATGAAAAAAAGCTCCTCATAAACATATCATAAAACAAAATAAAATAAATGTATAAAAATTTTTTTTTTGTGATTCGAACACAGGATCTTGGATCGAAACCCCACATTGCTACGGCTCGGCTATCGCGCTATTCTGTCGACAGTGCGCTAAAAGTTATTTTGTTTGTCGCTACGTTTATATGTAACTGGCACTGAAACGAATCCATATGTATGAAGGGGATAGAAAATCACACGTACACAAAATTTTTCGCACGATTTTCCCAACGCCCTTAACAAAGTAATTGTAATGAGCAATGTTCGGTGACCGTTTAACGGTCCCGCGTGACGGTAACGTGACCGGGACACTTCCCTACAAGCAGAGAATGTTAATGCAATGAGAAGGTGCAAATGTTACTGTGAGCTTTTTTTAGTACAATTGAGATTTGAAAGCTTTGTAATAAGGAAATTTAGCACACCGAGTTTATAGACACCACACTGAGTTTTGCCCACACAAAAATTGAAAACACCACACATCTTTCACCTCAACACACAACACATTTCTCACCTCGTCATTAAACCAATTAAATTTTTACTATTTTCGTATTTTTGAATAATAAGCGAATACGTAAAATTTATTACACAAAATTTTTTTTCAATTACATTAAAAAAAAACTAATTAAACAAAAAAAATTATAAAAAAAAGTTAGCGCCGGGAATTGATATCGAGTCTAACATGTGGCGAGGAAAAATAGGCGGTGCTTTATTTCTTCGACTGCTTATTTTTTTACCATTTTGTTACTTTTGAAATGAGAAGCGGATACATAAAATGTATTACAAATTTTTCTACGATTATATTAAAAAAAAAAGAATTTTAAAAAGAAGAAAAAAAAGTTAAGTCATGTTTTACAGAACAGGTGAATACTTAATGATTAATCCAAACAGATTGATCGTGCGAGAATTTGCCTTTAGATGGAAGGTAAATTCGCAAATCGTGTACACATTTTTTAAATTTTTCTTTTTATCGAATTTTTGTTTCTAATTTCTAATTTTTCTCATTTAATTTTATTGCAGAATTTTCTCTTGTTTCATTCTATTTCAGGATTTTTCATATTGCTTTATATATATTTTATTTTAAATAAATTAAAAATGTACGCCAACAAACAATTTTTTATTTGTAAATTTTTTCATTTTGCCGACGGCATTTCGTATTTTGTATGTGCATGTGAACTATTTCTATGGTAAGTACGCGGAAAAGTGTATTTATTACACACAGGGCGAATGGTCGCGACTTCATATATATGTACATATGTATGCACTAATATATGTATATACATTTGTATATAAAAAACAATAATGCACAAGTGCAAGAACATCATCTTCCTTTCATATGTACATGTATGTATGCCGAAATAACCTTAACCTACATACATATGTATTTACACATATCACTCACTTCATACAAAAACGAAATACATTCGTAGACGCAGTCGCAGCGGCCATGATTCTTTTAGTCGCGACGGTGCTGAACAATTTAGAATATTATATCGTACAAAAACAAAAAAATGCATTCATAAGTTCGAGCGCATGATGCAAAGAATAATGAGATGGCGCCCATCGTGGTCCCGTTACTTTGCGCTCAGCGAATTTGACAACTAGTTACGTGATTTTAGCTCCAGTATGGCCAGATTACCATTTTCATAACTTGATTTAGCATTTTTTTTTGTTATTTTTATTATTTTTTGTCTCGGAGTTTTAGTTCTTTCTTCATGACATTTTTCTAGCTGTTCTAATTAAAATGTCATGTTTATAATTTTGTAAAATATACATTTATTAATAATTATTTAAATAATTCACTCAGTTTTATTTAGCTTTACTTTTTTTTAACATCTGGTGGCATTGCCCGCGATTGCCGGTGTTGTTGGTGTTCTTCTGCTTTCGGCAGTCAAATCTCTCTCTCGCTACTGCAGAGTTGCCTAGCTTTGGATATAAAAACGCACTAAATGCCCATTTAATGAAAATAAAACACGAAATTTTTATTGTGTTAAGGAGGAACTTCGTATGCGTGACAAATTGTCTGTAGAATGTGCGTTTTTTTAAAATAAATGTGTTATGCTTATGTACAATTTAATTTATGAGTTTTGTTTGTTAAGCGAAATTCTTTTGTTAAGGGAACGACTTTTTTGCTATATTTGAATTTATGTAACTAGATAAGGTACTCTTTTTGTAAAAATGTCAGTATGGTTTCTTATTTATTTTCTGGTATTTTGTTGCTTATTTTTACTATGAATACACCTCTTGGTGCTCTATGTCTCACTAAGGATTGATGACCGGAAGAAACGATTACACCTCTGTGGTTTCAATTCGCATTCAATAAATTCAAAGGCTTTTTAAAATGTGTAAAAAGGGTTTCAATCTTAAGAAGTGTTGAGAGAGGGCCATTTCATATTTTTGCATAGCCTTAAATGGAGCCACAAATTTAATTTGCACTTTCAAATTATCAAATTTTATAAGAGTAAAAAAATTTTCATTAGCACTAAAATCTTCTCAGAGTGGCCTTTTTTAAACTTCTTTTGTATAATAACACAGTTTTTTTCAACCTAAAGTCTCGGTAGCCTTAAATTAAAAACAAAAAGAAACAAACACCAAACTTAAAAATTTTCGCATTTTCGGTATAAAAAAGCACTAAATTTATTGCGATGAGCAAATGGTTGGCAATACTGCACAACCCTGCAAACGTGACGTCACGTACGCTCTGATGGGCGCAATCTTCTTTCTATCATTCTTGGTTCGAGCGCATATTTCTAAGAGCAAAGTACTTTCATTTATAAAACGAGCCGCCCATATGCCAATTTTCGCGACCATCCGAAAATAGTCAATATTGGAATATTTCGCGTCGAATTGAAATTATTTGCCAATATTTTGTAAGTCTTGAATTTTTGTGATGTCGAGTGGCCGCGGCTCCGTATATATGTATGCACGCTTCTATGTATGTAAATATGTGTTCCAACTGCTCGACAGCCGCAGCTGCTGTGAGTCAAGTGTTCGCAAAAGCTACAGTAATAGGCACAAAAAAACGACAAGTAGTATATGAAAAAGTTCTGGCCAGGACATTTCGATACTAGGGAAAATTTCTAAACCATTATTTTTAGTTCTCGCGTGGTATATAAATATAAAGTTAACATATTCCTTTACGTATGTGGTTCTCCGATTGATAAAAAGTGCACAAAAGCATATGCATATTAGCAGCAAAGAAATAAACTTACTCTAAAATAAGAGTGCCTTCCCATGAAGCACAAAGTGCCAAACATTTAATATTGAAGAAATCACTGAAGCTTCTGCGAGTTGTGTTGATGTGCAGTATTGTTCATAACAAAAGAGACCGATGTCTCAAAATTTGTAACCAAAATTTTTCAATCAATATGTACTTTTTATTTCAAAGCTGTAACACTTAACACTCGACATTAATATAAGTATTCATATACCAAATAATAAGTTACACTTCATACAAAAGGTCTAAAAAGGTATCTAAGTATGTATATTATGGGGCAGTTTTGTTTTCGCTTCATAATTCATAATTTTCGGCACAATGCTGTGCCTTCGAATGCGCGCGGATTCCTTTTTAGCGAATCGTGTGTGAACAACACCATATGTATTGTAGATATTCCGTATTTTCCTGAAGGGTAAGGAGTAGGCGGCCACAGCGAATGGTTGTTGTTCTTTACATGCCCTGTGTCAAGTGTGCGCAGAAGATTGTGTTCTGGGTTTGTTAGAATGGTGGTAGTTTGTACATATATTTATACACATATGTGAGTATGCGCGTTAGGCTTCCTGGATGGATATTAGAATATTTTCTCATCAATATGTGTATGTAAGTAGTTCAGATTTCACTGAAGAGATTAAATACACACATACATATATGAATGCATATTCATATGCATTGCCTTTAAGGCTGTTTTACATATAAATCAATTCAAAAGAAGTATGAATAATTTTATATAGAAAATAAATTTATAAAAAACAGGTATTAGAAAAGCTGAATACACTATTTTAAATCAATTCTAATTAAACCAAATATAAAAAATGAAATAAAAATATCGAACAAAGAAAAGTGGGTAAAGGACTTGAACCTGAGTCAAACATGAGACTATGTACTGCATACACAACACGTCTTTCACGATTGCGCTAAACTACGAGTATAATTACTAATTAACTTTTTTAAATCATTCATTTATTCGATTCGCAGTTTTATATGCTCATATTCTGCGTTAGTTGAAAGTTTGTATGCGTAATTATATGTATGTGTGTATGCGCGTTTGGCTTTCTGGACGGATATTAGAATGATATTTTCTCATCACTATAATTTGGATTTGATGAAATAGATTATAGACATATAGCAACCCGCCCAGCTTCGCACGGGTATAAAATATATACCCTATGTCACTCACTGAAAAAATTATTAAAATCGATCCAGTAGTTGTGGCTTATTCATTACTGCCCGTGGCCCGCACGCGTTAAATTTGGAGTAAAACAATTCCCCTTTTTTTATAGCATGAAGATTTCCTGCTATCTTTGGGATATCTAAATTCATACCCTACATTTTTGCATATTAACTTTTTGCATTTTTACACATGTGTTTATTTTATTTTTACAACAATTACTATATTACAGAATGTCTTTATATACAACGTTCATAGCCTTCTTGTCATTAGACAATACAAACATGTTTTCTCTAGAGGTTACTCTTGAAAGAGCGACATACAGTTGGCCATGTGAAAAACAGTCAACACTCAAATCTAAGCCTGCAACGTTGAAGGTTTGACCCTGAGATTTATTAATGGTCATTGCAAAAGACGTCTTTACCGGAAATTGTAAGCGTTTAAATTGGAATGGTAGATCCGATGGGATCAGAGGGATTCGGGGAATCAATACATCTTCTCCGGTACCACATCCTGTGAGTATTGTGCACTCTATTATGAAAGTTTTCAGTGATTTTACCAGCAAACGCGTGCCATTGCAAAGTTTAGGTGGACTTAGGTTTCTTAATAAAATAACAGGACAACCTATTTTCAGCTCCATTTTGTGAGGAGGGAGTCCAGACGGGTTCAAAGAATTTAGAAATTCTGTAGGAAATTGAACAGCTTCTTCCAAATCGAGAACAGTATCGACCGAGTAGTATATTTTCGTCGGCGCATCAATCTTTGAAATAATCAAGTTATTTACTTTATCTACTTGTTCATTAGTTGGTGACAGAATAGCTCTTTCTTTAAACCAAGATATTGTCTTATAACTTATGTTATCAATGTCAGGATAGACATTGTTGACTAACTCTTGGATGTTGTCTATCAAAACACAAAGGTTTTCTAGGTTAATCCTTCCCTCACTTTGTATTAATTCTCCATTGCCAACTTTTAGTAGCATCTCTGGAAATAGCCTGTTCTCACGTGAAGATGACGAAACCCTCATATTAGTTTTAAGATCTAATTTATTGACATGCGACCAAAGGTGGGATCTTTTTTGCGAAGCATTTATTTCGTCAGCACGTGTTCCTCGAGTCACAACTGGTAGGATTTGACGGAAATCTCCTGAGAACAGAATTGTACATCCACCCATAGGTGAATTTTTGTTGCGCAAATCGCGCATTGTCCTATCCAGTGCTTCCACAGACGTCTTGTTTGACATGGTAGCTTCGTCCCAGACTATTAATGAGCAGTCACGCATCAATTTTCCTGTATTGCTCTGTCTAGAAACACTACAGACGCTGTTATCATCATCGGTTGCGATTTTCAGCGGGAGCTTGAATGTAGAGTGTGCGGTTCGGCCTCCTTCCAAAAGAGTAGCGGCAATGCCGGATGACGCAACAGCTAACGCAATTTTTCCGGTAGATCTCACTTTTTTTAAAAGCAGATTGATTAAAAATGTTTTTCCTGTGCCTCCTGGGGCATCAAGGAAAAATAATTTCCCTTCATTGTTATCAATTGTTGATAGTAATGCAGTGAATACTTTTTTCTGATCGATGTTTAATCGTGGCTCATCTTGAGCTATATTTTGTAAAAGTCTCGTTTGATCGTATGATGTTTCTCTTGTGTACTCGGCACTATTAGTTAAATCAGAGTTAGTAGTATTAGCTGGCATCGGCAGCCCAAAATCCTTGATCGTTTTACCCGAAAGTAATTGCACTATTTTGTTTAATTCAAATAATGCTTCGTCAAATATGTTTTGGTCATATTGTACATCAACAGAGTTTGACTCTTGCCGTCGCCGAATCAGAATATCACTGGCCATATTCTCTTGAAATTTATTCCATAGACTAACAGAATCAGTTACTTGACAAAACACTACTATGACGGCAAATAAATATCTTAATGATGTAGCTGAACTACAAACAGCTGCTTCTGATAATGTATTTTCCCAGTGAGAATCGTCTTCCAAGAACCCCATAGCTTTGCATGCTGCTTGATAAGTATTGTAAACAACACCTTGTAAAGTTCTTAGGTGAGCAAAGGATGTCGGGCCTTTTACAATATGAAGTAACATTCTCAGATAAAAGCATTCGCTGTTGTTGGGATGAATCACATAGACTCTGCCAAGAGCATCCGTTTTTTTTACTCCGGGGAAACCATCAACCGCAGTACCTTTTTTTCGCCGTTGAAAAGCTTTAGAACTCTGGTTCCATGTATAGTAACTTGGAACTCTGTCATATGTCAGTGGTTTCGCGAAATCATCTTGAGCACATAACTTGAAGAATGCTGTCAATGTTGTATCCGGCGGGTTATTAATAACTTCTTGTATATTGTTCTCAGTAAAATATACCCTTTGTCCATTTTCTAAATGAACTGCAAGGTGGACAATTGTGGTCGTGCACTTCGAATGATAAAATCCTCCATACAGCTTCAGAGCTGCAGATGTAACGTCCAGACTGATATATTTCCACTTCATTTGGTGATTGTATGCTGAAAGTGGCTTGATCACTGCCTTTATTAATGTACTTAGTAACATATTGGATTGACTTTATTGAATTGCACAACTCCACGTTGATGTGGGCATCAAAAATTTTCAAAAGGAGCGGATTATAGGGAACGATCCATCGGTTGTCAATATCAATGTTTCGGACGGTAGCAATTTGCCCACCCCTTCTGGCGATCGTCGACGATATTTGGGGTATCCATCATCGCTAGTAATTGTTTGAGTTTGGAACAACTTCGGAAATTTTTTGGTGCATTTAGAATCTCGCATACATGGATAATTCGGGTTTAAAGTCCCGCAAGGGCCGTGTACCATATGTTTCTTTACGATTTCGTATAGGATAGGATCTTCATCTTTATCCGGTAATTCAGCTGAAATAACCCTGTCAATTTGGTTTGGTCTAATTTTGTTCACTAACCACACCAGCAGGTGTACATGTGGCAAGCCACGCTTCTGCCATTCTATTGTGTACATATGACAGTGCGGCGGACCGAATATATGAGACTTGTTAATGAGGTGCAGAATTTTCTGTACTTTTAAATGGAAGACTCTGTTAACTATATCGTATCTGTCTTGTGGTGAATTGGTGTTAATATTTTCTCTGATTTCCGACCAATTTGGGTTACATGTTGCAGTTATAAATAAATTAGGTTTGCCGTACTTTCTGACGTAAGCCATGGCGTCTTGCGATTTTTCGTGTAAATATCGAGGTCCACCTGTGAATGATGAAGGTAGTATAACCAACTGCCCAATGCCGTTGTGGTGTTCATTCGCCTGTAAAGCATTCTGAAGATGAACGTAATTTTCGGCTCTCAATTTAGTTTGATTATTACGGATGTAGGCCAATCTCTCAGATTCAATTTTAGCATATTGATCTACCAAGTATTGGTTTGTTAACATTCCATATCTAAGCAAAGTGTTGAAATCATTACGTATTGTCATTATACGGTAGCAATAGTAGTTCATACATGACACTGTTTTACGCAGAGGTGTACCACCGATTGGGTCAACTTGAGAAATATTAATAGCATAACCATTTTCTCCACGACATAGCATCAAAGGATATTGTAAGCTGTCATAAGATCTGTGTAACTCTGAAATTTTTTGCAAATTATCATCACGACTATGCAATACAATATCTCTTTTGTCAAATTGCTGTCCGGCTATCACCACTGCTACTTCACTCGGGGAAGGCGCATTGTATCGTCCTCTGTGTTCTCCAACAGGAACTTTATTTGCATGGATTACGACATTAAAGTCAGGAGTATCTGCTGGAACACTCTCAATCGCAGTTTTGAAAGACTGTATGTAGCAATTATGAGAATGTAACATATCTTGGAGAGATCTGATCAAATCTCTATCAATTGGCCGTGCAACACTTGAACACCTCGTAGATGCTTGTGTATCTGGATCTGCAATAAAATATATTTGCAGGAATTTGTGATCATCGGGTCGAAGTGGTAGCAAGCTCCCAGCTAAGTGGTATACTTGCCTTGGAATTTTAAATGTTGGCATGAAGCCACGCTCAACAACTTGCTTACTCTTAAAAGAGGTCATTTGAAATGCGTTATTGTAATGGCGTATATAGCGCATGAAATGATT
>JAYXIM010052866.1:0-33643 GCA_037575425.1 Anastrepha fraterculus | reverse complement strand
TGGAGGATCAGGAAACAAGACGATTGTTTATTCATATGCGTTGATTTGAAATTTAAAAACAATCTTCTTTTTTCCTGATTTTCAATTTATATTTTATATTTACTCAAAAACAAATAGAAAAACCAAAAATATTGTTTATGCCAAAGCGCTTGAATAAAGAATAAAGAAATAAATAATATGAAAACCATATATTTTCTGTTCTAAACCATATCTATTCTATTTTAGTGTGCCCAGCGAAGGGGGCCGGGTTTGCTAGTAATAAATAAAGCTATTTAAATCGGAAATACAGCTACAGTCTAGTGCTTCATGCAGTAGTAGATGCTGAAAAAACGTTTACCGACATAAATTGTGGCGAGCCTGGATCACTACATGACAGCAGAGTCCTTCAAACATCAAACCTGTTTCGTAAGAGGCAATCGGAACCACAAAATTTTGTTTCCAGACGTCTCCTTCATTTTGGGTGACTCTGCTTATCCTTTAACAAATAGGCTAGTACCACCTTATAAGGATTACTGCAATTTGACCTCATCGCAACGGAATTTTACTAAAGTCCACTCTTCTACCCGCGTTGTTGTAGAAAACGGCTTTGGATTATTAAAAACTAGATTTAGAAGATTGCTGCACTTAACAGAACAAACCAATTTATGCTTTGTTGTAAATTGTTAGTGCGTGTATTATTCATAATATTTGTATAATATTTGATGACTTAAGTATTGAAATTCCCCAGATGACACTATTGAAAGCAGTTCCCATGCAAATGGTAATCGACGAACCGCATTATTTGATTTTTTGCAAGAACACAATATGATTTAAAATATCAAAAAAAAAATGTATTTTTTTAGGCTATATAAATAAATCATATTCATTGTAAAAAAACTATAAAAATATCTTGTCGAATTCAATAAAAATTTAAATAAAATTAAAATGTACATAAAAATATTATCTTTTAAGGAAGTTTTTTAGCACTTCTAGCTTCTCAAGCTCTATTTCCTTCAGCACTTCAACAATAGAGTCGTGATGGCTCCGTTTTTCTTCCAGCTTTCTCTCTTTGAGTTTTATTTTCACCTCATAGTATTTTTCTTGCGCTGTTTTCCTGCGACGACTTAGGGCTGGTTGTGGGGGATCAACTTGAGGAGATTGTGGTGATGTATGTGTTGATACAGGTGGTGGAGACGTAGCTGCCTGGGGAGATAGTGGTGATGTATGTGTGGTTGATGCACAGGGGCGGATCGTGACATTGTGGGGCCCTGGGCTAATGTTACTCGGGGGCCCTGTTTTCTATGGTGATGCAGTATATAGTTATCAGAAAAAAAGTCATCTTATAAAAACATTTATTTATCAAAACAAATATGACAATAAAGAATATTAAATTACAAATCAATCTTTCTGCATTTTCGTGCAGTGAATTCCATTATTTGCTCATCAACTGCTAAATCCTTTGTTAGATCACAATTTTCGAAAGAAGAGATACATGATTAAGTCGATCGTTCGACATTGTTGTCCTATACTTATTTTCAATATATGACATCCTGGAGAAAGAGTGCTCCGCTTCGCAGCTGGTGATGGGCAACGTCAAAAAAATGTTTAAGATGGTGTAACAATTAGAAAATACACCAACAAGTTACCTTTCATAGATAAGCTTATAAATTTCACTGCAAGAGGTGTAGCAGTCTGATTTATATTGTAGTAAATATGATTTTAATTGAATGCATTCATTTACTAAATTTTCATCTACGTCATCTGAATAATATTTTACAATATTGCGTACACTTTCCAAATCGCTTTCCTGGTTTTTATTCTGCAAATCCATTAAAAAATAAAAATTTTTGCTGGTTGTCTCATAGACTTGACTCCTTTCATTTAAATCCATAATAAGCTTATCCAATGCAACGTTTAGCGTGTCTCTTTTAAATTTTTCTGCGCCGCACACTGAGACTTTAGCAGTAGACTTATCGGCAAATTTTGAAGTAATTTGTCTCTTGTAAACGTCGCTGTAATTTGTTTCCACACTAGGACTTAATTTTTTAGCTTTCCCTTCGTACTCTTTTAGCTTAGCTGTCGTATGTTGTACACGAACTCTTTTAACGAAACAATTAATTTAGTGCCTTCGGAAATATTTAAGCCAGAGCTCTGTATTTTTTTTATTTACTACATGAAACCTCTCCAAATGAGAGTTTCACCAGTTTATTAAATAAACTTCGTGCCTCTTTTCTGAAATCAGCTTTCTCATCCTCATTTTCGCTAAAAGTTTTTAAAATTTTCATAATTTCAGAACAGAAAAGAACAGAATTAACCTATAATCGTTGAGATAATCGAATAATTACAAATAAATAAATGATTGGCGCGTACACTTCTGTTAGGTGTTTGGCCGAGCTCCTCCTCCTATTTGTGGTGTGCGTCTTGATGTTGTTCCACAAATGGAGGGACCTACAGTTTCAAGCCGACTCCTAACGGCAGATATTTTTATAAGGAGCTTTTTCATGGCAGAAATACAGTCGGAGGTTTGCCATTTCCTGCCGAGGGGCGACCGCTATTAGAAAAATGATTTTATTACCGGGCCCGGAGTTCTCAGAGGGGCCCGGACTCGAGATTATACGTATTTATATGAATTAGTCATAATTGGAAAGGGCCCGCATTTGCAATTTTCCCCCGGGGCCCGGATATGCTCTCTACGGCCCTGCTGGATGAGGAATAATTTTCTTAACAACTCCTGTCGATTTATTTGATTGAAGCCACCGGTAAACTTAATTTGTTGAAACCGATTGGCGCTACCGATTATTTCACAAATCATAAATCGCTAGCCTCTACAGATTTTTGGTTCCATGTAGAGCTGGCCATAATTCGAAATCCCATCCACCCGTACAGAAATTACAGAGAACATTTATAACTAGATTTACTTACGAAGTTGATGCAATTGCCTTTGCTTTGTTCTGAATATTCCATGGAGCTTCACCGTCTCTTTTCAAAATTCGAGACGTATTATCGCACCAACACTTTTTTATGCACTACACTTTTTTGAAGACATATAGTAACCTTATTAGCAGCCCACAGCCGGTTTTTGTTTATTTTTGCACTTCGAAGGCAAGCATGAAACTAAATTCTTGATCTACGGGGAGTCCCCAAAATATACGCAATAGTAAAATATCAGTGCGTCTTGTAGGGCATTCGTATTTTATTTTTATTGGTGGCTGGGGGCCAGGTGCGCAGGTGGACGGATTTTTGTGGACACAGCAAGCTTGTGGAAAGAGACTGGGTAACGGATTCAGCCTGACTGTGAGGACGATGGGGTTGGTGGTAGTTTCGTGAACTCTTTTTGTGCGTTGAATGCTTTGTGTGTTTGTTGCTGCTGAATGGTGCGATGATATGGGCTGTTGAGAGGCTATTGATACACAGTGCCAAAATTAAGAGTGTGATTATTGGCAATCAGTACGCTATTGCCAAAAATCTCTTCCAAGTAAGGACAATACATGGAGCAGATCCAGTTCTTCCAGCGATGACCTTCGCACATTTAAAGGCAGACACCAAAGTTCGCATTTTGCTTTCAAATGCAAGCGGAATTGTGTATTGTAAGATGTTTTTTCGATGAAATCTTGTGCTATCATGCCCTCCAAAACAAGAGCATAGGAACTTCTTTTCTTTCTTGTATATATGTACATATGAAGACACTCCTCTTGCCGTGTCAAGTAGCACTTTAGCAAACATTTGATTTCGACCACTGTACACAACTGGCGTTTCCTTTAAAAATCGTTGATTAAATTAAATTACTTAAAATATTAATGAAATCCTTACTCTTTATTATCTGTTGCCCATTTACTATATATTAGTAATTGTATATATTAGTAATGAAACCTGTCAAAAATCAGAAAATAGAATTGGCAGCATTGAAAACAATGAAACATACGAGTCTAATGAGCTATAACCGTACTCGCTAGTGGTGAATCTTACTCGAAAACTTTTTTGTTGTTCTCCCATGCAAATTTTTCGTTAAGTTAATCGAGCATAAAGATATTTTTATATTTTATTGAATAAGTAACGAAATATGAAATAATTCAAAACGAAACATATATACAACAACAATATATATGTTTTGTTTTTCGGGACAACTAGCAAGTACAGTACTCAGGCAACATTAATTTCATTGTACTGCACTCGAGTTTCCTTTTGAATTTTCTTTAAATCTACCCAACCTTCGAAGAAAACTGAGTAGATCTTATAGTGCCAAGGAGCCAACAAGCTTCTTAACACATCAGTGCCAAAGACCTCATACCTGATTCGAGCGAAGGCCGATGAACAGAAAGTGGTTCGCCGTCTCATCCTCCTCTCTATATGCTCCGCAGGGTGCACTACACTTTACATGTGCTTCGCCCATAGAGAGTGGCCCTTCATCAGTCCAACCAGCTGCCTACAGTCTTTTCTGCTTAATGAAAGGAGGATCTGCGACAGTCAGTCGGATATGCAGCTTGCCAGGCTTATTTGTGGGTTAGAGTAACCCGTTTGCTAACCATGACCATAACCAAAATGCATCGCTTCTTGAACAGCATTCACCTCCACTTGAAACACAGATGCGTACATTCCAAGAGCAAAGTGTAGTTTTGTCCCGCTGGATTCTCCGTAGACAGCAGCTCCAGAATCGTGCTCGCTCCTGGAGCCATTCGTGAAAATACGAGAACAGTGTTTGCTGGGCTCATCTTCAGAGTTTGACCACAGTTGAGCCTCTGGCAGCACCACACTGTATATCTTGTCAAGTACGACTCTTGATGGCATAGAGTCAAGGGACATGTCAAGGATCGTTGGATCGAAGTCCATGCCGGACAGGGGCCGTACCAATTCCCACTGTGTGTCAGCCTTGGCCTTGAATGGATAAAAACATCAAGTGGTGGTGGACTAACCAGAGCATCAAATGCCGGGCCTGAAGTTGTCGGATAAGCTTCGGTGCTACAAATGGCCATAGTGCGCTGTAGTCTCGATAAGGTCCTCCTGAATTAAACGAAAGAAAGTCCACTTATCCAGACCGCAGATGCATAGGTGATACTAGGCCTTATCTTATTCTTGCTAGGAGAAAGACCCCACGTTTTCCCAAAGACATCATTGCACTGCCAGAAGGCATTCAGTGCTTTGGAAGTCTATGTTTCAACGTGTGACTTCCAAAGGAGTTTGATATCGAGAATTACTCCAAGGTATTAGAATTCTTTTGATATCTGGATTGTGACTCCAGTACCAGTCTTGGTAGGGTTTGCCAATAGCCATTCGCAAGCACCAAGTGTCAATCACATCCATAGTTTTCTGCACTTCTCTACGGATGTTCATAAGGTGGATCACCATGCACCAAAGCTATGGAGACAGCATACCGCCTTGGGGCAACTTCTGTTAACCCCGGATGACACCAGCAGATCTGCTCGCACCGTGACTATTTTTTGAGCCAGCATCGAACGAATCCAAAACACTAGCACCCGGTCAGAACCAAGCCTACTAGCAGTGTTGCATATCCTATCAAAAGTGGCATTATCAACGCCCCTTCTATGTTCAAAAAGGTGCCCATAGCGTACATACCTATATTACTAAGGGCCATATTAAAAAGCACCTGTAGCAGAGAATGTTAAAGGGATGAGAAGCCGCAAATGTTAAATAACAGTTTTTCGAGTACTAATTTGAAGATTCATAGTAATGGATTTTCAAATTCAACTTACCACACTAGTAGAGGCTTTCGATTTTTACCACGCTAGTAGAGGACTTCAATTTTTTTTCTGTGTTTACCACAGTAGTAGAGGATTTCATACAATTTTTCACCACAGTAGTAGAGGATTCAACACACTAGTAAGGGATTCGTCGTATTTCATGCTCACAGCGTGCTAAAGTCGACGTGATGATTCACGTAGTTTTTGTGACGCTTATTTAATTCAGGTTCAAGTCCTAAAGAATCATAGTTTTTTACGATTTTTTCTTGACAATTCAAACCAAAAAAGTTTGGTAGAAAATTGAGAGTTTATTTTAATTATAATTGCTTTAAAAAAGTGTTTTAGGTGGTTTTTATTTGACATTTGAGTAAAGCCATGTCAAGTGATCCTCGAAAATTTCACTAAGTCACGGATTTTAGGGCAAGATGTCTCGTTGTGTAGTCAAAGTCATGTTAACGCTGTTCTATAAATATTTCGCGCAAATTCCAATTTTAGCAATTGTTATTAACAATCAAAATTTTAGGCAAGATTAAATTGAAAAAATAATTACTCCAAAACTACAATAGATAATGACGTGAAATTTTGCATACCATTCAAGTATTGTCTGTACTATTTTTCAAGAATTAATAGCTCTTTTTATTTTGACAAAAAGATAAATAAATAATAAATTTTTGTAATCAGTTGCATTTTTTCATGTTTTCTTCACGCTGTTAAACAATCGGACTTACGCATAATTGTGCGGAAAACGCTTACCTTAAATAATCTGAAAATAGAATTTTGTACTTTTACTCCATTTCCGAGATATTGACTGTTTTGTAACTTGATGCGCTCGACGGTAGCATTGCTGCCATCGGCTGATCGGTCGCGCGGCGGCTTGGGGGTCCGCACAAACTGAAGCAGTGTACAACTAATTTCATTAAAATAATTATATTGTATTAAAAGTCCGAAAGATTCCAACTATAGTACATTTCTACCATAATATTACAGTTTTATTTACTTTTCTTTCTTTTATTTGCTGATAGTATTTTCGAACAAAGAATCGTCTTTTGAAAAAATTCGACTTTGAATGTTTTTTCCAATCGTAGGTTGAAACTGGTGATATTGCCGCGTATTTTTTATCGCTACACCTGCTTTGATGCGGCTTTGATATTTTTTTTTCCTGAGCATCATGCTGAAGTTGAGAGCAAAAATCAAAATCGATTGTTTTGAAAGTTTTTTCGCCCATTCATAGAGAGCTTCAAGGTTACTTATGTGATCCCCACTTACACGTTGCATACTTGCTTTATGTGCTAATCTCTTCACAGCTCCTCCAACTCCATCGCACGCTCCTTTTCCATGAGACGTTGCGAAAAAATTCCATTCAGCGTCGATCGCAAAATCATTCTTATGATGATATAAATTTAAAACATTAAATTTGTTTTTGTGCTGTGAACCTGCCCCATCGGAGAAGTAAAAATTTTGTTTCACATTTCTACATCCAAATTTCTTTTTCAAATACTTCGCATGTCGTGCATTGAATAAATGGACAGAATTCGCGTCATGAGTCAATTTTCCAGATATTATCACAAAACTAATATGATAAGCTACTCCATCTTTGCGATAATATATAACATAAGGATGGAGAGTAGCTTGAGTATTAGACCAATGATGGGATTGGATTGCAACTTGAATCTGGAAAGTGTAATTTTCCTAACTGACAACATATTCTTCATCGGATACAGTATTTTTTTTCTCAACAAAATACGCCACTGGAATTTTCGATAATAAATCATGTTTACGGACTGCAGATAAATCGGCGGCAAGCGTTTCTACAAACTTTGCTGCTTTCTCTGTTTCTTGCACAATTTCGCATCTGTAATGGAAATATTCTTAATCATGCATGATATACTATAATGAAAATGCAGATTTTTTTTATTTAGCCACTTCCCACAAAGTGCTTTTGAACGCCTCATAAAGGTTTACAAAACGCCCTTCATGGACACGTGGAATTTTTTGAATTACGCAGTTACCGGTCAGTGTTCACCCATTGACTGTATGTGATTTCTTCAACTTCATTTTCGGTCAAAGTTTGTTTAATGTGTTCCATGACTGCTTATACTCCGGGACATGCTTTGCAATCACGCAAAAAACAATGGGGCGTCGAATTTTAGCAGACACACTGTTTTATCAAATCGCCCATATTCTCCTGAAAATTTACTTTACATTTTTTTAAGTCATGCCTGATTCCATAAATTTTCAAAGCCACATTCTGATGCGTTTTACACACGCAAACTTTGTGCGTCAAAAGAATCTATAGAGCTATCCGACGTCTCACTTTCTGCTCTTTGAGTAGGACTGAAAAAAGAAACGTGCACGCTGCTTCAGTTTGCGCGGTCCCTCAAGCCGCCGCGCGACCGATCAGCCGATGGCAGCAATGCTACCGTCGAGCGCATCAAGTTACAAAACAGTCAATATCTCGGAAATGGAGTAAAAGTACAAAATTCTATTTTCAGATTATTTAAGGTAAGCCGGCAGAGCCAAACAAAATTGAGGAAATTTTCAAGTCCTGCAACAGAGACCTGCCAACACATAATTGGAAGGTAGGTAGAATAGAGGAGCCAGTAGAAGGTAGGCGACAGGTGATGCTCATCCTCAATGGAGAATCGCTCGGCCCACTGGCGCAGAAAAACAATGTCGTGAGGTTCGGGTTCGTTGACGCAACCATTCGAATCTATCGCAGCGACGAGCCAGCTTTGAACTCAGATGAGGAGAGTGACAAAACCAGCTTGCGGAGCGATACTGCAGAAGGGTTGGCCAACAGCCAATGCTCAACCGACTCGGAGAGGCTGACCGGTGGGGGGCCGCTTTTTAACGGAGATGATCTCCTCGCTGACATTGAGGGTGGGGAGATCTCGGAGGAGGGTGTCGAGGTCACGATGGTGGAGATGAAACGGACAGATTCTCATGAAGCTGATCCAAATTAATCTCCACCACTCCAAACTTGCGTCCGCGCATCTTTCCGTCCGCTTGGCTGCCGGTGGACTTGACATAGCCCTCATTCAAGAGCCGTGGATATACGGCAATAAAATCTGCGGCCTCGGAGTGAAGGGAAGGGATTTAAACTGATTGCCGTACACCATAGAGGTAAGATCCGTAGCTGCATCCTCGCTAAAAATAATATAAATATCTTCTTGCTCCCACAGCTTAGTAGCGGCGATATGGTGGCGGCAAGCATCGAGCTCGGGAAAACCGGTTTTTGGCTAGCCTCCGCCTATATGGCCAGGACGAAGTCCGTACTCTGGTGCAAGAGGCAGCCCGGAAGAACAAACATTTGGTTGTCTCCTGCGACGCAAATGCTCACAACATCCTGTGGGGCACCAGCGACACTAACTCTAGAGGTGAGTCACTACTGGACTTTATCTTAGAAAATAAAATTAGTGTTTTGAATTTAGGCTCAGAGCCGACTTTTGTTACTATGAACAGAGAGGAAGTTTTGGACATCACCCTGGCTTCCGACATGTTCTCTAATCACATTAAAAGATGGCGAGTTTCAAACGAAAATTCGTTCTCAGACCATCGGTATATTGAATTCGAAATCGACACTAGGTCTCCCCAAGTTAGTCAGTTCAGGAATATACGGAAAAATTACTGGGGAGTTAACAATAAAAAATTAAGAGCTCTACTGCCAAAGAAAGCCCCCAAGAACCCCACTACTTGTGGGGAGTTGGATAAACTGGTTAATCAGGTAACTAAAGCAATGAATAGCTCGTTAGCAGCCAGCTGTCCGGTTGTCCGACCCAGAGGGAAGTCTAAACCACCTTGGTGGTCCAAGCAGCTAACCTCGCTACGAGAATCCCATAGAACACTATTTAATCTGGCCAAGGCCACGAGAAGGTCAGAGGACTGGCAAGCCTATAAGGCTGAATTGAAAAACTACAAAAAAGCAGTTAGAACTGCGCAGCGTGAATCTTGGCAAAATTATTGCAAAGAAATTGAAGATACTTCAGGAGCGGCCAGATTAAGAAAAATTCTCTCAAAGACGCCATGCAACCTAGGCTACCTACAAGGTCAAGGGAATACATGGACTACGTCAAGTGAGGAATCGTTAGGTCTTCTCTTAGACACACACTTTCCAGGAAACAAGCCGGTGGAACAAAACCATTCCGCCAATAATGAAAGCACTCCGACCTAGGAAATCTCTTAGTTACACACTCAAAAATCGAATGGGCTATTAACACTTTTGGTCCTTATAAATCGCCAGGAATGGACGGTATCTACCCCGCTGAACTGCAGCAATCACGGGGCATTGTACTACCGTTTATCAAAATTGTCATTAGAAGTTGTCTTAACATGGGCTACATTCCGCTAGGATGGAGGGAGGCAAAAGTCTCCTTCATACCCAAGGCAGGTAGGTCCTCACACACTAACCCTAAAGACTTCAGACCCATTAGTCTAACGTCTTTTCTTCTCAAGATCCTGGAGAGAATAATAGATGAATACATACGGGGTGTCGTGCCTTTAAATAGGCTCTCTTCGGCGCAACATGCCTATACGATAGGCTTAAAATTTTTGCTTTGGACGACATAGGCATGTTGAGGCATGTGTTTTTGTTGTGTTCTAGAATATTTTCGAATGCGTGGTGGCAAAGCGGCCTTTGCGCTTCCCACGCTGCTGCTTTTGCACCTAAGAATCTATTTTGTTTTGTAAGTTCAATATTCGGAATATCGACTGGTGGTGGACAAAAGTACACTCAAGCAAGAAGGGAGCGCTGTATTCGCGCATATATGCATGAATGTTTGAACGTGCATGGATGTACATAGATACGTATTAATACAATTATTTTGTCGGAAGTTTAGAAGGCAAATAAGTATGTGTGTATGTACGCATGCTAGCACTTAAAGTGGGTATATATAGGGTTTTTTAATAGGTGCGCTTCAACTTTTTTCCGAAAGGGGGGGGGCGAACGACGCAATATTTTTTTATTTTTCGCTTGTCATTTGTAAACTTCATTAGTATACATTTCATCATGGAACGCTACATACTTGAGCAACGATTGCAAATTGTGCAAATTTTTTATGAAAATAGTCGTTCTGTTGCTGCTACTTTAAGAGCATTACGGCCATTTTACGGTCCATTTAACAAGCCGTCCCGTTTTGGGGTTATGTGAAGTCATTGGTCTACAGTAACAAGCCGGCGACGATTTGTAAGCTCAGAGCCAATATTGAACGCGAAATTGCTGAAATTTCGGCCGATTTATGCAAAAGAGTGGTCGAAAATTGGGTTCAACGATTGGACTTCGTAAAAAGTGCACGCGGTGGTCATGCAAAAGAAATCGAATTTCATACTTAAATGTATATGTTCAAACTCGATAATAAAAAAAAAATTAGTTAAAAAAGTCAAACCGTTTGTGTTTTATTCAAAAAAGTTCAAAAGTTGAAGCGCTCTTACTGAAAAACCCTATATATGTACATACACACCTACATAGGCTTTAGAGCAGAATTGTTTTTGTACTTGCTAGGAAGAAACTCGTTCACTAGTGCGTATGTGTATCTGATTTCTTGTAGGAATGTGATTCGCTGTGACATGTGAATAAATAAGTCAAGGTTATTTGGGCATACATGCATATGTACATATGAAAGGAAGATTGTTATTATATATATATATTATTTTATTTGTGGACACAACTACTTCCTATTACCATGCACATACGTATGTATGCATTACCTTTGTAAATGTTATATACTTTCATTAAGTAAATACATTGCACATATGTATGTTCATTCATTTGAGCATGTTATGAAAAAACGTCATGAATTACTTTTCAGAAAATGTATTAAAGCTTTTCACCGCCTAACGTAAGATATCCACAGCTTTGTATCACAACGCACCGCACCTTTATCCCTGCCACGTGTATGACTTGACATCAATTACAGGCGCCAAATATTATTATTGTTTCTTACTTAAATTTGTTTTTATGTAATCGAAAAAAATTGCGTAATAAATTGTATGTATGCGTTTATCATTTCAAAAGAAACAAAATAGTAAAAAAATAAGCAGTCGCAGATATAACCGCACCGCTTATTTTTCCTCGCTAAATCTATGACTTGACATCAATTCTCGGTTGCAAATCTTGACGGCAGAAAATGTAATCGAAAAAAATTGTGAAATAAGTATAATTTATTTCGTTTATTATTTCGAAAATAAGAAAATAGTAAAACTTAAATTGCTTTAATGTCGAGGTAAGAAATGTGTTGTGTGTTGTGGTAAAAGATGTGTGTTGTTTTCAATTTTTGTGTGGGCAAAACTCAGTGCGGTTTCTATAAAGTCGGTGTTTTAAAATCCCTTACTACAAACCGTTCCAATCTCAATTGTACTAAAAATAGTTAACAGTAACATTTGCGCCTTCTCATTCCATTAACATTCTCTGGTATGGGATTTTCAAATTCACATTATCACGCTAGTAGAGGATTTTGATTTTTACCTCGCTGGTAAAGGATTTCATATCTTTACTTACCACGCTAGTAGAGGATTTTATATAATTTTTCACCACAGTAGTAGGGGATTCCACACGTTAGTAAGGGATTTGTCGTATTGCATGCTCACAGCGAAGTGAATGAATTTGCGATTGAGAAAGCTTGGCGAGCAGTTAATTTTTGGCGGATGTACTAAAGTCCACGTGATGATGCTTGAGGTTTTTAATTCAGGTTCAAGTCCTAAAGAGTTATATTTTTTTAATGCACGATTTTTGTTTTACAATTCAAACCAGAAATGTTTCCCCAAAGTTTACTTTAATTATAATTGCTATAAAATAGTGTATTTAGGTCTTTTATATTTGATGTATAGAAGTTTTTTTTCGGTATAAAATGGTTCATACTGGATATGAACTGATTTTTATATAAATTAACCATAAAGGTAATACATACATATAAACATTCATAAATTTAATCTCTTTTGTCAAATCTAAACTAGAAACTTTCACAGAACGCAGAATGTGTGCATTTAAAACAGTGAATCGAATAAATGACGATTTAAAGGGTCCATTAACTATTAGAAATTAGCGCAAACATAAAAGACATTTCGCAGGCGTGGTTTTTGTTTCGTATTTGACTCAGGTTCAAGTCCTGTAAACAATTTTCTTTGTTTCCTTGAGTTGAATTAGTCTCGTTTTCTTTGTTTGAATTAGTATTGATTTAAAATAGTCCATTCAGGTTTTTCTAATACCTGGTATTAAGAGATTTATTTTCTATATATTATAAAATAATATATGTATACTGCTTTAGAACTAATTTATATGCCGTAAAGGGAATGCATATGTAAAAGCATTCATATGGTTTATTTCCTCATTAAAATCTGAACTACTTACATACATACATATATTGAGAAGAAAATATCATCCTAATATCTGTTCAGAAAGCCAAGCGCGCATGTACACATATATATATACTAGCAAACCCGGCCCCCTTCGCTGGGCACACTAAAATAGAATAGATATGGTTTAGAACAGAAAATATATGATTTTCATATTATTTATTTCTTTATTCAAGCGCTTTGGCATAAACAATATTTTTCGTTTTTCTATTTGTTTTTGAGTAAATATAAAATATAAATTGAAAATCAGGAAAAAAGAAGATTTTTTTTAAATTTCAAATCAACGCATATGAATAAACAATCGTCTTTTTTCCTGATCATCCATGAATTTTTCGTTTCAATTTATATGTTTTATTAAGCATTGGAGCTTTTTTAACCATTATCCATTTATATTTTTCAAAAAAAAACAACGAAAAAAATTGTTTTTTCAACGAACACATAATTTCATTCGGATTTCACATTAAATTCTCAAATTTCAAGAAATTATTCACTGTTCCAAAATCCACTCCAAAAAAATTCACAAACAATTTTTACATGTTGCACTTACGTTTTTTCCTTATGGCATCCAAATCAGAAAGAAATATTGACACATTGTAACTCACACTGTCAATTTGACAGTTCAGTTCCGCCCCAAGCGTTAAAAAAGTAAGCGACATTATGGCTGGCTCAAAAGAACGCTGTACCCGTTGCCACTGCTCCGAATTACAACCAAACTTTACGAAACCCATTTTCAATACTTACTTAACAATGTGCATAAATTTGGTTTAATTCGGTGCAAAGACACGGCGGGACCACGTTTTGGTATATATTTCGAGACCCTAGTCATCAATAGGTATGAAAATTACTCCGTATTAAAGCACTTATCAACAGCTTTCATTTGATACCCATATTGTACATACACAACCAAAGGTTACCCAGGTCCACGTTTTGACCTATATCTCGAGACCCCAGCCACGTAGCGGCATGAAAAATACTCTGTACTAAGGCATTCACCAACAGCTTCAATTTGATATCCATATTGTACAAACACATTCTAGGCTCCACGTTTTGGTCTCTATCTCGAGACCCTAGTCACGGAGCGGCATAAAAAATACTCTGAACTAAAGCATTCACCAACAGCTTCCATTTGATACCCATATTGTACATACACGTCCGAAGGTTACCCGGGTCCACGTTTTGACCTATATCTCGAGACCCTATCTACCAATAGGTATTCAAACTATACGGAAACCATCTTCCATACCTACTCAACAATGTGTGTAAGTTTGGTTTAATACGATTCAAAGACACGGCGGGTCCACGTTTTGGCATATATTTCGAGACCCTAGTCATCAATAGGTATGAAAATTATCCCGTATTAAAGCACTTATCAACAGCTTTCATTTGATATCCATATTGTACAAACACATTCTAGGGTCCACGTTTTGGTCTCTATCTCGAGACCCTAGTCACGGAGCGGATGGAAATACTCTGAACTAAAGCATTCACCAACAGCTTCCATTTGATACCCATATTGTACAATACATACACATCCGTAGGTTACCCGGGTCCACGTTTTGACCTATATCTCGAGACCCTATCTACCAATAGGTATCCAAACTATACGGAAACCATCTCCAATACCTCCTTAACAATGTGTGTAAGTTTGGTTTAATTCGGTGCAGACACGGCCGGTTAGCGAACACACACAAAAAGTTGACTTTATTTTATATATAAGATTTTTTTCAGTTTGTGTCCGAAAAATCCAAATATCTTACGGAACCCTATTTTTTTCCAAAATAAAATGTAATCCATGTTACTCTTGGATAATGTAGTTTTCGAATGGTGAAAGAATTTTTAAAATCGGTCCAGCAGTTTTTGAGCCTATTCGTTACAAACAAACAAACAAACAAAGTTTTCCTCTTTATAATATTAGTATAGATAAATATGCATACAAACTACAAACACTTCTAACAAACGCAGAACTGCACACACTTAACACAGGGCATATAAAACACAACAACTATTCGCTGTGACCGCCTACTCTTTACCCTTCTGGAAAATACGTAAGTATATGTACAACACCTATGCGGTTGATCGCACACGATTCTCTAAAAATGCTAAAATGAAATCTGCGCGCATTCAAAGGCACAGCATTGTGCCGAAAATTGTGAATTATGAAGTGTGCACAAAATTGCCTCATAATATTCTTCGATACCTTTTACAGACCTTTTGTATGAAATGTAACATTATTATTTGGTATATGAATATTTATATTCTTCTTCTTAAGTGGCGCGATAACCCCTTACGCGATTTTGGCCGAGTTTAACAAAGCGCGCCAGTCGTTTCTTTCTCGTGCTAACCGGCACCAGTTAGACATCGAATACTTTCAAAGCCGGAGCGTTTGTATCCATTCGGACGACATGACCCAGCCAACGTAGCCGCTGGATCTTTATTCGCTGCACTATGTCTATGTCGTCGTAAAGCTCATACAGCTCATCGTTTCATCGTCTGCGATATTCGCAGTTGCCAAAGTGCAAAGGTCCAAAAATCGTATGCAGAATCTTTCTCTCGAACACTCCAAGCGTCGCTTCATCGGATGTTGTCATCGTCCAAGCTTCTGCGCCCTACGTTAGGACGGGCATGATGAGAGTCTTGTAGAGTGTTAGTTTTGTTCGTCGAGAGAGGACTTTACTGCTCAGTTGCCTACTTAGTTCAAAGTAGCACTTGTTGGCAAGAGAGATTCTACGTTGGATTTCAAGGCTGACATTGCTATCGGTGTTAATGCTGGTTCCTAACTAAACGAAGTCTTTTACAACTTCGAAATTATAACTGTCTACAGTGACGTGGGTGCCGATACGCGAGTGCGCCGACTGTTTGTTTGAAGACAGGAGGTACTTCGTTTTGTCCTCGTTCACCACCAGACCCATTCGCTTTGCCTCTTTATCCAGTTTGGAGAAGGCAGAACTAACAGCGCTGTTGTTAAGGCCGATGATGTCAATATCATCGGCATACGCCAACATTTGTACGCTCTTATAAAAAATTGTGCCTGAGCGATTAAGTTCTGCGGCTCATACGATGCACCCCAACATCAGGTTAAAGAAGTCACACGACAGCGAGTCACCCTGTCTGAAACATCATTTGGTATCAAACGGCTCGGAGAGGTCCTTCCCAATTCTGACGTCGCTGCTGGTGTTGAGCAACGTCATCTTACATAGCCGTATTAGTTTTGCGGGGATACCAAATTCAGACATCGCAGCGTACAGGTAACTCCTTTCCGTACTGTCGAATGCAGCTTTGAAGTCGACGAAAAGATGGTGTGTGTCGATTCTCCTTTCATGGGTCTTTTCCAAGATTTGGCGTATTGTGAATATTTGGGCGATGGTAGACTTTCCAGGTCTGAAGCCACACTGATAAGGTCCAATTAGTTGGTTGACGGTGGGCTTCAGCCTTTCACACAATACGCTCGCTAGAACCTTATAGGCGATATTTAGAAGACTAATCCCGCGGTAATTGGCAAAAATTGCAGGATCGCCCTTCTTATGGATTGGGCAGAGTACACTTAAATTCCAATCGGCAGGCATGCTTTCATCCGACCATATTTTGCATAGGAGCTGATGCATGCACCTTACTAGCTCCTCGCCGCCATGTTTGAATAGCTCAGCCGGCAGTCCGTCGCACAGTGTGACTTTTTTCACTTTTAGGATGCCAAAATTAATAACAGCCAAACCAATGGAGCAATTCATTTCAAATTTTGCAGTGTGGTTGCAGATACCTAAATATGACTTGAGAATAAAAATGGGCGTGATACGCCCACTTTTTCTCCTTGCCCACATATAAGGTAAAATTTCACATAATCATATTTTCTACTTTAAAAGCATTTTCCAGTGTCAATTTAAATACAAATTGTTTAGATTTCTTAACTTTAGCTTAGAGGCTTATGACTAATATTTAAAGGATTTCATTCAGCCCATATATACCTTTGTATACTACATTATACTGCTCAATGAAGGAGATAATCACAAATTGTTTCAATGATAAATATGTCACTAATCTTTATTTTATTAATAGTAAGCCAATAAACAGTTTCTAAAGATTAAACACAACAAAACATAAAAACTTATTCGAAAGCAATTATTCATAATACTTCTTCCTGGGCCAGCAATGCAATTACATCTTGAGGCAAAGTCCCGCGCTTGGTTTTCGATGGCTTACGTAAGCTGCCAATGTAGGGAGCGGATGATATTAGAAGCCTGTGCAATAAATCCTCATTGGTTTGAGTTCGTGAACTTTTCATTGTATACCATTTGCGTTAATTTCTGACATCTTCATTTCTCGATTCTTGCGCTTCTTCGGAAAGCTGACCAATAGGAACCATGCATGACGATATTATATGTCTTGAATGGAACAGTATTTTATGCAGACTGACTGGCATATTGTACCACTCATATTCCCTCAAATAAAGATCGCGTGTGTCTCTCACGTATACCTCAAAGGCCTCAGCATTTATCTGAAATTCACACCCTAAGCAAGACAATATGGTGAAAAGCCTTTTTAAGAGACATAAGTTAATGCCTGTAATGTCTGCAGTAACTTCTGCATTACTAAAAAACGTCGTGCTGTGTTTCCGTCATTTGTATTGCCAGATTTCTCTTCTGGCATATCAATTAAAAGCCCAGTTTCGTTTCTAAATCTGCTTTGAATACTTTCCTTCCTCTGTTTCAGTTTTTCCTTATTTTCGGCGCCTCTTACACTCCATGTCCTTAGTTCCAACCGATATGCAATGTGCAACATACACTCCATGCACCGTATCCATGAGTGAAGTGGTGAAATGCCGAATCTTAGCATGTTTGCGTCAACTTTCCGTTCCGACAAAGCGCTAAAATTATTCATATCCTTCGTTAAAGCACCACATATATAACACGCTTGAGATGAGGTATATGCTGAAAGTGCATTACATACTTTATCGTCAATCATACACAAAATTAGTGTACTAGTAACTTTAAAGTTTAAATTTTCCGTCTTAATTATTGTAAGAAGAAGATTAGAAATTTGGTCTTCCACAATCTTTACTTCTCTCACAATAGCATCTCGCGTCTCTTTTTCAAACAAAAATTTAATGGGACGGCAATATCTAGTTGATGATGGAACAGGGTTCCTCCATATAACAACTCTACGTTCATTAACTAGAGTATACATTTGGAGAAGTACGAGTGAAACAAAAAACATGCTGCTATCAGATTAATTTTCTTCGCTGAACTTTTGCTTATACCGCTTTTGCTCCGAGCCATCGCAACCCCATTTGAAAGTCACGAAAACTTATTGAATACTGGGAATCGACAGCAGTACTTCTTTTTGTGCGTTACACAACTTTTTTATACTATGATCAATAAGCGCTTGCAACTCAATTTCGGCATACGTTTCGGTTACTGTGATTTTTTCTGGGTAACATAAAGCTTTGGACTTTTTTATGCAGTTATACGACGGATATAATTTGGGATTTATTTCTGCCGTATGCTGTCTATGCATATTATAGTCATGTGTTGAATCATTTGCATCTTTATCAGCGCAAGTGCTTGGTCTGGCGATAAACTTTTGTTGCGCTCTTTCGAAAGTCGAGATTTTTTCAACACAGTACCTCTTGACGGTGAAGACAAACACAGCTCTTTAAATAATATTGCGGAACTTCTCTTACCGTTTGATCTAAGTCCCATTTCTGCCGCCATTAACACTTGTTCGCTATTTGATACTGCTAAAAGACTCTTTGCTAAAAGACTCTTTCTTTGTGCGAAGAGAAGAATCGGAAAACGCCACATGTGGTCTACCTACATTGGATCTAATAGAGGATGAAGTTGATGGCCCAACATCAAGACGGTATTTTCCAAAGTTTTCACTCTTGGAAAAAAACTGTAATTACGGGCTAGAACACGGGCCTTAACTCGGCAAGACCCTTCCCACTTTGAAGAAAATTGGTAACACAGTTTTTTTATACGCTCTCCTTGCTTTTAAGTATCCACGTCTCTTCCGATCACCGCAAAAATTTTCTCTAACACCGCATCACGACGCGTTTCTTTTGAGCTCGTCAGCCACATTTCAAAAAGTTCTTTCCGAGGAATCGCCATGAAAACTTCTATTAAAGCTGTGGTAGCAAATTGTAGCAAAATTTTATTCCAGTATCTGAAACACAGAATCCTAAAGGTCGTTTCGCTGTTAAATAACACTGTGGTACAAAAAAAAAAGTTGCAAAAAAACTTTGGATCGGACATGGTGAGGGTTGTAGCTTATGAAAAACTGAAAAGAATGGTATAGGAGAAATTTCCAATACACCCCCAAAATCTCATTTTATGGCCATAAAACCGTTTTTCAGTAGGTTGATGTGAAGAATAACTCCTAACTTCGCCAATTTCCATCCGATTTCGAATTTGCGTTTTTAGTTCGAAAGAACAAAAACAAGCCTTTTTGACAGTGTGTTAACATTTTTTCTGAAATGACAACTGACGAGACTGTAGACGGAAGTATTTGGAATTTTTTTATTTTTTCTCTATTTTTTCAACTTTGGCATAATTTTTACGATATTATCCGATATTGAGGATTTTTTTAGTACCCTACTGTGTTAGTAAATTTAATTTTGCGTCGAATGAGCTATATTTGACTGTAATTGAATTAAAATTAATAGAGTTGTGTGGGTTTTAAGATTTTTTCTTTTTTTACTACGAGATTTGGTATGCGTTTCGAAGCATGAAAATAATAACAAGTGTCATTATAAACGCATAATATTTATTGGAGTATTGTGCAGTGCAGCACTGTACGGTATGGTACGGTGCAGTACACAACGGCACTGGTTCCAAACTTAAAAATGCATTGGAAACGGCCCTTTGGAGTTTAGTATGGTACGGTACATTTCTCATTCTCTTCATCAGTTTTGAATACTTCTCTGTAAGAAATTCGATCATCATCATTCATCTGAAGTCGTCATCAACTAAATTCCATTGTTTAAATTGAGAAGCGAGCGTTTCAGATTGTCTTCCCGATAGAAGTATGTAAATCACGAGAAAGATCCTGAAAATCTGAATTTGATACAATGTCTCGTTCTGAAAACTTAGAACCAGACGGAAAGTACTCTTCATCATCAGGTTTATTGTTATCAGTTTGATCATCATCAGCAATGAGTTGAACTTCCTTCAGTTCATGACCTGCAGTTGAGTCAATCATATCGTCCAAGACTACGGGGTTCTTAACAGTTGGGTAAGACTCCGTCAGAAAATATGAGATTTGCAAGTGGTCTTTCGATTTCTTTGAAACTTTGGGAAATATTAGTTCTAGGTAAGATACATTCGAGCCTAAAAGGATTTTGAAAAATTTTCAAAATTGAGTCATCTACGCCATGTTGAAAATCGGGACCGTGTTTTTTTCAAAAATCAATATTTCTTGTACCGTTGGATGGATTTCAATGCAATTTACAGACAATATAGAAACAAATAAGTAGTTTAAATTAGTATTATGTTAAAAAAAAAATTTCGAAATTTTGACCAAAAAAAAGTCAAAAAAAATTTTTGAATCAATTTTTAGTTGATTTGGCCAGTTTTTTAGATTTTCTGTTATACACGTAACGATTCCCTATGATTTAACCTTTATTTTGAAAAAAAAATGTTATGGTGTCTATAATAGTTCTCGAGATATTGCGATTTTAGTGGAAGCGCGCACCGTGAAGTTCGCGGTTACGCAGCGCGGGAGTAGAAAAACGCGCACAGACCTGCAGCAGTCTGCTCCAGTCACTTCATACAGGAACACATAACGCAGCGCGAACCGTGCGTGCGCGCTTCCACTAAAATCGCAATATCTCGAGAACTATTATACAGTGCTACATATTCGTTTAAACGCATTGCATTTTTTGGTTTACTTTAGAACTGTTTTAAGATTACAACAATAGCAACAACAAATATTCTTCCAAACTATTCATTTAGGTAACAGTAAACCATCGTTGCATTTGTTTATTATCTATTGCTTTTTGTTGTAAAATAACGGGTCTCTATTTAAAATTGTGCTTAAAAATGCTACATATTCGTAAAACGCATAGTTTGTTAAAGAGTGCAGTGGTGAAATTAAAAGTGATCAACTTGTGAATATTGTTTGTAACTGAATGTTTTGGTAAATTCTTACAATTTTTTTACACATTCATTCAAATTTCTTAGCTAAATTAAATTTTTTAACCTAATTTCTTCAGATTTTCTAAAATGCCTAAGGCAAAATACTTAAATGATGAGGAACGGGTATTGGTCAGTGTTTACCATGAGAAGGGCTATTCCAATCGTGAAATTGGACGAAAAATTGGAAGATCGGAAGGAGTTGTGCGTGCTTTCTTAAAGCAAGCAGACATTTATAGAATAAAGAAAGCAACAAGAGGCAACACAAAATTGTCACAGCGTGACAAAAACAAAATAAAGTATGAGGATACGAAAAATTTTTTGAATTGCACACAAATAAAAAATAAATAAACGTTTTTGAGTTCATTTTTGACGGCACAAAGCACAGTTGAGCCTTGCCAGCTGACGAAAATGCTGCCCACACCATAACACTGCCACCACCAAAGTTACGCTTCGACATGCGTACATTATTTTTTTGTAGATCATGCCAATAACATGAGTATGAGTCAGGGCCATCTAAATTGAACTTCTTCTCGTCCGAAAACACAACTTTCCTCCATTCCGTAGTCCAATGAATGTGTTTACGGGCAAATTCCAAACGAGCTGTTTTTTGATGTTCCTTTAACATTGGCTTAGACTTTGGTTTTTTCCATTTTATATTTTCATCACTTCGTAAAATGTGCAAAGTGTGTTTTGCCGTTACAGGAAGACCCAATTTATTTTTTATTTGTGTGCAATTCAAAAAATTTTTCGTATCCTCATACTTTATTTTGTTTTTGTCACGCTGTGACAATTTTGTGTTGCCTCTTGTTGCTTTCTTTATTCCATAAATGTCTGCTTGCTTTAAGAAAGCACGCACAACTCCTTCCGATCTTCCAATTTTTCGTCCAATTTCACGATTGGAATAGCCCTTCTCATGGTAAACACTGACCAATACCCGTTCCTCATCATTTAAGTATTTTGCCTTAGGCATTTTAGAAAATCTGAAGAAATTAGGTTAAAAAATTTAATTTAGCTAAGAAATTTGAATGAATGTGTAAAAAAATTGTAAGAATTTACCAAAACATTCAGTTACAAACAATATTCACAAGTTGATCACTTTTAATTTCACCACTGCACTCTTTAACAAACTATGCGTTTATACGAATATGTAGCATTTTTAAGCACAATTTTAAATAGAGACCCGTTATTTTACAACAAAAAGCAATAGATAATAAACAAATGCAACGATGGTTTACTGTTACCTAAACGAATAGTTTGGAAGAATATTTGTTGTTGTTATTGTTGTAATCTTAAAACAGTTCTAAAGTAAACGAAAAAAATGCAATGCGTTTAAACGAATATGTAGCACTGTAGACACCATAAAATTTTTTTTTTCAAAATAAAGGTTAAATCATAAGGAATCGTTACGTGTATAACAGAAAATCTAAAAAACTGGCCAAATCAACTAAAAATTGATTCAAAAATTTTTTTTGACTTTTTTTGGTCAAAATTTCGAAATTTTTTTTTAACATAATACTAATTTAAACTACTTATTTGTTTCTATATTGTCTGTAAATTGCATTCAAATCCATCCAACGGTTCAAGAAATATTGATTTTTAAAAAAAACACGGTCCCGATTTTCAACATGGCGTAGATGACTCAATTTTGAAAATTTTTCAAAATCCTTTTAGGCTCGAATGTATCTTACCTAGAACTAATATTTCCCAAAGTTTCAAAGAAATCGAAAGACCACTTGCAAATCTCATATTTTCTGACGGAGTCTTACCCAGTTGCAACATCAGCATACTTTATGTGCTTTCGAGTTTTATAATGATGACCGTTTACGTCCGTGTTACAAAAATAACAATCATCTGGTTTATGATAAGGCTGATGATGCCACATCATCGGAGAATATTGAGAAATTCGACTTTTCTGGCAACGTTTTGATTTATATCTCTTGAATTTCAATGAAAAAAACAATAAAACTTTGACGTTTTAATAAGGTTAAATTATAATAACAAACTTCTTTTGTTAATCAATGTACAGTGTGAACTTTGGTACACTTGGGAGCTTTTCCATATTTCTATTGAAAAAAAAGTGCTATAATATGTCAGATATTTTCGTAAGTTCTAACCAGTTCTGTTGTATGCAGTACAGTGTACTCTTATGTATACATATACACTCCAATAAATATTACGTATCTATAATAACGCATCAAAACACGTCCTTATTCCCATTTAGCGTAAGCTATACCAACATTCCAAATTAGTAAAAAAAAAAAAATAAAACATCTTAAAACTCGCACAACTCTACTAATTTTAATTCAATTACAGTCAAATATATGTAGCTCATTTGACGCAAAATTAAAGTTACTAACACAGTAGGGTACTAAAAAAAAATCCTCAATATCGGATAATATCGTAAAAATTATGCCAAAGTTGAAAAAATAGAGAAAAAATAAAAAAATTCCAAATACTTCCGTCTACAGTCTCGTCAGTTGTCATTTCAGAAAAAATGTTAACACACTGTCAAAAAGGCTTGTTTTTGTTCTTTCGAACTAAAAAAGCAAATTCGAAATCGGATGGAAATTGGCGAAGTTAGGAGTTATTCTTCACATCAACCTACTGAAAAACGGTTTTATGGCCATAAAATGAGTTTTTGGGGGTGTATTGGAAATTTCTCCTATACCATTCTTTTCAGTTTTTCATAAGCTACAACCCTCACCATGTCCGATCCAAAGTTTTTTTGCAACTTTTTTTTTTGTACCACAGTGTAATAGACGGAACTCGATGGACCAATATAAGTTTTTCTCAGTAAAATATCAAAAATAATATTAAGCTATGGCTGTTTTAGTGATATTTTACTGAACGGATTTGTATCGATAGTAAAAACTTTATAGTCCTCTTACTTACCCCTGAAGTACAAAATTGTTGAAATTTAATCAGCAAATACTCAATTTTATGAAATTGATACTTATTCGTATTATATCTTTTGACAAACTTCACAGCGATGTTCGGATAATAAATAAAAATTATTCAATTGGCGCACCGGCTTGTGTTTGTAAACGGTTATCTTTCTTAAAACTATTGTTTTGATAAATTTTGAGTACACTGTCGTAAAATATGGTCATTTTTACACAACATCTTTCGGTATGTGTAAATGATTTTCGCAGAATTTTTTTTTTTTTAATTTTGGCATCCTAAAACGATAAAAAGTCACAGTGTGCGTCGGCGCCCGCGGCTTTGTTGTTCTTTAGCCGTGATATTGCTATTCTCACCTCGTCATGATCGGGTAACAGAACGATAATTCCGTCGTCAACGATTGGGGTATCGGGATCTTCACATTCTCTATGACATGCGCAGCTGTCACTGTTTAATAGGTTCGAGAAATGTTCCCTCCATAACTTAAGATTGCTCTGGATGTCAGTCACCAGTTCGCCGTCTTTGTTCTTACAGGAAAACGCCCCGGTCTTAAAACCTTCTGTAAGCCGCCGAATTTTCTGGTAGAATTTTCGGGCGTTGTTCCTGTTGGCTAGCATCTCAAGCTCTTCGCACTCACGCATTTCGGCCTCTCGTTTCTTCTTTCGGATAATACGTCTCTCTTTCTTTTTCAGCTCTCTGTAGCGATCCCACATGGCTCGCGTTGCGCCCGATCGCAGCGTGGCTCTATATGCGGCATCCTTTCTTTCTGCGGCAGCATGACATTCCTCGTCGTACCAATTGTTTTTTCAGGCTCGCCGGTATCCGATTTCTTCTTCGGCGGCGGTACGTAGAGAACGAGAAACGTTGCTCCATTGTTCGTGCATGCCGGTTTGTTGGGCAATACTCTCTGAGAGCAGGAGTGAGAGTCGAGTGGCGAATCTTCTGGATGTCTGCTGTGATTGCAGCTTTTCGATGTCGAACATTCTTTGCGTAGGTAGATGCACGTTTTTTGCTGCACAGGGGCGTGTGCGCAGTTTGGCTGCAACAAGGTAGTGATCCGAGTCGATGTTGGGTCCTCGGATTGTACGTACATCTAATACACCAGAAGCGTGTCTTCCATCTATCACAACATGATCGATCTGGTTTCGTGTTTTTCGATCAGGAGACAGCCAGGTGGCTTGGTGAATCTTCTTATGCTGGAATCTGGTGCTGCACACCGGGCCCCGGCGAACTCCATCAGCCTCTGACCGTTACCGGATGTTTCGTTGTGCAGGCTGAATTTTCCGACTGTGGGACCAAAAATTCTCTCCTTGCCCACCCTGGCGTTGAAGTCGCCAAGCACGATTTTTATGTCGTGGCGGGGGCAGCGCTCATAGGAACGTTCCAGGCGCTCATAGAAAGAATCTTTGGTTGCATCGTCCTTCTCTTCCGTCGGGGCGTGGGCGCAAATTAGCGATATGTTAAAAAGACGGGCTTTGATGTGGATTGTTGCGATACGCTCTTCCACCGGAGTGAACGACAGTAGTTGGCGACGAAGTCTCTCTCCCACAACAAATCCGACACCGAATTTGCGCCCCTTTACATGGCAGCTGTAGTAGACGTCGCAAGGTCCTATGGTTTTCTTTCCTTGCCCCGTCCATCGCATCTCTTGGATGGCAGTGATGTCAGCCTTTACTCTCACGAGGACATCAACCAGCCGGGCAGAGGCACCTTCCCCACTAAGGGACCGGACATTCCAGGTGCATGCCCTCAAATCATAGTCCTTAGTTCGTTTGCAGGGGTCGTCATCAGTATAGGGAGGTCTCATCCGAGGCTTTTTTAAACTTTTCATTCGGGGGCTTTTTATGTGGCGGGTCCCAAACCCAACGCACAACCAGCTATCCTGGAATGTTTCGCCTTCTCACGTTAGCTCACTCCCGAACGGGTGTTCGGAAGCTACCCAGAGGATACTTGGGCTAATCCCGGCCGTTGTGAGCTGCTTGAACCATATGCAGAAGAATCGTCCTGGCCATTCCCAAGTGAATGGCGATCAGTAACTTTCCCCACTTGCGTGGACTTCTACACATGAAACCATCCTCCATATTTATATTAAAGACGACAAAATATGAGTTAAAGCTTTGAAATAAAAAAAGTGTGTGTATCGTAGTACACATAACCCAAGTGAAACTTTCAAGACAGACAAAGAAAGAGAGAGAGACCCGAGAGAGAATGAGAGAGAGAGAGAAAGAATATATGTCTAAATAAATACACAACGACATACAAATAGAAAAAACTTACAAAAATAAAATAATGGTTTAAGATAAATCAACACATATTTTATGTTGTATTTCGATTTATAGTTTATGTATTCGACGGCAATTTACATATGTACATATGTATGTACATTTGTACATGAAAAACAATAATGCACAAGCGCAAGAACATCATCTTCCTTTCATATGTATACATGCATGTATGCCCAAATAACCTCGACTTATTTATTCACATGTCACAGCACATCACATTCATACAAGAAATCAGATACACATACGCACTAGTGAACGAGTTTCTTCCTGACAAGTGCAAAAACAATTCTCTAATATATACCCACTTTAAGTCCTAGCATGCAACTTAACTTTTGCAAGAAGCGCGGAAGGTTTTTAAAAAATTAAACCATCTTGCTTGGTGTTTCAATAATAATTCTATCTCTCTTTATTCATCTTTTCTTATTTATAACTTATTTACTTACTACTACATTCATAACCCTAGCTTAATTCTTAATATGTGTGAAGCTTAGAATTCTATGTATATCTTAATTCTATGGAAAGCGGACCATAAGTGTTAGGTGACGGCCGCTTCCTTCATTAGCAAAGTGTCAATGACATATTTGACACTTTCGCTAATGGTACATAAGTGCTTCTATTAATTCTTTATTTATTGGGAATTGGTGTGTGGTATTAACTTATGGTTAATTGTTTACATTATTGGTAAGTAGTGTGTGGTATGGGTGGCGTTAACTCCCCCTCTTCTAAATCGAAGCGTCCCGTCTTCGAATATAAAGCTGTTAAGTGGTTGATTTGATTTGACAACTTCAATAATAGTTTTTCTTTTTCTTTTGATTTTTTCAATTGAATCTGAAAATTAATATAAATAATCAATTTATAGACAAAATATGTTGTTATTGTTATTAATACCAAAGCCGTAAATGACCACCAAATGGGGTTTCTTTTTATTTCCTGTTTTATTGGAGTAAGTATATTAAAATTGTCCAATTTCAGATCAATATTTTTTGTTTCAATGTATTCTTTTACAAAAAATGGTTTAAATTTTCCGTCTTTTAAATGGTTTAAGATTTTTCCTGTTGGATTTTCATATTTTTTACTATCAATTGTTACATTACCCTGAAATGTTATCAAATAAACTCCATCTATTGTATGATTATTTACTATATGAGTGCCTGCCATCTTTTACAATTTTTATTAGCTCATTTTTTTCATTTATTTTTGTACAATTAGCGTGTCTATTATTCAACATATCTGACAAACATGTATTATTTTCATTTATCATACAAAATGCATCATTTAATTCTTTTTTACAAAATTTTACTGAATAAAATTTATGTTCACATTTTATTATTTCATTTTCAATCCACAATTTTCCATCTTTCTGTGCTACAGCTATTGCCTTAAATAATTTACATACGTTTTTTACTTTTGGATACTTAATATAAAAAACTATTAAATTGTTTTTTTTGTGCAATTTTAAAGTTTGAAACATCCATAAGATCTGATATTGTTACATTAACTCTTCGCTAACTATTTCTTTTATTTCTGCCATATCCAAAATTAATGGATTCAATATTCCTACTTTTGACAATGTAATTGTTTCCACTGTATTTTCAAGATCATTAATTATTAACTTATTTCTTTGTCTTAATATAGTTTTTTCATTAGAGCTACCTTGTAATTGTTTTAATATCTGTGTTAATTCCGCAATTGTTTTAAATATTTGAGAATTTGTTGTAAACTGCTTATTATTATTTTCTATTAAATCATTTACTTTATTTGTTATTTGCATAAAATCATCATGATCAGGTGTACCGGTAATCCATTTCCAAACCGTCCCAAGTTCATTAATTCCCCTTTTTGATCTATTATTAATTTTTAATTTTCCTAAGAATGTTTCTATCATTTGTATTTCAAAATCCATACTTGAGTCTTCAAGTAATATTATCTCCTCGTTGTTTCTATAGTTTTCTACAATGCTTTCAAATAATGACAGATTTGTTAAATGGTATATTGACCCATAACTTTCAAAAATCGCTGCATCTTCCTCCTCTACAAGTATATAGTTTTCTCTTGTATAATCAATTATGTCTGATGTGATTATGGTGATATATAACGTTTTTAATGAAATTTGTATAAGTTTCCCCATTTTTCCTATAATACAATAAAATTAAACTTTAATATTGTCCTTATGAATTATTCTGTTTCTGCTTTGTATTTTAACTCTATTCCCTAAATCTTCTACTACTATTTGTCTTTTATATTTGGATTTTAGTTTATTCCTTTCCCCATATAACTTTTCATATTTAATCTCACCTCTATGATAATTCTTTTGAACCCGTTTTTTGTTCTGATGCTCCAACATTTTTTCCTGAGCATTTTTTAACATATCCCTCATATTTCCATGTGCTTCCCTATTAAACAAAATATCACAAGGCTTTTTACCTGTAACCGAATGAATTGTCTTATTATACTGCTGAACTGCCCTCATAATTGACTCATAATCACTTATTAAACTATGTTCCTGCTTCAAACATCGAGATATTTCTATCAGTGTGGAGTGAACCCTCTCTATTTGTCCGTTGCTAGTACTGTGACGTGGTGCACAGTAGTAAATCTGTATGTTGAACCTTTCCATTAAAGACTTAAACTGTATCGTACTAAAACCTGGTTCGTTATCTATAACTATACTTTTAACATCTGGAAACGTTTGTAAAAGTTCTAAAATTGTATCTTCTAAATTTATCTTATCCTCAATATATTTAATAACTAGATACTTCGAATAAGAATCCAAACACGTAATAAATTTTAATTTTTGAGCGAAAAATATGTCTATATGGAGTTGTTCTCCTTCTTTTTCTGGTATAGGTGCTTCGCCTATAGGAATTCATTTCGGATGCCTTTCATATTTATTATTATTGCATATGTTGCAATTTTTTGCATATTGCTTAAACTGTCTAACCATTAATGGCCAATAATATTCTTGTCTGATCTGAGCTAAGTTTTCCCTATAATTTCGGTGTGCCCTATTATATGTTTGTTCAATAATTGCTCCCTGATCCTCCCTATTAGTGACATCATTAGCGAACAATTTAGTATATAAAAATTTCACTGTTGGAAATGCTTCTCTTAACACATTTTTTATTTCATAAATCACCTCAGGCGTGCAGTATATTCCCGTAACCACCTTTGGATTCATATATTCCTTCAAAACACTAACTATATTTTGCGGTATGTCATACTCAATTAAAAGTCGTTTGTTATTAAAATTAGAAATGGTCTCTAAGGCGGTTATTCTTGCTCCACCATTTATTAGAATCTGCTGTTTAAAGTGCTTCAGTGGCTTTTTTGTTTCATGAATCTGATATTCATCACTGCTTTCCGCAGAATGTTGAGTATTTGTTACCGAATCAATTGATTGATCCGATTCCTCAGAACTTGTTAAATTATTCAGTATCTGTCTTGACAATGCGTCAGCAACAACATTTGTTGCACCTGGTTTATAAATTATTTTCGGTGAAAATTCCTCAATAAAGGATCTCCATCTTTTTATTTTAATATTCGGGTTTCTTTCAGAAACCGCAAATGACAAAGGTTGATGGTCAGTGTGAATTTCTAGATCACTCACACCGTAAAGATAATTCCTCAAAGTTTTCAATGCCCAGACTATGGCACATAACTCCTTTTCATTGGTTGCATAATTAATTTCCGTGGAATTCAATGTTTTTGAAATAAATACAATGGGTTTTCCTTCCTGTGATAACACAGCACCCAAAGCTACATTTGACGCATCTGTAGTCAAAACAAACTTTTTATTATAATCAGGTTGCGTTAAATGCACCTGTTGAGACAATAAATTCTTTAATCTTTCACAAGCAGCTATTCCCTCTTGATCCAGATTAATCATCTTCTTTTTTGATAAATATTGGGAAATCCTTCCATTTTCCCCTTTCAAATAAACAGTCAATGGTTTTGATACAACCGCATAATTTTCTATGAATTTCCTATAATATCCCGTCAATCCCAAAAATCCTCGCAATTGACGTAATGTTCCTGGTATCGGGTAATTCTGTATGGCTTCGACCTTTTTTGGGTCTGTTTTAATAATATTCTTGGCTACCACATATCCTAAAAATTCTACTTCCTCTTGATAAAATTTTGATTTTTCAGACGATATTTTCATATTTGCCCCCCTTAATATTTCAATTACTAAACTCAAATGCCTTTTATGTTCCTCCAAACTTTTTGAAAAAATTATTACGTCGTCAACATAAACGTGACAAAACTTCCCTATATATTTCCTTAACACGTTATCCATAGCTCGCTGAAAAATGCTTGGCGTATTCTTCAATCCAAACGGCATTCGTAAAAACTCATACTTTCCATTATTCACTGAGAATGCCGTCTTCTCTATATCGCTTTCCTTCATTAATATCTGGTAAAATCCAGACTCTAAATCAATTGTGGAAAAGTATTTTGACTTTCCCAAATTCGTAAGTATAATTTCGGGGTTTGGCATCGGGTACCTATCCGATATTGTTTTCTCATTAATTTTTTTGAAATCGATTACCAATCGTAACTTTGGACTTCCATCGTCATTTGTCCCTTTCTTTGGAACCACCCATACTGGAGAGTTGTATGGGCTTTTACTTTCCCTAATTATTCCCTTTCGCAACAAATTTTGAATTTCATCATTAACAAAATTATTTACCGTCATTGGGTAAGATATTGCTTAGACCAAATTGGTCTTTCCTCAGTTGTTCGTATTTCTGCTTTTACATCCGTATGAAAAGGCAAATTTAAGTTGACATCCCCATGTATTGTCAAAATTTCATTACTTGCTTCATTTTGCAAATCTTTTATTATTTCTTTCTCGTCACTAGATTTTTTCCCGACCCTTAAAAACTGACAAGAGCCTTCAGTTAATATGTTATTTATACTATTTTCATTCTCAGAAGCCTTTTTATTTTCATTCTGCACTAATTTCCCAGTAGTTACCTGGTACTTGGATAATTCTTCAGGAGTTAATTTTGCCGATTTTCTTTTACCCTTTTCCCTTCTTTTTTTTGTTTTTATTTTATTGTTTTCCGGTGTCTTATTTCCCGAAACAGCTTTCCATAAGCATTCATTATCTTTGTTGCCGGTATTCCCATCGGCGGTCGCCTTAAGACTTTCCTGTCCCAAGGGGTTTGAATAGTTTAAATCTTTTTTAATATTTTTAATTTCATTTTTTCCTTTTAATAGGCCGGTATTATCATCGGCAGGCGCCTTAAGACTATTTTGTCCCAAGGGGTTTAAATTATTTAAATCATTTAGAAAATGTATTCTTTCTTTTTGATCATTTCCATAAACCAACATTGACCCGGGATATCAATCCTGGCCCCGATTCTATCTAAGAAACTGACTCCAATTAAGAGATCGCTCTCTAAATTATCAATCTCGTAAAATCGCTCCTGAATCCCAAACAAGTTGATATTATGAAAATACTCTATGATGGTCGAACCATTAATGGTCCTTACCCTCTTCTTTATAGCTAAAACATTTTTGTTGTTGTATATTCCCGCCCGTATATAAGAACTTGTTGCCCCCGTATCTATCAATATTCTAAAGATTTGCCCAGTTTTTTTATCTGATTTAATGATATAGGGCAAATCAGGATTTATTCTAAAAAATGGTTTTCATTTATATTATTTATCCTTTGCATCTTTTGCTGAGGCTGAGTGCCGACTTGAGTACTTTCGTTGGCCCTTTTGGGTATGCTATTTTGTTGGTAATTAGGTTGGAAATTACCCCTATTTCCTACTCGCGGTTGGCTTGATAACCTAACCCTAGGTCTATTTAATAATTGCATCGACTCATCCACGTCCATTGGTTCTGGATGATTTTGCTTTGACTCATTTGTTGGGGTTATCCTTGTGGGATACCTTAAATTATTTTGAAAATTTTGAGTCCTTCGATTTCCCTGTGGAGGACTTCGTGAACCAATTGCTTGGTAATTTTTTGAAAATTGAAGAGCAAATTGCGCTCGCATCTGATTTGAATAAAGCTCTTGCGCTTTTGCAAGAGCATTTGGAAGATCTTTTGGTGCCAATGTGAACAAAATTTGATCCAATGGGTGGTTAAGCCCAGTTATGAAAGTCCTTAGAGCTGCTTCCCTATTTTTCTTATTTAGTTCTTTGGTTATGGCAGAACCAGTGCCATGGGTCATTATTATTTTGTTGATTAACAACGTCAACTTCTTATTAACTTCATTATAGAACTCTACTAAAGTCCTAGAACCTTGTCTCAAGACACTCATCTCTTGCTCTATTATATGGCAAGGTCTCTTATCTACACGTGCAAAGTCCAATCGACTCAAAATGGCTTCGAAATTCAGGACAGTGCCATGGTTTGTCAAGATATCGTTAGCATCCTGCGTTATTTTATTTCGCAGGATTGTCAATGCGGCAAAGTATTTTTTACTCCCTCTAATATATAATGACATGGAGTTATTAGCGGCTTCACGCCAACTAACATAATTAGTAATTTTTCCTTTAAATTCAGGAAGGGACTTAATTACGTCTAAATTTTCCTCACACTGTATGGTTGAGTCAATACTTTCGACTGAATATTCAATCACATTGTTGATAGAAACCAAATTCTGGAGCTGGCGCCTAACTTGCTCCAGTTCGCTATGCAATGAAGCGGTGCTGGCCGCTATCAGCCTGGACACTACATCCATATTAACTGAATTGTTGTTGTTATTTGCTACTGACATCTTAGAGAATCTATTTATTAAGTTATCCAGTTTATTTTTTATTTACATATATTTTTCCTGGGCACTTTGTTGCACTGTGGTTATCCCTACACTTTTCACAATAATTCAATCTCTTATAACCTAAGCTAGAAGGACTATTTTCTATTAATAGTAATTTATAAAGTTTCAAAACTTAATGTAGTTACCGCTACCGAATTCAGGATCCTTGCTCTTTGTATCACCTGATGCCTTCTTGCTGTTTTTGATTATAATTTTTGATATTATTCCAACAATTTTGTTGTCATAATTGTTCTTTCTTTCTGCTCTTTGTATCACCAGAAGTTGTCCTATATATGATGCCTTCTTGCCGTTGTTGACTATAATTTTGGATATTATTCCACAATTTTCTTCAGTTTGTTTAACTGTTCTCCTATTCAAAGGATACTTGTTTTTTATTTTTGTTTTGGCAACTAGAGATTTTTGTCTCTTTTTAAATGTTACCATAGGAGATTTTTTTAAAGTCTCCTGGCGTTTTGTTTCACTTTTCTCCTATTCAAAGGATACTTGATTTTTATTTTTGTTTTGGCAACTAGA
>JAYXIM010052860.1:0-38786 GCA_037575425.1 Anastrepha fraterculus | reverse complement strand
CCCATATTGTACATACACATCCGAAGGTTACCCGGGTCCACGTTTTGACCTATATCTCGAGCCCTATCCACCAATAGGTAACCAAACTATACGGAAACCCTCTTCAATACCTTCTTAACAATGTGTGTAAGTTTGGTTTAATTCGGTGCAGACACGGCCGGTTAGCGAACACACACAAAAAGTTCACTTTATTTTATATATAAGATTTTTTTCAGTTTGTGTCCGAAAAATCCAAATATCTTACGGAACCCTATTTTTTTCCAAAATAAAATGTAATCCATGTTACTCCTGGATAATGTAGTTTTCTAATGGTGAAAGAATTTTTAAAATCGGTCCAGTAGTTTTTGAGCCTATTCGTTACAAACAAAAAAACAAACAAACAAACAAACAAACAAACAAACAAAGTTTTCCTCTTTATAATATTAGTATAGATTCAATGATTTGCAAGCGTTGTTCGTTTGTAAGACGATTCATGGTTAAATTATAGACCAAACTGAAGATGTTTGGCAGTGAAACAAAACACGAAACGTGCGTCAGCTGTTTAAACCAACTGTTTAACAACCCGTTACAACAACGATCCTCAATAGATATGAATAATTTTCATATTTCGATGGACTGATGGACATTGACATCCTTTCACAATTAAAATCCAAAATAGATTTGGAAAAAAATAAAATTGTAACAAAAAACTCAATAATTCCTTTAGAATTTAAGCCCAATTTCGTATCAGGGAAGCATATTATTCCTGATAATTCCAAACTTATAAAACAATTCCACTAGACGTGAGGGACGGAGATAGAAACAACTATTAATATTGCTTCACTTTATATTCCTGAAGGTATATACCAACAAAAGACTGGCACAGCCTACTTAAATTGATTAACATTTCGGACGAGCAACGGACATTATACATGGAGCAGCCATTAAAAGTTAAGTACTAAATACAACTGTCATTAGTTCATAGAAGCCTTTAACTTCGAATCAATTCAAACGGGAAACTGTGAATACGATATTTAGAAACAGAGCATTTAAACAGTGAAGAAAAAATACACCTTTAAAACTCTGCCGAAATTATAAAGATATATTTTTTAAAGAAAATACAAAATTGACTTTCCCTAATGAAGTCAAACATTAAATAGCAAACAACAGACGATATCCCTATACATACAAAATCCTATAGTACCATCAAGTACACAAATCTGAAGTAAAAAAAGTAAATAGCAGATTTGTTGGAACAGGGAATAATACGCCCAAGTTATTCTCCCTGGAGTTCTCCTGTGTGGATAGTTCCAAAAAAACTCGATGCCAGCGGTAAACAAAAATGGCGGCTGGTAATATTAGGTGCGCAACTAAGTTCTCGCTGTTTTTTTGATGAAAATACAACTTTATTCTGAAAAAATGATTACAAGTGAATCATTAGCCCTAGCTAAAGGGCTCACTTGGACAAATGTTAAGAAATTCGTCCGTTGTGGTGCCATACATGGGAGAGGAGAAGGGAGATGGGTAGGAAGAAGGAGCCTTGGGATTATATACGATGATGACCATACATTTTACGACGGCGCCGACGGGGGCTGATTTGCGTTCGTAGTTAGCCGTAACAAGCAATGAACTTCACCAAATTTATGATATTTACACCGGCTATATCCGCAGGCGTAGCGAAAAAGTGACAGCCCAGATTTCTAAATCTTTGCCAGACGAGAGCAGGGCAGCTGAGAAGAAGGTGTTGAGATGATTCCACCTCGTCCTCCAGACAGTTTCTGCAGAACGGACTTGAGGCAATCCCAAGTCTTACGGCGTGAACACCTAACGGACAATGTTCGGTAAGGATGCCCACCAAATTTGAGAGCTGCGGCTTTGTTAGCCTTAGGAGTTCCCTTGAGCGTCCCCGATCTACCCGTGGCCAGAAGGATCTGGCGACCTTGCACGTTTGCGCACTAGCCCAGCGCTCGCTGAGTTGACTCGAGGCCCATCTTTCCAGGAGAAGACCACAGGTTCTCAGGGGAACCCCAATTCTCTCATTTCGCGACGAAACCGTCTCCAAAGTTCCCTGTCTAGCCAGCTCATCAGCCCTGCAGTTTCCCTCTATGCCGCTGTGTCCGGGAACCCAAATGAGCCTGATGATGAAGTATTCGGATGCAGTCGAGAGAGAAGCCAGACATTCCCCGACCAATCTCGAACGCACAAACTGCGAGCCCAAGGCCCTAATTGCCGATTGGCTATCGGAGTAAATATTTACTTCCTTAACGGTAATTACCGAATTAAGCAACCAGTCCACCGTTTCCTTCATTGCGGATACCTCCGCTTGGAAAACACTACAGTGGCCCGGGAGCCTAAATTAAAGTTTGATGGGAGGTTCCTTACAGAATACTCCCCCACCAACCCTTCCTCCAACTTCGAGCCATCCGTGAACATGTTTGCCATGCCTTGCCGCAGAATGTTGCACCCCGACCACTCATCCCTTGAGAGAATGTGTGTAGAAAAAGGGCCTCTCGGACCTAGCGTGGGTGTACAGTGGTCCAGCACCATAGGGATGAACTCAAAGTTTTTAAGAATGCTAGCGTGTCCGTAACTTAAGTCTAGCCTATGGCCCGAACAACTTAATCTGTATTACAAAGCCAAAAAGTGACTTTAGGCGAGAGGCCCCATCTTTTGCCGATAGCGCCCCTGCAACCATACAAGGCGACTGTTGTCTTTCTGACTCTCTCCTCAATGTTTGGCTTCCATGTAAGACCTCTGTCAAGGATGAGTTCCTGGTACTTCACCTTGTCTGAGAGCACCAACGGAGCGCCCGATATTGAGGGGAGAAACACTCTTGGTATTTTAAATAAGACGAGCTCCGTCTTTAGAGGATTTATCGATAGGCCGCAATTTGCGGTCCAATTTATAGCTAGATTCAGATAACCCTGCATCAGTTCCATCAGAGTATCTAGAAACTTGCCTCTGACAATAAGTGCCACGTCATCCGCGTAGGCAATCACCTTTGCCTCTGTTCACTTGCCGGCGGAGAGGGGTGTCACCCCATTCTGCCACGACCGTTCTATCGGGAAGCATCGTGGGATACATGAAGCCCCTATCTATGCAGCTCGCGTAGATAGGAAGAAGCCAATGACAAGATACTTCAGTAGATTTTTGCAGTTGAGCCGGTATAATGCCATCGCGCCCAGGTGACTTGAAGGGCTTGAAAGAGTCAATCGCCCAAGCCAGTCGTCGCTTATTCAGCCAGCGGTGGTGGGTGCGTGGAGTGCTATGCGTCCTATCCCAGCCGATATTAAGCGAGTCCAGATTTGTCGGAAAGTGGGCGTCAAGGAGTAACCGGAGTAACTCCTCGCTGCTCATGGTCCAGCACCCCGAGCTGTCTTTCGGGTACCCCATAGATGTGGAATTCCTCGAGAGAATACGTCTGAATCTCGCGGACTCATGACAGCCTTCCACGCTTTCCCAGAATCTCCGCCATGAATCTCGCTTCGCTTTCCTGATTTCGGACTTGTAAATTCCCAGTCCTACTTTGTACAGTTCCCATCCCGAGGGAGACTTAAGTCTTCTGGCTCTCGGTTGTCCACCACCCATCGCTGGCTACTACTTTTTCCATCTTTCTGGTAGAACTCGTATACCGTCACGGTAAAACTGTTAATCTTTTTAGGCTATCCACGGATCAATCCATGATGGCTTCATATGAATGGAACTGATTGTCAGCTAGACCTTGTCGCATCAATTGAAAACGATAACGATCCCCAGTGTCAGTTTCGCTTGGTTTTAACAGTTCATAATAAATAACAAAAACTTGGTCCTACCAAATACATAGCATAACCTTCGACGACGTAGAAAAGTGACCGGGCAGTCCACATGACTTTATTTTTTTTGGATTTCTGTAATAAATCCATTTTTGCTCATCCGTCACGACGCGATGAAGAAAATCCTTCCTTTTTTACCGCTGGAGTAGTTGTTCAATGGCGAAAAAACGTTCCGCATCCCTTGGTTTTAACTCATAAGGAACCTAAGTTCCCTGTTTCTGAATCATTACCAAAGCATGCAATCGCTTGGAAATGGATTGGCGGGTAACTCCTAAAACTGAAGCAAGCTTTTCTTGCGTTTGACATGGGTCAATGAGCAATGCTTCCAATTCAGCGTCTTCGAAGGTTTTTGGCCTTCCTTCACGCGGACGGTCGTCAACATTAAAATCGCTGTTTCCGAAGCGACAGAACTACTCTCGGTACGTTGTTTCACTTAAAGCAGCATCTCGAAAAACTTTTTGTAGCTCTCGATGCGCTTCAGCCGCCGTTTTTTTTCGAATAAAGGAGGAAAATCAATAATTCGGCTCAAAATCAAACATTTTCACAAAACCAAAAGTATATGATACCAAAACTAAATCACTAATATGTCGAAACAGTTTGTTTACCATATGTCTAAGCTTGGTTTATGACGTTTGGGTTATGTTAGAATCGACTAGCACACCCTGCTGGCGGCATCTATTGACAAACAGCAAGAATTTAGTTGCGCACCTAATAGATTACAGGAAAATTAATGAGAAAACCATATCCGACAGGTATCCGATCCCAAATATAAGCGAAATTCTAGCCAATTTAGGTAAATGTATGTACCTTACCACACTTGATTTGGCAAGTGGGTTTCACCAAATTGAGATGCATGATAAAGACATACAAAAACTGCATTCACAGTAGAAAGCAGACATTTTTAGTATCAAAGAATGCCTTCTGGGCGCAAAAACGCGCCATCCACCTCCCAAAGGGTCATGGATAACGTTTTAGGTGAATTAGTAGGTAAAATATACCTAGTATATCTGTACGATGTTATTATCTATTCCACATCCCTACAAGAACACATACAAAACCAGTTTTCGATAAGCTTCGATCACCCAACCTTAAAATTCAAACAGATAAATCCGAATTTCTAAAAAAAGAAACAAAGTTTCTCGGGCATATTAAATCAAAAGAGGGAATAAAGCCCAATCCGACAAACATTGATGTTATAAACAACTTTCCAATCCCTAGAACTCAGAAGCAAATTAAAAGCTTCATTGGTCTCGTTGGGTATTACAAATTAACCAAACCCCTAACGGAATGCCTCAAGAAGTGAAAAAACATAGACTTTAATGAGAGATACATGAACGCTTTTGAAACATGCAAATCTATCTTAAGTAACGACACCATTCTACAGTATCCTGATTTTGCAAAACCCTTTATACTAGCCACGGACGCAAGCAACTTTGCGTTAGGAGCTGATAAACCTATATCGCATAGGAAACGATAAACGTATATGTTATGCTAGTTGACCCCTCTCGGAATCCGAATGCAATTATTCAACAATAGAAAAAGAGCTATTGGTGATAGTATGGGCGAAAACATATTTCCGCCCTTATCTGTTTGGACGTAGGTTCTTTATTATGACTGATCATAGACCACTCACGTGGATAATGAGTTTAAAAGAGCCTAATTCAAAACTGGTCAGGTGGCGCCTCAAACTAGAAGAATTCGACCATGAAAATTAAATACAAATGCCCTTAGGCGAATAAATGTAGGGTGGGCCATGTAAAATTTGCTTTTAGAATCGGCTATAACAAAAAAACTAATCAATATTTTTTCAAACTTTTTTATTTATTTTGCAGATTAAACATTGTCATTTATGAATGAAAAATAATATCGTTCAAATGACTGCCACGACTGGCTCCATTCGATCAACCCAATTTTTAAGCATTCGTGTTTTAAAGTATCAATCGTCTCTGGATGGTTCGCATAGCTCCCCAGAAAAAATAGTCCAACGGGCTTAAATCACAGGTCCGAGGCGGCCAATTGATTCGGAATTCAAAAACGGTAGCCAAAAGTTCGAGTGTATCTTTGGCAGTGTGACAAGTTGCACCGTCCTGTTGAAACCAAATGTCGTCCATGTCATCCTCATAAATTTTTGAAACAAAAACTCGTTGAGCATGTCATGGTAACGCTCGCCATTTACTGTAACCGCGGAAGAAGAAGAAGACTCACCACTTTGGAAATAGGTTTTCAATATTTCCCAATTTTGTTCAAGCGTATAGCGTCCCATTTCGCTTGTGTTACCATTCTCAAAAAATAGGTGGTTCAAAAAGCAAACGCTATATGGCCCACCCTGTATAGATACACCTAAATTATCAGAAATAAATGTAAATGATTTTGCTTCAAATAAAACTACGTCTAGTCATACAGCGCAATCAGCAGAAGAAAATTTAAAATACGGCATACATATATATCTCAGAGAATTCTCTAAACGACTTTAATCTACAGCTCATATTCGAAAAATCATCAGAAACTCCAGAAATGTCAAGTATCATGCCATTCAAAAACAAACAACGTAGGATATTCAGGAAACCTTTATATACAGAAGAAATAATAATATGTAGATATTTTTAAAAGTCTCTCAATCCAAATCAATTTCCCGCTATATTTGCTGACGATGACACTTTTCGTATTATTCAGTCCGTTTATTCAAAATATTTCTCAAATAATAAAATGTTTCGTTTAATACAATGTAAAGAAATATTGTACGACATAACAGACACTGACAAACAAGAGGAACTAATAAAGAATTACCATGAAAGCAATAACCACAGCGGAATTAACGAAATGCTTCTCCATCTTAAAAGACAATATTATTTCCCTTTTATAAAAAAAAAATAACACAGATAGTCAACAACGGCGATAAATGCCAAACCCTTAAATACGACAGAAATCCCCCAAAACCCTTGTTTGAACAACCGGAAACCTCCTTAAAGCCTTTAGATATCTTACATATAGACATCTACAGCATAAACCACAAACAAATGCTAACAGTCATTGACAATTTCTCAAAATTTGCGCATACACACTCCTTTCAAGACATTCTGTATGTATACTAAAATCTCTAAAACATTTCATTAATCTTTACGCTATGCCAAGAAAAATAGTTGCTGACCCAGGCTCGGAGTTTACAGCCAATATTTTCAAAGAATTTTGTAGGCAATTCCAAATTCACTTGCATATTACCTCATTTCAACAGAACACGAGCAACGCTCCTGTAGAAAGACTACATTCCAACGGAAATATACAGAATTTTATTAACTACCAGAAAAGAGAATCACCTCAGCGCAGACCATGACGACATACTTACAGAAACACTAATCACCTACTACAACTCAATACACAGTACTACGAAATTGACCCCATTCGAACTATTTTTCGGTAGAACCTTCAAATTTAATAATACTGTCACTTTCAACAACGAACATCACTACATTACAAAACTTAACGGATTCCAAAACATTTTATACCCAGAAATCAAACAAAAAATGGAAAATGCAACTAGTAATAGGATAAACAAACTGAACGAAACCCGGTCAGACCCGGAAAATTTAGAAAATCAAACCACTTATCGAAAAGAAGCAAAACGTAATAAAACTACACCCAGATTTACAAAACGTAAAGTGAAGAAAAACAATAGAGTAACTATAATTACAGAACATAACAACAAATTTCACAAGTCATAATTAAAAAAGAAACACACAAAGGCAAAAACCTCTAATTAAACTTTTTCTTTATCCATAGGATACCACTAGCATTTCCTCAAATGATAGACATAACAGAAATAAGCAAACATCAAAAAGTAGTTAGATTCCGATTAGGACCCGCAAGAATAATCACTAATCACAATAACCTCATACATATTGTTAACCTTGACGAATGCACTAAAACTGTCAATAAAATACCGGACACTGTCTCAGTCTTCGAGAACATCCATAGAACAACAAGCTTCACAAAAGTAACTAGGCTAAAACTCAAGGAACTAGAAAATAAAGTATGTACAGACACCTACACCACATAAACGACATAAATGTGGACTCATCAACGGACTACGCACATCACGGGGAATATGGACGCCGATGACGCAAAAAAATTCAAGACATTAAAACTAATACAAGACATCTCGAGACTATACTGAATAACCAGAACCAAATAAATTAAATTATGCAGGAAGGATTCCAAAACGTCACTATACATATAAACAAGGAACAGGATAAAATAGAAACAGACATTAGCAAAATAGCAAACAATGTCTTGAAAGAAGATGACCAACTTTTTGAACTTCAGTATATCAGCCAAATTATTTATAATATAGACCTTTTAAACAATCACCTAGAAAGCATTGCGGAAGCATTTGTACTAGCAAAACTAAATGTGATATCGAAGTTCATGCCACGCACTACAGAGCTAGACCAAATATATAATTATATGAAAAATCAGTCAATAAAAATTAGCTCTAAAGAGCAAATATACAAACTGCGTGGACTACAAGCATATTATAATAATTCAAATATTATATTTAATGTACAGATACCAAATGTATCAAAAGAGAACTATGAACTTTATCATATACTTCCACTCCCTTTAAATAACATTAAAAAGATAAAAATAAAACCATACTTAACATACAATAAAAACCAAATCCAATTTTTTAACGAACCTTTTTCAAAGTCGAGAACTCCTACTATTGCAAAAAATCGTCATATACTGACAGTCTCCGACTGTCGCTCAAAGCGAGCGGTTGCCTTTCTTTCGTGTGCTCTGTGCTCTCTAGCCATTTCAGGTGTAATCCACGTGCTTTGCCAATACTGTGTTTGTATCACTGCATATTAATTTCATTTACCAAGTGTAATAAATTAAACTTTAAAGCCAATCGTTTCCAGTTATTGTGCAACTATGGCCCCCGGGCCCCCCTCCCATGGGACTCTAGGGACTAATCGGTTTGCAATGCTGGCCGATAGTTCCAAAATAAAAAAGAAAAAACAAAAGCAAAACAAACAGAAAATGGACATTACTGATATCTTTGACTTCCCAATTTTACCAACAGTAATAAAAAATACTAGTGACCCCAAATACATTACTATTGAGTCGACCGAGCAAAATAAACCAATTTCACAATTTTCCTGCTTTGCTGTACATAAAGCCATATGTGCAGTCAGTAGCGAAATCAATACAGTGAGTGAGCTTCGTGATGGTAAGATTTTGTTGCTAGTGAAGAATAAAAAAATAGCGGAACGCTTCATTGCTTTAAAACAACTCCCGGGTATTTGTAGCATAAAAGCCAAATATCATGATAATTTGAACTTCACCAAAGGTACAGTGTTTGCCCCTTTCTTGAACAACGTCAGTGAAACTGAAATCGTGAGTGAGCTAGGTTCACAAGGCGTAGTCGCTGCCTACAAGTTTCAGAGGAAAAATGAAAGTAATCAACCTACTCCAACCGGAGTTGTATTGCTAACATTTGACCTATACAATTTACCTGGACAACTCGATATCGCCTGGCGCAAGGTAAACGTCAGACAATACATACCCAATCCCATGCGCTGCAAAAATTGTCAGTTGCTTGGGCATACCATCAAACATTGTAAAGGCAAAGCAGCTTGCAATAATTGTTTTTGCTGTTAATGTTTATACATTAACAGCAAAAACACGCACAAAATATCAAATTTAAACTCTTTCTTCCAATTTACTTTATTAACATATTATGTTCTCAATTTTACAGTGGAACATGAATGGTTTTTATAATAACTACCATGAGCTTCAGCTCTTGGTGCAGTCCCTATCCCCTTCAATAATCCTACTCAATGAAACCCATTTAGCTTACAACGTTAACGCTTTCCACACCAAACGCTATTTTAGCATATTCCACAACTTGCCTTTAATAACTTCAAGTAAGCAAGGCGTTGCAATATTGATTAAAAAAAGCTTACAATTTAAGAGAATCGCCATTCAATCTGCAATATCAGCAATTGGTATTGAAATTGACTTAAATTTTAAATTAAATATAATAGGTGATTATATACCTCCCACACAAAGCTTCTCAAATGCTGATATCCTACACTTGCTGCAACAAGTCACAGCCCCCGTCATCCTTGCAGGTGATCTAAATGCATGGAGTCCATTATGGGGATCTCCATTGACAAACAATAGAGGAAAACACCTTGAAGATGCTTTGATAACATCGGATCTTGTATGCCTCAACAATGGCAGTGCAACACACTTTTCAACCCATGGTACGTTTTCGCATCTCGACCTCACCCTCTGTTCGGCACCTCTTGTCCCACTTTGCACATGGAGTACGTTAAATGACTTGCATGGCAGCGATCACTACCCGATTGTCTGCAAAGTAAACATGCAACTTCGTTCCAAATTTAAACCAAAATGCATCTATAAAACTGACTATGCCGACTGGAGCAAATTTTCGGATTTATGTGAAAAGGCGAATACCAATATTCCGGCTTCTGTCAACACGAATAGAGAAGCAGCGCTCATACAAAAAATAATTCGCTCCGCAGCAAATCTGTCTGTTCCGCGCACCAACAGTGTGAAGCCCTCTAGAAATGTACCGTGGTGGAATTCTAATCTAGCATCTCTTAGATCAAGGAAGCAATCGACTTGGTATGAATATAAACGTTGTCAAACGCTTGAAAACTTAGTAGCCTACAAAAGATCGAATGCTCTCTTTCGCCGCACGGCTAAAGAAGCGAAGCGACAATGCTTCCAAAACTTCACAGAAAATATAAATCCTTCTTCCTCCCCAAAGAAAATATGGAATGATATTAACATCCTGTCCGGTGGACCAAAAAATACGCTAATTTCCCAATTAAACACATCTGCGGGACCTTTAGTCACTCCCGATCAAATTTCAAACTACTTTGGAAACCACTTTGCTAACGCCAGTGCTGATGAAAATTTCAGCTAGCAATTTCGCAATAGCAAGGCATTAACCCTAGGCAAGTTCCCTTTAATAGCATATAACCTCTCTCGATCTGCAAAACTAATAGAATTCGAAATTTCGTTATCAGAATTCGAATATGCTCTATCTTCAGTAAAAGGTAAAACGCCTGGATTGGATAAAATTTCTTACCCACTAATCAAAAATCTCCCAATTTCAATCAAGGTACGACTAACAAAGCTATACAACAATATTCTTGACACTGGCATTTATCCGCAGTCCTGGAAAACATCAAACATAGTTCCAATACTTAAATCTGGAAAACCATCCACTGATGTTAATAGCTATCGCCCTATCTCCCTTTTAAGTTGCCTAGGGAAAATTCTAGAAAAGATTATCGGCAACCGTCTTGCATGGTACGCCAAAAGAAATAACCTCATCAGCTCGCGTCAGGTGGCTTACCAAAAAGGACATGGCACAATTGATGCCTTGCTATCCCTTGACAATTTTGTAACAAACGCCCTGTCTAGTAAAAGTCATGTATCCCTGCTCTCATTGGACTTCCAAAAAGCATTTGACCGCATTGGAATTCATGTCGTTTTAAAACAATTACAAAAATGGAAAGTTGGTCCTAAAATGCTAAACTTCTTGAAATCTTTTCTAACTAACAGAAAACTCTCAGTCTCTGTCAATGGCTCACTCTCATCTACCTGCAATTTATCAAACGGTACCCCTCAAGGATCACCTCTTTCTGCCTTCCTTTTTATCATCGCCTTTGATGAATTGAGCCATCTCCTATGCAAATACAAGAACATAGAGCATCAAATCTATGCCGATGACGTACTCATATACACAAAAGCCAATAACATATCTAGTGTTGAAAATATCTTTACTGATATTCTCAACGATATTTCATTATGGCCCATAACTTCAGGTGTAAAACTCTCTCTAGAGAAAAGTAATCTTTTACATATCTGCCGAAAGAGGAGTCCGTGCAACATATCACTGAGAATAGACAACTATGCTATTCAACCCAAAGAAAACTTAATGTTGCTAGGATTAATTATAGACTCTAAGTACTCTTTTAAGCCACATTGTAATTATATTAGAAATTCCCTAGCAAATAGATTAAATATCATTAAGTATTTGTCCTGCAAGCATAGTTATATACATCCTACGACACTTATTGATGTTGTCAGAGCACTGCTTCTATCGAAAATAGACTACGCCTTGCCAATCTACGGACACTGTGCAACATCTTTAATCCGCAAAATTTCAGTGCCTTATCATGCAGCAATTCGTCGAAGCCTTAGAGCTTTTCCAACTTCACCAATAAAGTTTCTACTAGCAGAAGCCGGCTTACCGAGTATCCCCAATAGAGTTACTGATGCAACATCTCGTGTTCTTGCAAAACAACTCGACACCACAAATATGGCGTTAACAAACATCTTCAACAATGCAATTTTACGAAAAACGCAGCCGAGGATACTATCATCCATATCAAGATCCCTCGTTTTCGCCAAGGAGAATTTCATAACTCTTTACCGAGCGAAAAGAGTCGTTGAAACTTTCCCTCCCTGGCTCATTAGCCCCAGATCATTTGAAGACGTCTTACTTAGCTTGTCTAAGCAAATCACACCAAACACGGTATATCGAGCTACATTCTCGGAGACATTTGAATGTTATAGAACATCTGGATGGAGCTTCATTTACACTGATGGATCTAAGACCTCAGACTACACCTCTCTGGCTGTAATCAACCAAGATGGAGCCGCAATATCACAATGGCTTCTTTATCCAATGTGTACAATATTCACTGCTGAAGCCTTGGCAATCGAACTAGCCGTTGAGTATGCAAAAAAAAAACAAAGGGAAATATATGATTTGTTCTGACAGCAAATCATGCATCACAGCAATCAAATCACCGTCTAATTTGAACAAAATTATTTCATCGATTAGAAATTCGCTTATTGCAGCACCAAACAAAATCAAACTAATGTGGATACCCGGTCATGCTGGAATCTCAGGAAATGAAGCAGCTGATACGACTGCTAAAAATGTCAACAAATCTCCTACACTTATGCTTAAAGTTATAAGCAAAACGGACCTGTTTAACGCCATAAAGAAAGAAAGACGTAATGTCGATTTAGCAGACTGGACAACGCAAGGACATCACTATTACAAATTAAATCCAAAGAGACTAACGCCATCCTATCCGGTGAGACTGACCCCTAATTTCTTGAAGCCGTATACTCGTTTAAGACTGGGTCATACAATTTTTACCCACTCACACCTCCTAACCCGGAAAAGTCCGTCCTGCTCCCCTTTGTGCGGCGGTCCAAACACAGTGGAGCACTTTATTAACCAATGTCCAGTAACGAAGGAGTACGAAACCGCTGACAACATTAACCTAAGTAGAACATTATCTACACCTAGCTATGACAATATCGTGACAATATATAATTTCTTAAGGAACCAGGATATCTTAAATTTAATTTAGCGTAGATTAAAGTATTATTTTATTTTATTATTCTATAACAATAACGGCTTAGTTTTAATCAGTATAATTTTTTACATTTCATTTCATCCCACTTAAATAAATTAACAATTTTTCCATTAAAAAGACGACTGAAAGCCTCGTAGCTAGTGTCGATTTTCTTAATGTATACTATAATTTATTATTGTATAATTTGTTATAAATAAATAAATAAATAAATAAGTCATATACTGAATATATAACTAACTCCACCTGCATTGCACAAATAATAAACAACAAAGATGTTCTGTGCGACCTAGAAGATGTTGGCAATATAAACCTAATCATACAACCTGAACCAAATTATATTATTTTCATCAATACAAACAGGACTACCGTAACAACTAGCTGCAACAACGACACTTACGAAGTTTGGGGTACAGCACTCCTCTACTACTACAACTATTCAATCAATGTCAACTGCGTAATCTACAAGACAACCCCATGTTTTACGGAGACGAATTTTTTCTACCACTCATAAGCTATTCCGAAGTAAGCGCAAAAACCATAACAAACAAACTGAGCCTCGACAAATTTAGAAGCTATCAAATAGAAAGTCACGAAACAACATCAAAGAAAAACAATATTATTATTCTAACAACTTGTTCATAGAGCATCATATTTACCGCCGCCCTTGTTTAAATCGCAAGGCTAATGGCCTCGGGAGACGGTCCAGCATGCTTGACTGAGCTTTGTGTGTGTTAGTGCAGTCGGGTGTCGTCGTGTCACACATACTTGTTGTCGTTTTTTGAATGATGAAAATCAAAAATTTTAGATATTAGCGTCAAGCACCCGACACGCACACATATAAAGTTCTTGTTAACAATGCTTGACCGTGTCCAAAGGCCATAAGAACTAAATTCCAATCCATGCCTGATCTTCCATAAAACGTTCCAGCCGCTACGTTTTCGTTGTGGCCTTCAGCTAACATTATGCTATCGGATGTACTCTTTGTGCCTGAATTGAAATCTAATTTCTCGTCCGTGGGAAAAATTGTGGTAATGGGAATTCCGTGAAATTCAAAGGGAATGAAGCATTCGCTTACACGAAGCGTGGTGCTTTAATTTTGATAGCTGATAAAAGCTGTAGTATATTTTTTGCGAATTTTTTTAACGAAGAATATGCGTTAATGAATTGTGAGAAGATAACAAACTTTTATTTGGTACATCGATGATTTGGCCATTTTAATATGCGTGAATTGTGTGCATTGTCTGGTAAAGAAATGGTTCGAGGCTAAGGCATTAGAGTGCTTAAAGATTTTTCTTGCGTAATGTGCACTTTATGCAAAATTTCATGTCAATCTTTCTGCTCATACTACACTCAGCAAAAGCAAGTTAGAGATAGGTTTGGCAGCCGCATCGCACATAGAGACAACGATGCCACTTAGACCACGAAAAGGGTCCGTTGTGAGCAAGTTAGAGATAGTTCACACAGATATTTTTGGGCTGATGTAAAACGCTTCGCAAAGTGGACCTCTATATTTTATAACTTTTATTGACGACTATACAAGATATATGCCAACATCATTTTTGAAACAAAAGTCTGAAGCATTAAATGTACTTAAAGAATTTAAAGATAAAGCTGAAAGAGAGACATGCTCTTTCATAAAAGTTTCGTGCAGCGCCAACAATAGAGAATATCTTAACGCTGAATTTAATTTATTTTTGAAGAAAAATGGAATAGTCCAAAAAACGTCAGTGGCTTAGACGCCTCAATAATATGGAATTGTTGAAAGAGCAATGTCTGAATTGTTTCCTGTACGCCGCGATGTCTGAATTTGGTATCACCGGAAAACTAATACGGCTATGCAAGATGACGTTGCTCAACACCAGCAGCACCGTCAGAATTGGGAAGGACCTCTCCGAGCCGTTTGATACCAAACGAGGTTTCAGACAGGGTGACTCGCTGTCGCGTGACTTCTTTAACCTGATGTTGGACACCATCGTAAGAGCCGCAGAACTTAATCGCTCAGGCACAATATTTTATAACAGCGTACAATTGTTGGCGTATGCCGATGATATCGATATCATCGGCCTTAACAACCGCGCTTTTAGTTTTGCCTTCTCCAAACTGGATAAAGAGGCAAAACGAATGGGACTGGTGGTGAAGGAGGACAAAACGAAGTACCTCCTGTCATCAAACAAGCAGTCGGCGCACTCGCGTATGGGCACCCACTGTTGACAGTTTAATTTTGAGGTTGTAAAGGACTTCGTATACTTAGGAACCAGTGTTAACACCGATAACAATGTCAGCCTTGAAATCCAACGAAGAATCTCTCTTGCCAACAAGTGCTACTTTGGACTAAGTTCGCAATTGAGTAGTAAAGTCTCTCTCGCCGAACAAAACTAACACTCTACAAGGCTCTCATCATGCCCGTCCTAACGTATGGCGCAGAAGCTTGGACGATGACAACATCCGATGAGGCGACGCTTGGAGTGTTTAAGAGAAAGATTCTGCGTAAGATTTTTAGACCTTTGCACGTTGGCAACGGCGAATATCGCAGACGATCGAACGATGAGCTGTATGAGCTTTACGACGACATAGACATAGCGCAGCGAATAAAGATCCAGCGGCTACGTTGGCTGGGTCATGACGTCCGAGTGTATACAAACACTCCGGCTCTAAAAGTATTCGATGCGGTACCAGCTGGTGGTAGTAGAGGAAGAGGAAGGCCTCCTCTGCGTTGGAAAGATCAGGTGGAGAAGGACTTGGCTTTACTTGGTGTGTCCAATTAGCGCCGGTTAGAACGAGAAAGAAACGAATGGCGCGCTTTGTTAAACTCGGCCAAAATCGCGTAATCGGTTATCGCGCCAATTAAGAAGAAGAAGAAAGAGCAAATAGGGCATTAGTCGAAATGGGGCGCTGTGTGCTAGAGGAGTCCAAAGCTTGTGGTCTGAGGCTGTAAATACGCCAACGTACTTACGAAATCGTGAACGCATAAAGGTTCTTCCCGCTAAACGCTATACGAATGCTGGTTCGGTAGAAAACCACCAGTTACACACTTAAAAACGTTTGGATCACTACAAAAGCAACAAAATTAGTCAAAGTCTATGCCAAATGGTCGTGAATTAGTTTTAGTTGGATATACAAATGAAAGCAAAGCATACAGGTTGTATGACAATCAGTGAAGAAGCATAATAATATCACGAGAAATAAGATTTTTTGAAAATAGTTTTTGCGATAATAAGTCACATTAAGTTTTTAAAAGCGATGACCCAATTCATTATGTAAGCGCAGTCGTCGTCGATATTGTTGAGAACGAGGAGTATTTTGAGAATGAAACTGAAACGAGTACCAGACAACGTTAATGTATAGAGAAGTCTCAATGACAGGAATGACTAACGTTCCATAGCCTCCGTAGGACGAGTATCCCTCAAACTCGTCCCACGAAGACTAATCGCCAAAGTTACATTTCTCACCAAAAGCTAACAGTAAGGGACTGCATTAGGTAAATTAACCAGCAGTCTATTAGAATTTGTTGGTGATTAGAAGCAAAGAATGTTATCGCTGTAGGCTAGCTATGACATACAATTTTTTTCTACAACAAGTATGCTAAATTCAAGGGGCAAATCTGTTTAAATTTGTTGAATTCCATTCAATCAAATCAAAATCCTTTATTCCGCCTCATTAACAGGCACACAGGAAGATACCATATGCAAATTCAAATAAAGGGTGTTTTTTTAGAGGTTAGGTTTTCACGTTGGCACTACTTTTTTCGTAGATGGTCTTTTTGACAGCTGTCACTTGATTTATGCTCAGTTTGGTTTGCCATTTCATAATGAATAGACTTACACCTGAACAACGTTTGCAAATCGTGCAAATTTATTACGAAAATAATGGTTCGGTTCGCGCGACGCATCACAAGAAAATTTTGTTCAGCGATGAAGCTCACTTTTGGTTGAATGGGTATGTCAATAAGCAAAATTGTCGCATTTGGAGTGAACATAATCCACAAGCCATTGCTGAGACGCCGTTACATCCTCAAAAAGTCACTGTTTGGTGTGCTCTATGGGCAGAGGGAATCATTGGTCCATATTTCTTTAAAAATGAAGCCGGCCATAATGTTACAGTCAATGGAGAGCGCTATAGAGCCATGATTAATGACTTTTTCGTGCCTGAATTGGACGATGTTGATGTGGACGACCTTTGGTTCCAACAAGACGGCGCTACATGCCATACAGCCAACGCAACAATCGATTTATTGAAGGAAACTTTTGGTGAGCGCATTATCTCGCGCCGTGGACCTGTGGCGTGGCCTCCAAGATCGTGCGATATAACACCGCTGGACTATTTCTTGTGGGGCTATGTGAAGTCGCTTGTCTACGCAGATAAGCCCGAGACGATTGACGTCTTGGAAGAGAATATTCGGCGCGTTATTGCTGACATACGGCCCCAATTGCTGTAAAAAGTGGTCGAAAATTGGGCCTCTCGGCTGGAATTTATTCGAGCCAGCCGCGGCGGCCACTTGCCCGAAATCATTTTTAAAACATAATGGCAAACCCTTATCTTTATAATAAAGCTAAATTCTTGGCCATAACATTAAATTATATACGTTTTATTTCGTCTTGAAAGCCTAACCTCTAAAAAAAACACCCTTTATGTGAATTTATTATTGCCGCATATGTAGGCTGCGTGCACTTGTCACAGCAGAAATATTAAGATTCGTTGAAAAGAAATCCAGTGCACATTCATAGGCACAGCATTTTGCCAAAATTATGATTTATGAAGCGTTAACAAAATTTTGTCATAATTTACTTAAACAACATTTTAGGTTTTTACTATGACATTATAATGTTATTATTCGATACATGAATTTTAATGTTCAAGAGAAATAGTATGAAATACATTTCAGAAATAAAAAATGCATATTGACTGAAAAATATTAGTTCAACAATTTGCGGCGTTGGTCCCTGTTGTTATGAACCGCGCTACACAGTTCACAGATGCTTTAATATTAAATATTTGGCACTTTGGGCTTCATCCGTAGGCTGAATGCATGTACAGTAACCTCCACATAACCCGCACTCTAGGTTCAGAGTGAATTTCTAACTTTTCAGCTATACACATAAGCATGTTTTTGTGCAATTTTTACTAATTGGAGAGCTACATACGTAAAGTAACATACCAATTAATTATTTACTTACTATTAGATTACATAAAATATTTGTTTCGAAATTTTTTGCTAGTCTCGAAATGTCCGGGACAGAACTTTTTTATAATCTACTTGTTGCTGTCTTCTGCATCTTACTTTACGCTCATGCCCGCCCTAGACGAACAGCAGCTGCGGCTGTCGAGCATTTAGAAGACATATTCACATATATATGTATATGAGTGTGAACATATGTATGTATATACGGAGCCGCGACCATTCGACATGACAAAAATTCACGATTCACCAAATATTGTCAAATATTTATGTTTGAAATATTCCAATATTGACTATTTTGATTTGATATAGGTACATATGTACTATATGTAAAATTTTGTCATCGTTGAGAGAAATTGGCATATAGGCTTTATGAATGAAAGTACTTTGCTCATAGAAATATAAGTTCGAACTTACCAATTAATTTGTTGGCAACTAGAATCATGGCCGCTCCGGTTATGCCTATGAATGTATTTTGTTCTTGAAGTCGCTAGGCATAGAATTGTAAAGGGTTTCTCAATAAGGCCGGGTAGATGTGCAGAATGTCAATCGTGGCGTTTGCTGTGTGGCACGTAGCGCCGTCCTGCTGGAACCACATCTAGGTCCATATGGTTCAATATGGGCCATAAGAAATTGGTTATCATCGTTGTGTAGCGCTCGTTTTCAAAAAAGTACGGACCAATGACGCCGCCGGCCCAAAATCCACACCAAACGGTAACTTTTTGAAGATGTATTATCACCTGGTGAACCTCGTGTGGATTGGTGTCGTCCCATATACGGCAATTTTGTTTGTTAACACAGCCATTCATCCAAAAATGCGCCTCGTCACTAAATATTATTTTTCGCCCAAAACTGGGGTTCTCTTCCAAACGATTCGAGGCCCAGTCAGTGAACTAACGGCGTAGTCTATGGTCATCAACTTTGAGCTCCTGGGTCAGTTGGATTTTGTACGGGTGTAGGCCCAAGTCCCGACGCAAAATTCGCCAAGTTGAAGTCTGCGAAAGGCCAAGTTCTTGTGCACGGCGAGGAATAGACTGACTCGGGTTCTGCTGTACACTTTCACGGACCGCGGCAATGCTCTCAACTGATCTTGCGTTCCTTGAACGTACGGGTGTTGGCTGATTGTTTACTGACCCGGTCGTCTGAAATTTGGCCACCAAACGTTGAAGAGTCGACTTTGAAGGGCCACCACGTCTACCGAAAAATGGGCGCAAAGCGCGCAACGTTTGCGTTAATGGAAACTCATTTTGATAATAAAATTTTATCATTTGGACGTGCTGTTCAATCGTGGTTACTCAATTAAATGAATTGCCGGAAACAAAATTCCCATTATTTCAACTCATACTGAAGTGTTCCAAGGAAAGCAGGTAGATGTAGCAAAATATTGCAAAACATTTATACGTACACTTTCTGCGCATTATATTGTTGCTGTCAAAGTAACGGCAAAAATTGATTGTGTTGTACTAATATTGCTGAAAACGAAATAAGATTGGTTTATCTTAGCTTTTATCGCCGATTCAGTTTCAGTTGCGCGTAATATATTGATTGAAAGTGACAAAATGGGACGAAGTGAGAATTTATTTATTTATTTATTTAAAAGAAAAATAATTATAAATAATTGTTCCACTTAAATACTAAAGCACTGGCTGCCAGGACCTTCGGCTTAAGTAAAAATTAATTTATATTTATTATAACTAAATAAAGATCGTTTAATATGAGTTAAGAGAATTTATAACTAAAGAAGAAAATATTAACATTTCTGGCAAATAAAAATATTTAGAAACGGACATTATAACTGCATATTAAGTCCAGGCTCTTAAATCTAATTATGTTTTGTTAAGTATACATTTGCTTTTTATTGTTAGAAAAAATTATGGAGTTATACTATATTAAGTTTACAAAGTGTAACAAATTTGGCAATCAGCTCTATATGACAGTCTACTGTTTGTGCAAGATAATCCGATGGTTTGTTGTTATCAAATATCGATGATCTGATTGGTTGTAAATTTGGGCAGTAATCGAGAAGGTGAGTCACGTTGAAATCAGGAGATCCAAAGTGTACGCAGTTTGGTCGGGAGATGCCATTCAAGAGATGAACGTGAGTTGCGAGTGTATGACCAATCCTGAGACGCGCGAATACGGTTATCTTCCTACACGCTGAGCTTGTGGGGTAAGTAGGTTTTCCGCCAGTGGGATTATGGCCTTTGTAGTGAGAATTTACCATTAGAAATATGTAAAATTGTACTTGGAAACCAAGTATATGCGCGAAAACAGCAAAACAATTAGCAAATCGCATTTTACGGTGCAAAGTGCTACTGCTAATTATGTTAATACTGGCAAATTGGAAGCTAATCACCACCAAGACGGAAGGCGAAAAATATTGACTCCACATGAGGAACGCAACATAGTAGCATCAGTCGCTCAAAATCCAAAAACAACCTCAACAATACTATGCCGAAATATTTAATAGCTAGCGCATAAAAAAATAAGCCGACAAACAGTCCTTAATTGTCTGCATAACGCTAGTTATCATAGCTGAGTGGCACACCACTAGGCCTATATTCCAAATATTAACAGAAAGAAGAGACTGAAGTTCGCCAAACGCTATATAAATGAGCCAGATTCGTTTTGGGAAAACGTCATATTTACTGATGAGTCGAAATTTAATGTTTCTGGATCAGATGACCCTCCAAAAGTATGGCGAAAAGAAAATACTGAACTGAATAAAAAAAATCGTATTCCTATCGTTAAGCATGGAGGAGGAAATGCAATGGTTTGGGGTGCGTAGTTGTATCTGGAGTAAGAAAAATGGTGTTTATTGATGATAAAATGGGCAAACATTTGTATTTAAACATTTTGAAAAATACTTGGCATGATAGTGCCGTTTAACTTGGAGTGGGTGCTAAAGGGTTCTTATTTCAACAAGACCACGACCCAAAACACTGCTCTTATCTCGTACGAAAATGGCTTATTAACCATTATAGACCGCTTAAAACTTCACCTCCATTACCGGATCTGAACCCAATTGAGCATGTCTAGGAGCTCTTAGAAAGGGGAATCAGAAAGCACAAAATAACATCAAAGACGTCGTTAAAGACAGCTTTAAGTGTTGAGTGGGAGAAAATTGCAGCTAATGAAATCATAAAAAGTATGCATCGACGTTTGAAAGCAGTTTTTAAAGCTAAAGTCACCCCAATAAAGTACTGAATACTCGTTTTTTCTATTATTTTTTTAATAAAAAATTCTTTATATGGCTATATACGAATAATATTTTTGCAAAAAATTGTCCCTTATTTCGATATTGCCTTAAGTTTTCTAATTCCAGAAATGAGTTTGGAAGATTTTTTTCCTTAAATATTGAATAAATATGTTATTTTTACGAATATATCCAAATTTTGTTCTTTTGCATTAACTGTGAGTGGACGAATAAATTGTGTGATCACTGGAGTGAGAATTATTTTAGCATTTGTTAGGCAGGAATTCGAGCAGGGATATTTATTCGCTAATTATTGTACAGGGTCCAGCACTAGAAATGTAACCAATTAAAAAGGCCATAAATTTAGTTTGGACAATTACTTTTATCCAATTCAAAGTAAAAAATGTGTGAAAATAGTATAAAATTAAGAATCAATTTACTTTTGTTCGATATGACCACGTTTTACCTTGACTATGGTCTTGAGACGGTCCAAAAACGGATACCAAGCTTCACGAATGTGACTCGCAGGTATTTTGAACCACTCGGACAATGGCTTTAATCAGCGCCTCGAGACTGGTGAACCTTTTAGTTCGGACCTTGCTCTCTAAAATGGCTCAAAGAGAATAATCCATCAGATTCACGTCTGTTGATTTTGAGAGCCATTGTGTGGACGTTGTGAAGTTCGGAATGTTGTTTTTAAGCCATTCTTGGTCCACTCGAGTTTTGTGAGACGGTGCCGAGTCCTGTTGAAACGTTCATGGTCTGCCACCGAAATGTTTGTCGGCCCACGGCATTCGCATTCACCTTGACGCCAGGCTCGATGAGACAAATGAGATTGGAGAGCACCCATCTGCGGTTACAGTGACCTACACAGGTAATAGGTGTCTGCCTTCTGGTGGCCAAGCGCTGACTCAAATTCTCGTATGAAGGGTCGGTCAAATAAACCCTATCGTTTTGGTAGTTTACGAATTGCTCAATTTAAAAATTTTCGCGTCAGAAAACCCAATGTTCGGAAATTGACCGGTTTTGGCCAAGCGAAGCATGCCCCTCTTGGATCTAATAAGGCTTGACTTTGAAATCATTTTTCAGTTTGCGGCGGATACTACGGCCAGATATTTTCAGTTCTTTCGCCATTTGATTGGCACTTCGTCGATGATTTCGCTCAAGTCGCTTCTTCCCTTTTTTCACGTGACGTTACAGTTTTTGATGACCCCCTCCATGACGTTTCGCGATGTTACCTGTATCATTGTACCGAGTAATGAAATCCATTACTGATTTTCTTTTTTCGCGTTTACTCTCGTTAAAATGCTTGCGCGCGAGTTAAGGAATGTTTGCTATGCCACTGAATGTTTACTGTCACCACATTACACGTAATAACATGCAGAGATTGCATTATCGATACAAACCGTATCAGGCAGCAACCGAAACGGAATTTTCCACAAACAAACAATAGATAAGTATTAGTAAATAGCATAAGCAATAATCTGCCACCGCATCTTAGTATTATAAATAGCCCTAAGTATACAAAATGTAAAGCAGTATTGAATTTCTATTAATAAAGAAAGCACGTGACTGTGCAGCATATTTCTTTACTCTATTCTATTCAAATAGAATAACTGGGGCTCAACTGGGATGACAATACGTTTTGTCACCTAAATGCCAAAATCATCGAAATATAGGAAAATAAAAAATCCACGGTCTTGAAGAAAGACAAAAAACCTGTTTTTGGAAAAGCGAAACAATAATTAAAAAAAAAACGGTTCCTGGAAAAGGGGAACAATATTAACTCCCGAAGAAGTTGTTGTGACAGAAACAGAATAAACTGGATCAGCGCGGAATAAAAGCATTCCTACCTGGTTATTCTTCCAAACTAAGACGTCAAAGAACGACAACACAAGAAATATGGCCGAATCAGCACAGCTAAGAGCACAAATTGATGCACTAACACAACAGTTCCAGCAACAAATCTTACAAGTAACTACCCTACAAAGAGAGCTTAATACTGTAAAGGAAAACCAAACAGCCTTCCACAATATCACCACCATTACACAGAAGAAGAAAAAATCCCTCTTACAATAACAGACGCCAAAGATATCGATTTAGAGCTGTTCAAAGCTTTACCCAAGTTTGATGAGGATAAAAACTTGTATCACTCATGGAGATCGCAAGTCTGGAAGTTTATGGATGACATCAAAGCGTTCACAGGACATCCTAGGTATTATAGCGCTGTAGGCATCATCCGCACGAAAATTATAGGAACAGCAGCCGACATACTAAGCAATCATAACACGAAATAAAACTTCTATTCGATTATAAATCGATTGGACTATACATTTGCGGACCAAAGACCTTTGTATGTGTTATTAGACGAGATGAAAAAGGTTAATCCAAGAAGAAAGAATTTATCCGAATATCCCAGCGAAATTAATAAAGCACTTAATCTTGCGCTTTCAAACATTGAAATGTCGCAGGAACAAAACAGCGAAGCTATGAAGACATATGCTAACCAGGAAGCCGTTCGAACATTCATTACGGGACTGAATAGTAGATACACAAGTGGAAACTTGTACAGCCACAACCCAAAGGACTTAGAGCATGCATATGCTATTGCCAGCACAAGCTACCACGACAACCATAATCAACAATTTGAAACTCAGCCAAGGTATGTGCAACAATCAAGTAGTCACTCGGGAGAAGAACGCTTCCCTCAACGAAATGAACGCACCAGATATAATCCAGGGATACAAGTGCAACGCAATAATTTTACTCCGCACCAAGACCGTATAAATAAACCAATACCTATGGAAATAGACAACTATAGGCAGTTTATACGTCCTACTCAACACCAACAGGGATATCAGAATCCTTTCAAAAGGGACAGAAATCCATCCTCACAAAACTTCAATCAACATAAGCAGCAGAGGATCAATCAAACGCATCAAACAGACAGAATCTACTATATCTCACCTCGAAAAACAGTACGAAAGCGGAAGTCCTTTTTTAGGCGAATAAACGGACTGCCCTGCATTCAAACAAAGTGCGGTCTTACAGGCACACCCGTTACAATCTTAATCGACACAGGAGCAACAAATAATTATATAAGTATCAACTGTAATATTGGTAAGTCAGTGCCTATTAAACCTATAAAAACAAAAACTATTCACGGATATACATTATTAAAATCTAAAAAAATTATAACTTTGTATAGACATCACTTGCCATTTTTTGAGATTGATGAGCTACAAGAATTTGATATGATACTAGGTGAACAAGGACTTAGAACTATAAAAGCAGAAATAAATGTATTCGACTATAGTTTAAAGTACCAAAAGAAAGTTGTGAAGGTAGAAAATTAACAAAATAGAAATTACACAATAAATAATACAGAATATGAGGATGACATTAGGGAAATAATGAGAAAAAATGACGAAATTAGTGAAAACTTACCGTTTACCACAACTTTCCAAGCAACTATTACAATGAATAATGAAGATCCTATTTGGACCAAACAGTAGGTACCCTTATCCCATGTCAGATAATGATTTTGTTATTACAGATATCCAGAAACTTCTCGATAATCAGATAATTCAACCAAGTAAAAGTCCATACAAATCTCCGATGTGGACAGTCCCAAAAAAGGGCACCGATGAAAACGGGAAACCCAAAAGAAGGATGGTTGTAGATTACACTAGTTTACAATTTTTCACTTTCAAAAATGGTCCTCGACCAAAAAGCGTTTTTTTAACTAATTTAAAGTCGCTGAAACCAAAAATGAATTTTATTGATTTTTCAAAGAACGGTTTCCGAGATATTCCCAAAAAACGTGTTTTTTGGGCAATAGTGCAGTTATTACCTGCAATCTCGAAAAGAGTGCGCGCCATTTCTTTGAAGTGCATAAATTTCGAAAGGCGCACATATAACCTACTTGGCAATATACAATTCGTGTTAATGGAAGTCGTAGTTTTCGCAAAACAGCTTTTGAAAGTTAAAAAAAAGGCATTCTTGACGTTTAACGTTTATTCACTTTTTTCTGGAACAAAAAATTTTTTTATATCGACATAAGATAGGTTTTCTGAAAGACAATTGATACATTTGAAGCCTAAGTTTGTCTGAATCGACGAAAAATTGTAGAAGTTATAACATATTATGTGAATGAAGACAATTTCATCGTCTGTCGTATAGTATATCCTTTTGATGTATACAATACGGTTTCGAACAAAAGTAAATCATGCCAACCTGCGTATTGAGTCACGCAAAATAACTGTTCTTAGGCTCACTATAATTAAAAACAATATTTTTTTCATACAAATAGATATATATATTTATATACATATATATATATGTCGCAGAATAGGCCCATTGTACCAATTCCAGCTAAATAAGAGGTATGACCTTGTAGGTATGACCATTGTACGTCTGTATATATTTTTGGGTGGCGCCATATTTCTGCAAGTATAAATTTGTTTTCGACGACAGAGGAAAAGAGACGGAGTCTGCTGTCGAGTAAGGTCTGGTCGTAAGGCGCGAAATACATAAGTGAAAGAACGAGAGCAATAGAATAATGAGATGATGAAATTATACAGGCTCCCTTTTGTAAGTCCGTCAGGCGGTCGGGCAGTTGGGATTGCGCCTTGCACTTGAGCAAAACTTACTTGGTTTTTCTTTCTTTATATCTGTGTTATAAGAAAATACACTGAAATGTGCAAGCGCGCACCAGATAAATTCTGTTTTATTTGTGGTTTATATATCTTCAAAGAAAGTGTTCGGGAAAAGCTGACCACGCATATATTAGCAGCTTACGAGAAATATTTTGGTTTACGAGCAAAAGATATGGAGAAAACGTGGACTCCAAACTCTGTCTGTCTCTTACTGCACAAAGGCAACAAGAAACCATCGATCCCCGTTGCTCATTCTTCGAATGTCAGAGAAACGTATGAGACAATGAAAGAGCTACTTCAATTAATTGACTACAGTTCGTATAACTGGAAAATATGCTGTGACTTGAAAGTTGTCGCTCTACTGACTGGTCTGCAGGGTGGCTATACCAAATACTGTTGTTTTTTGTGTCTTTGGGAAAGCAGAGCGGATGACAAACATTTCACTCAACAAGTTTGGCTGAAGCGTGTGGAGCTTGTCGTAGGAAAAAATAACGTTACCAAAAAAGCACTTGTTGAGAAAAAAAAGTTATTTTCCCTCCTTTGCATATAAAACTTGGACTAATGAAGAATTTTGTGAAAGCTTTGGCAAAAAAACCGGAAAACACAACCCTTAAATACTTGAAAACCAAGCTCCCAAGATTGTTAATAGAGAAAATCAAAGCGGGTATATTCGTCGGTCCACAGATAAAGAAATTGTTTACAGACACAGAATTTCAACGATGCCTTGACAGTTCCGAAGCTAAAACTTGGAAAGCTTTCCAAAAAGTTGTTCATGGATTCTTGGGAAACAACAGGAGCAACAACGACCGTCAATTGATTCATACAATGATGAAATACTTTAAAACTATTGGTTAGTATTGTAAAACGTACATACTCCAAAATATATTTATCATATAAATTGATTGGAAAATTATTGGAAAATTTACAATTAACTTTGTTTTTATTAACAGGTGCTCGCATGTCGTTAAAAATGCACCTACTTTACAGTCATTTGGATTTTTTCCCCCGGATTTGGGGGCTAAACAAGGCGTGCGATTTCATCAAGATATTGCTACGATTGAAAAGCGTTATGAGGACTTTTGGGATCAAGAAATGATGAGCGACAATTGCTGGATGCAACTTCGTGAAGATTCCGTGCAACATAAAAGAAGAAGTGCGAGAGTGAAAGTGTATTTTCGACCTCAAACATAGCCAAGTCAAAAGCTGCAAAATCGCACGTGTTGACTTTATGGGTCATAACTTCTACAAATTGTTCGTCGATTCAGACAAACTTAGGCTCAAAAAATAGGTGACAAAATTGTCTATCAGAAAACCTATGTTATGTCGATATAAACAAATTTTTGTTCCAGAAAAAAGTTAATAAACTTTGATAATTTAGTAAAAAACGTCAAAAATGCCTTTTTTAACTTTCAACAGCTGTTTTGTGAAACTACGACTTCCATTGACACGAATTATATATTGCCATGTAGGTTATACGTGTGCCTTTCGAAATTTATGCACTTCAAAGAAATGGCGTGTACTGTTTTCGAGATTGCAGGTAATAACTGCACTATTGCCCAAAAAACAGGTTTTTTGGGAATATCTCGGAAACCGTTCTTTGAAAAAAAAAAAAATGAAATTCATTTGTGGTTTCAGCGACCTCAAATTAGTTTAAAAAACGCCTTTTGATCGAGGACCATTTTTTTTGTAAACTAGTGTTATCAAAAGATTAACGCACAAACAGTAACAGACAGATATCCCAGACGTAAATATGGCTATTCAAAATTTAGGGAGAGCAAAAATATTTTCTACTATAGATTTGGAATCAGGATTCCACCAAATACTAATAAAAGAATCAGACAAAGTTTTCGGTAAACGGTGCTAAGTATGAATTTATCAGGATGCCATTTGGGCTTAAGAATGCACCCTCAATATTTCAACGATGGCCATTGACCATACATTTACGCGGCGACAATGGTATAGTAAGTAGAAACAAAAGGGCGAAAGTAGAAGTTAAATTAAATGAGGCAGCTCTAGAAGCTATCGAGAAAATCAAGAATGCGCTTCAAGCTCAAGTAGAACTTTATCAACCTGACTTTACGAAATCTTTTGACCTGACTACAGATGCCAGCAGTTTCGCTATAGGCGCAGTGCTGTGCCAAAACAGGCAACCTATCGCTTTTGTATCATGAACACTCAATGAAATTGAACAAAATTACAGTACCAACGAAAAGGAACTTCTAGCCATTTTATGGGCCCTACAGAAATTAAGAAATTACTTATATGGAATTGCTAATTTAACAATACATACATATCACCAATCTTTAATTTACTATATTTCCGAATAGAATCCAAATAACAAACTAAAAGGATGGAAGAATTTAATAGAAGAGTATGGTGCGAAATTAGTATACAAACCAGTACATCAGAATGTAGTCGCTGATGCTCTCTCAAGGCAAGAAATAAATAGGACAACTGATTGCTCAGAACACTCAACAAAACGCTCACCTGTGGATCAGTTTAACCAGTTAACTGTGATTGACGAGTATACTTTGTGTATTGACGAGTATACTCGTCATGCGTATAAATTAGTGACCATTGGCTATTTAAATTACAATTTTTGAGAAAAAAAAACACATATTCTCAAATTTCAAGATGTTTAGAATATTTTGAGGCTATGCCGGAATAAAACAAACAAATAGAAAATATAAACAGTTTGAGATGATGTCATGCTTCGCCGTATGCACTGGTTGAAAAAGTTCACCAGTTCGCATAATGAATTTATTTATGTGCGATGATAACGTTTTTTAGATGTTAACCTAAAAGGGGCAAAGGCAAAAGTCAAAAAGTGGATTTATAATCTAGAAAGATAACTCGTCTGTGTCAGTGCATATCTTACCAAGTGTCGGCGGTTCTTATCAAATAAGTACAGTGCAACGAAAAAATTTCAAGTGCGTAAATATTATTAAGTTGTCCAGAAGTTCTGTAAATTACTATTTTTTATTTTTAGTTCATTTGTCCCCAACTTTTTGCTCAAATTAATTGAAGACACTTTTGCGATGTATCCAATTGAAAGAAATAAATCGACACAAACTCGGCTATTTAGAGCTAATATAAGTCAATTAGGCGGGAATCATGTTCCGGAATATATACCCGGTACATCGAAAAAAAACCCTTCGCGAAGTTGTTCGCATTGATACAAACTTAAGATCAGGAAGGAAACCCGTTTGTTCGATTTGCAAAGTCCCATTATGTATAATACCATGTTTCGCTGAATATCACTCCACAGCAAGAATTTGAATTCTTACTTTTATACGTATGTATAATATTTAATTGAATGTATATGCTTATGTTAACCAAAGAAGTAAAGAAAATAAAATTTTTAATTTTATAAAATTAACCCATCTTTTTCATCCAATATCTTACCAGCGCAACTTACTCTGTGATTGACGAATATACTCGTCATAGCTTAATTCTGGCGACACAAAACTGTGCGCACTTTTAAATGGGAGCGCCACAGTTAACTTGTTACGAGGGTCAAAAATCCTCTAAGCTCTTTCCGCAACAAATTATACCAATTCACGACGCAAATAAAGACGAAATTGTGTCACATATTATCTTTACAAATAATACACGACATATAATCTATTATAAAAATAAAGAGATCCTAATTTCAAGTTTAAAATCAATTATGCGACCAGGAGTAATTTTATTTCATTTCAAAAACAATATCAACCCCATTTTCGCCACATTTAAAATTGTTGTAGCACAAACACAACTTCAAGACGTAACTGATCCGAACGAACAAAGACAGACAATCATACAAACTCTCAAAAGAGCACATAGGAATTATAAAAACAACATACAGGTAATACTTACTCAGTATTTTTGGCCTTCTATTCGAGAAATGTGTAAAAAGGAAGCAATAAACTGCGAAGTATGTTTACAAAATAAATACGAGAGGCACCCTAACAATCAACCAAAAGGTAAAACCAACACACGTAGGCGAATATATACAAATGTGTATATTCCACATGAATAACAACATATACACACATGTAAATATTCCAAATATTGTTATCTACGCAAACTTCCAAATAAAGTAAACTACCACGAATGCATTGAAGAAATACTCACACAAATATACCCTAACACGAAATATTTAATGACAGATAATGAGAATGTGTTTAATGGACATACAACTAAATCAGTATACGACAGACTACATATACAACAGTCACACCAGTACACCACTCAACAACGACCGGTAAAGTTGAACGCATACAGTATACTAATTGAACTATCAACAGCTCTAGCACAGGAAAATCATACGGCACCGGGAGTTCTTATAGTTCTTTATTTAACGCCGTGAAGCAGTACAACAGGACGATTCATTCCACCACAGGGTTTAAGCCTGAGGAAGTGTTTCTTAATAGAGCGAAATACCCCGAGATAAAGGGCATCTTAATCGACAAAAAGGATAAACTCCTGCAATATCATAACAAAAACAGACACACAATTACATACAAAAAAGGTGACTTCATATGCGTGAAAACCGATAGAAGAAATAAATTAGCAGCGAAATATAACAAACACAAAGTAGAAGAACATCGTGGAACCATCCTCCCATGTGTAGAAGTCCACGCAAGTGGGGAAAGTTACTTGGGAGTGGCCAGGACGATTCTTCTACACATGGTTCAAGCAGCTCACAACGCCCGGGATTAGCCCACGTATCCTCTGGGTAGCTTCCGAACACCCGTACGGGAGTGAGCTAACGTGAGAAGGAGAAGCATTCCAGGATAGCTGGTTGTGCGCTGGGTTTGGGACCCGCCACTTAAAAATCCCCCCCAATGAAAAGAACTGCAAAGCCTCGGATGAGAACTGCCATTACTGATGACGACCCCTGCAAACGAAATAAGGAATACGATTTGAGGGCATGCACCTGGAATGTCCGGTCCCTTAATGGGGAAGGTGCCTCTGCCCGGCTGGCTGATGTCCTCGTGAGAGTAAAGGCTGACATCACTGCCATCCAAGAGATGCGATGGACGGGGCAAGGTAAGAAAAACATTGGACCTTGCGACGTCTACTACAGCTGCCATGCAAGGAGCGCAAATTCGGTGTCGGATTTGTTGTGGGAGAGAGACTTCGTCACCAAGTACTGTCGTTCACTCCGGTGGACGAGCGTCTCGCAATAATCCACATCAAAGCGCGATTTTTTAACATCCCGCTAATTTGCGCCCACGCCCCGATGGAAGAGAAGGACGATGCGACCAAGGATTCCTTCTATGAGCGCTTGAAACGTTCCTATGAGCGCTGCCCCCGCCATGACAAAAAAATCGTGCTTGGCGACTTCAACGCCAGGGTGGGCAAGGAGGGAATTTTTGGTCCCACAGTCGGAAAATTCAGCCTACACAACGAAACATCCGGTAACGGACAGAGGCTGATCGACTTCACCGGGGCCCGAAACATGGTGGTCTGCAGCACCAGATTCCAGCATAAAAAGATACACCAAGCTACCTGGCTGTCTCCTGATCGAAAAACGAGAAACCAGATCGATCACCTGTCGAACCTGTTAAGCAGTGACAGCTGCGCATGTCATAGAGAATGTGAAGATCCCGATACCCCAATCGTTGACGACGGAATTATCGTTCCGTTACCCGACCATGACGAGGTGAGAATAGCAATATCACGGCTAAAGAGCAACAAAGGCGCGGGCGCCGACGGACTGCCGGCTGAGCTATTCAAACATGGCGGCGAGGAGCTGGTAAGGTGCATGCATCAGCTCCTATGCAAAATATGGTCGGATGAAAGCATGCTTGCCGATTGGAATTTAAGTGTGCTCTCCCCAATCCATAAGAAGGGCGATCCTGCAATCTGTGCCAATTATCGCGGGATTAGTCTTCTAAATATCGCCTATAAGGTTCTAGCGAGCGTATTGTGTGAAAGACTGAAGCCCACCGTCAACCAACTTATTGGACCTTATCAGTGTGGCTTCAGACCTGGAAAGTCTACCATCGTCCAAATATTCACAATACGCCAAATCTTGGAAAAGACCCATGAAAGGAGAATCGACACACACCATCTTTTCGTCGACTTCAAAGCTGCATTCGACAGTACGGAAAGGAGTTACCTGTATGCCGCTATGTCTGAATTTGGTATCCCCGCAAAACTAATACGGCTATGTAAGATGACGTTGCTCAACACCAGCAGCACCGTCAGAATTGGGAAGGACCTCTCCGAGCCGTTTGATACCTAACGAGGTTTCAGACAGGGTGACTCGCTGTCGTGTGACTTCTTTAACCTGATGTTGGAGAGCATCGTACGAGCCGCAGAACTTAATCGCTCAGGCACAATATTTTATAAGAGCGTACAATTGTTGGCGTATGCCGATGATATCGATATCATCGGCCTTAACAACCGCGCTGTTAGTTCTGCCTTCTCCAAACAGGATAAAGGAGGACAAAACGAAGTACCTCCTGTCTTCAAACAAACAGTCGGCGCACTCGCGTATCGGCACCCACGTCACTGTAGACAGTTATAATTTCGAGGTTGTGAAAGACTTCGTTTATTTAGGAACCAGCATTAACACCGATAACAATGTCAGCCTTGAAATCCAACGTAGAATCTCTCTTGCCAACAAGTGCTACTTTGGACTAAGTAGGCAACTGAGCAGTAAAGTCCTCTCTCGACGAACAAAACTAACACTCTACAAGACTCTCATCATGCCCGTCCTAACGTATGGCGCAGAAGCTTGGACGATGACAACATCCGATGAAACGACGCTTGGAGTGTTTAAGAGAAAGATTCTGCGTAAGATTTTTGGACCTTTGCACGTTGGCAACGGCGAATATCGCAGGCGATTGAACGATGAGCTGTATGAGCTTTACGACGACATAGACGTAGCGCAGCGAATAAAGATCCAGCGGCTTCGTTGGCTGGGCCATGTCGTCCGAATGGATACAAACGCTCCGGCTTTGAAAGTATTCGATGCGGTACCAGCTGGTGGTAGTAGAGGAAGAGGAAGGCTTCCTCTGCGTTGGAAAGATCAGGTGGAGAAGGACTTGGCTTCACTTGGTGTGTCCAATTAGTGCCGGTTAGCACGAGAAAGAAACGACTGGCGCGCTTTGTTAAGCTCGGCCAAAATCGCGTAAGCGGTTATCGCGCCAATGAAGAAGAAGAATAGAAAAACATCGTGGAGACACAATTTTAACAGCAAGGGGGAAAGTTATACACAAAGACAATATTAGGAAACAAGCTAAATGTGTAGAATCGCAATAATATTTCTCTTACTTTTGAAAATTGCTAACAATGACAAAATAACTGATTTGAAAAACAAAAAATATGTGCTAACAGAGACAGACCCATCCTTTTTATTTGAGAACTCAAAATATTTGTACCACATAGCTAACCTGATTCTAGCACCATATGAAAAAATAATAAGAAACAGGTACACAACTGATGAAAATCAGGAAGGAACTTTATTAAAAAACAGGATAGAAACCTTGAAATCGCAACTTATATCAACTTCACATCGTTAAATTTCTTACGTTCAATCTTAAAATTTATAACAGGAACAGCAGACCACGACGATCTAATAGAAATTAAGACTGAACTCAATGAACTTATTAAAAACAACAACCAACAACAAAAGAAACATTCTCAATTTGAAAAAATCTTAGAAAGCTTAGATCTTAAATCAGTAAGAGAAAAAATAGTAATAAACGAAGTCTATCAAGAACTTGTAGCCATCACAAATACAATCAATTTTGCAAAAATTCGAAGTTTTTATTCAGACACTTTAAATTTAAATGATATTGAAGAAATAATTACAAATGAACAATTTGATACACCCATAATAAATATACTAGAATATGCAGATACACATATTTGCCTATACCGAAACTGCGTAATAACTATTTACACATATCCACTTATAACAAAGAAATGTAAATTGTATAATATTATTATTATAACACCACTAATGTATGGACATGGAAAAATAATTACTGACAAACATATGGCTGAATGTAACAACAAATATACTAGAGTAGCTAAATGTAGAAACTATGTAGGAATGAATAGATGTCAACAATTGGCAGATGATAATTGTGCTATACCACTTTTGGAAAACAAGGAAGCTAAATGTAACATCATTCAAGAAAACAATAAACCTATATTAGTATTAGATCACGGTAATATCTTCACAGATGCAGAACATTCGTGGAATGGATATACAATTAAAGGACCGAAACTTATCCAATTTAACACATACAAAAAATGTACAAATACGCTATACCTATAGAAGAACATCCGGCAAAGTTCACATTGTATAGCATTCTCAGCCAGCCAAAATATGCCAATGCTACAAAATAAAGCAGGAAGAAAAAAGGAGAAAACTCACTAACGAAATATACGAAGCGGAATTGATCCGCCTTAGAACACAACAGTAAAAAGTGAGGACACTTTATCTTAACAAAGGGGGGAGTTAAGGAATGTTTACTACGCCATTGCTGCCGTCGCCACATTACACGTTATAACATGCTGCGAATGCATTATCGATACAAACCGTATCAGACAGCAACCGAAAAGGAATTTTCCACAAACAAACAGTATATAGGTATTAGTAAAAAACATAAGGAATGCATAAGGACTGATAAACAACCTTAACAATAGATAAGTACTAGTAAATAACATAAGCAATGGATAAGGACTGATAAACAATTTTCCACTGCAAATCTGCCCCCGCATCCTAGTATTATAAATAGCCCAAAGTATTGAATTTCTATTAATAAAGAAAACACGTGACTGTGCAGCATATTTCTTTACTATTTTTTATTCAAATAGAATAACTCGCGCTTGCAAGCAGTCCTTTGGACTGTCATTTAGCTAACTAACAGACAGCTGATGCCCGTGCATCAGCTTCCGCGCGCTTGCAATCACTCCTCTGGACTGTCATTTAGCTAACAAACAGACAGCTGATGCTCGTGCATAGACGAAATATTTAATGCATCAACTGCGCGAGCGGTCTGAAGTTGGTTACACTTCGAGGTCCGGACCCTGTATGTAAATGTAATAAGGCGATGGATCGTGATGTAGGTCATGGTTATTGCAGTAGATAGATACATATACACATATCGCTCATTTGCTGCAACGTCGTCATAACTCAAAAATCGAAAAATTTGAGTTAACATCACTAATATATCGGAAATAATACGTTTGTTCAACTGACAAAGTGTTATATCCGAAGTTTTACCATTTCACGCAGCATCGCGATAGATGCCTTTCGCTCTAATTACATATCCTATTGCGTCGTATTTGCAACAACGTATTATCTCAGTTGTGCGTCGGCTTTTGTGTGGTTAACATCGTGAAGTTCTCTAGAAAAGTGTCATATTTCGTTTTGTGACAATATTAATAAAAGGTAAGTTCACTTTTATATCTCTTTCCCTATCGTGTATATTGCTTTATTTTAAGATATGACGTTGTGCATGTAAAAATTTGAGTGAATTCCTGTAGTGTTTTTGAGTGTTATGACGTTTTTGCAGAAAATAATAATTTTTATTTCAGTACTATTTTGTCTTGAAACACTATTACAAATAAGATTTATTAGTGAAGCAATAGTGTATTAAAGAACTATTCACTGTTATGACATTCTTGCACTAAATATATTTTAAGTATCAATTATTTGCTATGAATCATTTCCATTTATGTCACTATTGTTGTCATTTCCAGTCAAAAAATAATGGAAACTAATTCTCGATCCGCCAAAATGGTGGGAATGGCCTTAAAAAAACAAGATGGAAAGGGTAAAGTATGCCAGATAAAAAGTACATCAACAGTGAATTTTGTTGAAATGAAATCAGTCTCATTAAGTTCGAGCTCATTTTCTGAGGATGATGCCGATTCGGTACGTGATACCACATACATTCCACCCCATATTGTCAGTAAGAGTAACAGTCACTGCGAACCAAATTCAACATCAGACAGTTCTGAGGCTAACACAACCGGTGTCGAAACTCCGATGATTTTAACGCGTCCACTAAAAAAAGGAGTAAAGCGTAAACGAAATGAGAGTAATTGGGTAAGAAATGTAAACAAAAAGTTGAGAAATAGTGGAAAAGAATACAAAATGAGGTCCACTTTACGGAACTATGCTTTGAAGACTTCTTTGATATGAACGCTTTAGCAACTGAAATGGGACTACAAAATATGGCACAGGTAAAAATTTCCACAGTGGTTGCTCTGCAAGTTCGGCGCGATTCACCAACACCATTTTCTTTAAAACATCTTATAACGAAACCTAATTTAAGGTGGCAAATAATATCATTAAAAAGAAAAACATGAAGGATATTACAATGACAAGAGCATTTTACACAAAACCTCAGATAGCGGACCGCAAAAAAAAAGATCTGCTAGAATTGATACAGAAAAATCACATTCCTAAGTATTATAGACCTTTTTACGAGCAATTGTAATCCTTATTCAATTCATTTTTTTATTTAAAATGAATATTATTTTTTACGTGAATTTATGATTCTTTATTTTTGTACCTGAAGTAATATGTTAATTTTTATTTTACAATAAAATATGCAATGAAAGCAATAAATTTTATTTAATATCCATATTTTTTTATCTTATAATGTTTAGTAAGGTGTAAATATAATACGGTCACAAGTCAGAATTTCCAAAAGTTTTTCAGCTATAAAACTTTTTGTTATTTGCAGTAACGTCACAATTTTAATTATGTCAGACCATAAAACCTATTTTTGCAGCAACAACGTCATAAGAAAAACTCGGAGTACTTTTGAGCCTACAGAAAAAAGTCCATTATACATTTCAACCTTTAATTTACATATACGTCTTAACCAGATGCTATTTCAGCAAAATTGACCATAATCTTCTTTTCATATACAATTTTAATATATACTAGCAAACCCGGCCCCCTTCGCTGGGCACACTAAAATATAATAGATATGGTTTAGAACAGAAAATATATGATTTTCACATTATTTATTTCTTTATTCTTTATTCAAGCGCTTTGGCATAAACAATATTTTTTGTTTTTCTATTTGTTTTTGAGTAAATATAAAATATAAATTGAAAATCAGGAAAAAAGAAGATTGTTTTTAAATTTCAAATCAACGCATATGAATAAACAATCGTCTTTTTTCCTGATCATCCATGAATTTTTCGTTTCAACTTATATGTTTTATTAAGCATTGGAGCTTTTTTAACCATTATCCATTTATATTTTTCAAAAAAAAAAAAAACGAAAGAAATTTTTTTTCACGAACACATAATTTCATTCGGATTTCACATTAAATTCTCAAATTTCGTAAGAAATTATTCACTGTTCCAAAATCCACTCCAAAAAAATTCACAAACAATTTTTACATGTTGCACTTACGTTTTTTCCTTATGGCATTCAAATCAGAAAGAAATATTGACACATTGTAACTCACACTGTCAATTTGACAGTTCAGTTCCGCCCCAAGCGTTAAAAAAGTAAGCGACATTATGGCTGGTTCAAAAGAACGCTGTACCCGTTGCCAGTGCTCCGAATTACAACCAAACTTTACGAAACCCATTTTCAATACTTACTTAACAATGTGCGTAAGTTTGGTTTAATTCGGTGCAAAGGCACGGCGGGTCCACGTTTTGGCATATATTTCGAGACCCTAGTCATCAATAGGTATGAAAATTACCCCGTATTAAAGCACTTATCAACAGCTTTCATTTGATACCCATATTGTACACACCCAACCAAAGGTTACCCGGGTCCACGTTTTGACCTATATCTCGAGACCCCAGTCACGGAGCGGCATGAAGAATACTCTGTACTAAAGCATTCACCAACAGCTTCAATTTGATATCCATATTGTACAAACACATTCTAGGCTCCACGTTTTGGTCTCTATCTCGAGACCCTAGTCACGGAGTGGCATGAAAAATACTCTGAACTAAAGCATTCACCAACAGCTTCCATTTGATACCCATATTGTACATACACGTCCGAAGGTTACCCGGGTCCACGTTTTGACCTATATCTCGAGACCCTATCTACCAATAGGTATCCAAACTATACGGAAACCATCTTCAATACCTCCTTAACAATGTGTGTAAGTTTGGTTTAATTCGGTGCAAAGACACGGCGGGTCCACGTTTTGGCATATATTTCGAGACCCTAGTCATCAATAGGTATGAAAATTACCCCGTATTAAAGCACTTATCAACAGCTTTCATTTGATACCCATATTGTACATACACAACCAAAGGTTACCCGGGTCCACGTTTTGACCTATATCTCGAGATCCCAGTCACGGAGCGGCATGAAAAATACTCTGTACTAAAGCATTCACCAACAGCTTCAATTTGATACCCATATTGTACATACACATTCGAAGGTTACCCAGGTCCACGTTTTGACCTATATCTCGAGCCCTATCCACCAATAGGTATCCAAACTATACGGAAACCATCTTCAATACCTTCTTAACAATGTGTGTAAGTTTGGTTTAATTCGGTGCAGACACGTCCGGTTAGCGAACACAC
>JAYXIM010052855.1:0-264529 GCA_037575425.1 Anastrepha fraterculus | reverse complement strand
GTTTATCCGGTTATTACCGCCGTTTTGTCAAGGATTATGCTAAAATAGCAAAACCTCTGACAAACCTTTTAAGAGGGGAAGAGGGTCGTGTGTCCCGAAACCAATCCAGCAAAAAAAAAGATAGAACTCGATATGTCTGCAAGAGAAGCTTTTGATAAACTGAAGGCTACACTGTCATCCAGGGATGTGATCTTGGCATTCCCAGATTTTAATAAAACTTTTGAACTTACAAAATAGGCCAATCACTTTCATTTCAAGATCCCTCAATAAGACCGAAGAAAACTATGCGGCCAATGAAAGGGAAATGTTGGCCATTATTTGGTCTTTAAATCAGCTCAGGAACTATTTGTATGGTCGCGCTAAGGTAATCATATATACCGATCATCAGCCACTCACATACGCTTTAAGCAATAAAAATAACAACGCAAAAATTGAGCGTTGGAAAGCAATGCTGGAGGAGTACAACTACGAACTCCATTATAAGCCCGGAAAGGGTAATGTGGTAGCAGATGCCCTTTCGAGGCCTCCATGTAATAGGGATGCAGATGTAAATGTTTTAAAAGCCACGGTACATAGTGACGAAAGTTCAGGCGAAAACCTGATTCCTTCAGTGGAATATCCTATTAACGCATTTAAGAACCAAATTTTAATGCTTTTAGGCCAGTCAAATAAATACCAATTTAAGTTACCATTTCCAACATACCATACACATGTTATAACAGCTCCAAATTTCACAGATGATGAACTAGTAAGGATCCTGAAGAAATACCTTAATCCATCTATTGTAAACGGGTTGTTTACTTGTGAGGATATACTGGGGAGAATTCAGGCGATATATCCACTTCATTTTTTAAAGTATAGGGTCAGACATACGCAGACAAAAGTAGAAGATTTAACTGACACTGAAAGGCAGGAAGAAGAGATAATCAGAGTTCATAGTAGAGCACACCGTAATGCTAGGGAGAATAAAATGCAGCTGATAGAAACTTTCTACTTTCCAAAAATGAGTGAAAAACTTAACAGAATAAGAAGCCAGTGTAAAATATGTAAAGAAGCAAAATATGACCATCATCCTAATAAATTCAATATATCACCAACTCCAGTTGCTCAATATGCGGGAGAAATACTTCATGTAGATATTTGGACTACCGAAAAAAACTGCGATAGATAAACTCACAAAATATGTTCAGGCAACGCCCATAAAATCAAGATCAATCGGGGATATTCGGGAACCACTGAGGAAAATACTTTTTAATTTTGGAGTACCTAGAATTGTTGTGCTAGACAACGAAAAATCACTAAATTCCGATTCAATCCAATTTATGCTAGAAGACCAACTAAACATACTAATATACAAAACTCCACCATACAAGAGTTCAGTAAACGGACAGGTGGAGCGCTTCCATTCGACCTTAGGAGAAAATATGCGTTGTTTAAAAACAGAGAAAAAACATAGAAACTTTGAAGAATTGTTAGATAGAGCAGTCTATGAGTACAACTACACCATTCACTCCTCTACGGGAAAAAAGCCAATTGAACTTTTCTTTGGAAGAAGAGTATCTATTAGTCCAGAGCAATATGAAAGAGCTAGGAGAGATTGTATTGTAAAAAAAATTGTAAAAAAAACAACAGAAAGATATTAGGGTTCATAACAAAAGCAGGAAACCATTTAAAGATTATCCAAAAGGACAAAAAATATATGTTAGGATCAATAGCAGACTGGGTACGAAATTGTCACCTCGATATAAGGAGGAAATCGTTTAAGAAAACAGAAAAAGCACTGTGTATTCTGTTAACAGAATTGTACATAAAGATCTTATAAAGAGCTAGGATAGACAAAAGGCAAAGAAAGAATAAATTTATATTTTAATTTTGGCTTTTTAGATTGCTGTTGCCAATGCCGAGGGCAGAGGTTCAAGTACATAGCTACACTTGTAACTACAGTACGCCCTGGATTATCCGTCTCTCTGTTATCCGTCACCTCTGTTAACCGTCACCGTTTTAAGGTTTTCCACAATACATATTGCAATAATAGTCATGAAACGGTCGAAATCATGTGGGAACAAAACTCCTCGCGCAATACTTTTGTTTTTCACTTTATTCATTGATTTTCTTTTGTTTTCGTTCGCTAGATAGAAATGCGTGTGAACGCAGCAGAGCAAAGTAACTGTTATTTTGTCCATTCTACCCAAAACAAATTCTTGGAACTCTTTTTCGATGTGACATTCAGTACAATGAGATTTTCAGTTTGATTTGAATTTCATGATGAGCAGACATTTAAAATGGAGCCTTCAAAAACAAAAAAAGGAGGTTGTCTGTAAAGTCGGTTTACTGACGATAGTTTAACGTGACAACGTCATAAGAAAATATTGATGGAATGGTTGCAATTTTCAAAACAAAATTTTAATTTTATTTGGTTGATAGATATTTTGTATGGATATAGAGGAGGAGGTAAACGGAATTGCAATGGAATAGGTCAAGTAACATTTACACAAACGTGGAAAATGACGAAACATTTATCAAATTCATGAACGATATGTTCAATTTTGATTGTGCATCAGACGTTAATAAGTCAACAACACTAAGAGGCACCATCATCGATTTGCCTTTTTCAAGACACTTTACACTCGAAATACTCCCTTTCCTTTCCTACCTTTTCTATCATCGTCCTATTCTCAACAGAGAAATGGTTCATTACCATGCACACAGGAAGAAGGCATATGCAAATACAAGTATGTGAATTAATATACAAATGCGCATATACATATACATACATATATATGCTCACTCAAGTAGGACAGAGCCAGATGTCGAACGTTGCCGAACGCGGGGGCCGATTGTGCTCTTTGTCGTTCGTTCCACGCTCTCGCTTGCAGTTCAAGCACATTAGCTTACATTTGCTTGCGTACGGAATAGATTCGTATATTTGATATGTCCATATGATATGCATCTTTACATATAGATTTGTTCTTTTTGAAAATTGCGCGAAATTGTATACATATGTATATGCATGTTTATATACATATATTAGTATACAACATATCTTATAAGGTATGTGGTAAATATTACCATACATTTTTTCCTTCATATATAATATAATAAAAAAATTAATAATAATAACATTAAGACAACAGGTATTATTAACAAACTTGGTTTTATTTTAAATTCTTCAAGTAAATCAAATTAATAATAATCAATAAGAAGGCATATGCAAATACAAATACGTGAATTTATATATGTACATATGCGCATATACATACATATATACGCTCACTTAAGTAGGAGAGAGCAAGATGTCGAACGTTGCCGTTCGTTTGCTTTGTTCGTTCCGCGCTTTCGCTTGCAGTTCATTCAAGGTAACGGCAATGAGCAAGGTAACGACAAATGAGCAAGGTAACGACAAATGAGCAAGTTAACACTAATAAGCAAGGTAACACTAATGAGCAAGGTAACGATACATTTTTTCGTGCGTGCAGCCGGCTAAATCGAATTATAAGACGTTATCACGTCAAAAATTAATAATAATAACATTAAAACAACAGGTATTATTAACAAACTTGGTGTTATTTTAAATTCTTCAAGTAAATCAATAAGGAGGCATATGCAAATACAAATACGTGAATTGATATATGTACATATGCGCATATACATACATATATACGCTCACTTAAGTAGGAGAGAGCAAGATGTCGAACGTTGCCGTTCGTTTGCTTTGTTTGCTTTGTCGTTCGTTCCGCGCTTTCGCTTGCAGTTCATTCAAGGTAACGAAAATCAGCAAGGTAACGGCAAATGAGCAAGGTAACGACAAATGAGCAAGGTAACGATAAATGAGCAAGGTAACGACACATTTTTTCGTGCGTGCAGCCGGCTAAATCGAATTATAAGACGTTATCACGCCAAAAATACCGAAGCGTAAACGAGTAGTGGTCACTATTGAAACGAAATTAAAAATTATTGAGGAAATAGAAAAAGGTTCAACAATTGTTTCATTAAGTGAAAAATATGATATTCCACGGTCGGGAGGTCGGTCAAAAAAACGCAAAACGATGAAAAAGGCATTAAATGAAAAAGGTGATGAAGCATTATTCTTGTGGTTTAATCAAATTCGGAGCAAAGGCGTTCCATTATCTGGTCAAATATTGAAAGGAAAGGCATTATTTTTTAATGAAAAACTAGGAGGTCCGAAGGATTTTAAAGCTAGCTCAGGTTGGTTGTATGGCTGGCAAAATCGACATGGCGTGAAGGAAGTTTCGATACAAGGTGAAAAGATGAGCTCCATAGGTGCCAACGAAATCGAAAAATGCACAAAAAATTTCAAAATTTTCGTCGAAAATCATGGATTTACCCGTGAGCAAGTTTTCAATGCTGATGAAACGGGTCTGAACTATAAAGCATTCCCAAAAAAGACACTCGATTTTTGTGTGAATAGCTATGCACCAGGATGGGAAATGCAAAAGCAACGAATAACATTGATGGTTAGCGAAAATTCAAGTGGTTATAGGCTCCCATTAGTTGTAGTTCATACGGCTGAACGTCCACGTTGTTACACAAAATCAAACATGAATGCTCTTCCTGTGAATTATTATGCTCAAAAGAATGCTTGGATGGATCAAACGATTTTTCGCGACTGGTTCATGAACAGTTTTGTTCCAAATGTTCGAAATTATTTAATGTCGGAAGGATTATCACAGAAAGCAGTTTTGGTTCTGGATAATGCCCCATCACATCCAGTTGAATATTTAAAAAGTGATGATGGTAATATTTTTTGTTATTTCCTGCCACCGAATTCAACTGCAGTTCTACAACCCATGGATCAATCAGTAATTGAAACTTTAAAGCGTCGATATCGGAAAAAATTTATTCAGAGCCTCGTTTCGCAAGAGAAAATTGATTTGGCAGATTATTGGAAGAATTATAACATTAAAAACGCAATTGAAAATGTAGCTGATTCATGGTCTGATTTATCGTCGACAACATTGGAAAAATGTTGGAACAAACTATGGCCAAATACAGAATCGCCTTCGAATAACAGTGACGATGGCTCACAGGCTGATGTTGTGACTAGTACATCTTCGGCTTTGCCATTGGAAAATAGTGAAACGATCAATGAATGGTTGAATTGTGACGAAAATGATTGTGGTTATGAGCTTTTGACTGACGAACAAATAATTAATGAAGTGAATGATGAAGAAGAAAATAATGACGATGGAACAGATAACAATAATGAAAATGGTCACAATCCTGCTGCTTCATTTCTAAGGCAAGAAGCCAAAATTGCTGCATCAAATTTAGAGAAATTTATCGCCTGGTATGAAATGCAAAATGAAGCCGGCTTGGCTGACACGATTCGTTTGCGCCAATTTCTTCTTTTCGCAAAGAATAAAACTCAAGTCACTCTAAAGCAAAAGACACTAACTGAATTCTTTTCAAAAACAAACTAAACTCGTAATAAAATAATGATATAATCATGTAATGCATGTAAATTTTACAGTTTGTTCATTTCTCTCAAAATTTCAGTGTACTTTTCGATTCTGTACACAATCTAGAGGTTTGTTTCTGTTAAGCGTCATTTTTGATTATCCGTCATAGCTGGGTTACATTGACTGACGGATAATCCAGGGAGTACTGTATAGCCAACGGCTACGGGAAAATTCAGGACGGAAGTTTTAAATTCATACATCCAATTAATCTTGAATCATATTATGACTGTTTGTTTCCGACTACTTCAGGCCCGGCACTAGATGCTCTGATTGGTTTACCACCACTTGATGCCTTCATCCGAGGAGAGGCCTTGAAGGCCATCTGCAGACTGAAACACAGTGGGAACTGGTACGGCCCTTGCCCGGCATTGGAACACAGAGAAGGCATGGACATCGATCAAACGATTCTCTCCATGCCCCTTGACTCCATGCCATCAAGGGTCGTACTTGAAAAGAGATACAGTGTAGTGCTACCAGAGGCTCAGTTGTGGGGAGACTCAGAAAATGAGCCCGGCAAACACTGTTTTCGCATTTTTACGGATGGCTCCAGGACCGAGCATGGCTCCGGCTCTGGGGTCTACATGGAATCCAGGGGGACAGAACTGCACTTTGCTCTTGGAATGCATGCATCTGTGTTTCAAGCGGAGGTGTATGCAGTTCAAGAAGCGATGAACTTTGTTGTGGAAAAACGATGGAGAGGCAGATCTATATGTGTCTGCAGCGACAGCCAAGCAGCGCTTATGACCTTAGACAGCCCTCAAACCACATCAGGGGTAGTGAAGTCCTGTAAATCCAGGCTGAACTATGTAGGCAGACATAATAGCCTGATGCTAACATGGGTCCCGGGACACGTGGGTATCGCGGGTAACGAGACCTCTGACTCCTTATCTAAAATGGGCTCTGAGGCCAACTTCTTTGGCCCAGAGCCCGCTTTGCCACTCCCTTCTGCGGCCATCACGGCCACGGTTAGCAAATGGGTAACTACTACCCACAAGCGAGCTTGGCAGGCTGAGAGAGGCTGCAGATGGACAAAACTGATGTTACCTGTCATGTCCGATCGACTGTCGCAAACCCTTCTGTCATTAAGCAGAGGGGAGTGCAGACGGCTGGTAGGACTGATGACGGGCCACTTTCTGTGGGCAAAGCACATGGAAAGGTTGGGCATCTCAGACAGTGTACTCTGCCCAGCTTGTGAAGAGGAGGATGAGACGGCGGATCACTTCCTGTGTGTCTGCCCCGCCTTCGCTCGAATCAGGTTTGAGGTCTTTGGCACTGATGTGTTAAGAAGCGACCATCTTGGCTCCTTGGCACCACAAGATCTACTCAGATTTCTTCGGAGATCGGGTAGATTTAAAGAAAATTAAAAGGGAATCCAAGTGTAGTACAATGGACTCAATTAATCTCTGAGTGCTGCACTTGCTAGTTGTCCCGACAAAAACAAAAAAAAAAAAAAATAAAAAATTACTGTTTGTATAACACAAAAAAATACTTTGATAAAAATATTTTAAAGACAAATCCATTATATCCAACCATGTATCTTGAACTAAATCAAAGCTTGGATCTGTTGGCGACTCTTAGGATCATGACACCACAAAGAAACGTCAGATCAATAGATACTTTAGGAAAAATTTGGAAACTCATTGCAGGATCACCCGACCATGATGACGCTGAACTTATTTATAAGACACTAAACGAAATAGCTGACAATACTGAGAAGCAAATACGGATTTCGCTAACTAGTGGAGTGCCCGGGGGTTTTGACCTCGGATCTCTGAGGGACTGAATGAATTGCCATATAACCATCAGGATTTTCTTTTGTATGCTCTAAATTGTAACTTCTACCAATATTATATTGTGCAATTAATTTTTTCATTGTTTAAACAAAAAAAATATGAAAAATTAATATATTGGAGCATAATATAATATTTAGTTGGAAATAATTTTTATTAGTTCTACGTTAAATTTTACTTAAATAGATAAAGAAAAACATCTTCCCAACGTTATATATTATTGGTTATATTATGGCTGGAAGTGGGATAAAAGAAGTTCTTTCTACCATTTATGCAGAAAATACGATTGATCACATAACGTCAGGACGTGCCTATGCTAGAGCAGTACGTGCTCATACCTTATTGCAGCAGGCTTTATCACAATTAATTTTTGAAGATCTTAAGGAAAATAATGCGGATTTTTTAAATGTATTGAATGACGAATAAATATCGATGATTTTTGAAATGTTCAATTACAATGAAATTACAGAAAATCAAGGATTTCAAATGCTGAGTAGAATTTTTGAAGATAAGTTAGTTGAGCTTGAAAATAAAGATAAAACATCAAAACTATGGATTACGTATTTTCGAAATGGATCCAGCAGAGTTCGAAAAATATACAACAGGATATTTCACATCTAGGCGATCAGATATTTTTTTTCTGGTATTGCAAGTGATCAGACTTTAATGAAAGGGATAAGCGTCGAAGGGGGTCCTTTTGAACGAGGTGCCACTGAAAGTGTAGTTTATAAATGGATCAGAGGAGTTATTTATAGAAAAGATATTATTGAAAGCATAGAAAATTTTTGTGACATATCTTTCAATAAAAGTAATCAACGCAGTGATTCTACAGATGCTAGAATTGAAAGGGATGGTATCGATGTAAAAAGATTGGTAGACTTTTTCAAAGAACACAGACCTTTTCCTGATACAGATGCAATTATGTCAATTGCCACTGGAATTACCGGTGATAAAAGTATAAATTGTTACAATGCTTTTGAAGAAGGTTTAAAAGTTATGAAGAAAATCGAAGGGAAAAATGTACGCGAATTGAAGTTATTAAGGAAAGATAAAATAAATAATCTATTGGCTAAAAATAATAAAATAAAAATTCATGACAATGTTATTCCCGTTGGTCCATTGTTGCTGTTTCAACGTATTTGTGTGTTGAAAAAAACAGATTATGAACTAAAAACTTATATGAATTATGAACTGGCACCATATCCACTTGCTCTGTTTGAAGATGGCCAACTGCGAAAAACAAAAAAATAAACTTTCTACGAATTATTCCCAGAAATTCAGATTAATTTGAAAAGCTTAGAAAATGTTCATTATGTTATTGATGGAGGCATGTTGTTATATCGTTGCAAATGGCAATTAAATGAAACATTCAAAATGATATGCGAACATTACGTAAGATATTTGAAGAATAATTATAATAACGCATACGTGGTATTTGATGGATATAAGAAGCACGGTATTAAATCTGCTGAAAGGAATCGTCGCGCACTAAAAAATATAAGTACAGATATTGAATTTGATGAAAATATGCCGTTAAAAATCGCTCAAGATAAATTTCTAACGAATAAAAAACATTAATCTCGCCTAATCGAAATGTTAAGTATAAAATTAGCTGATAACAATATTTTTACATGCCAAGCGGAAAACGATGCAGATAAAATAAATGTTGATACAGCAATTAGTTTAGAATCTCAAAATATTGTTGTAATTTCTGAAGACATTGACGTCTTGATCGTGAAATATATTTTTTAAAACCATCCCGAGGCAAAGTTAACCAACAAATATTTTCATTGAAAAGTTTAGAAAAATCTCTACCAGCATCTAAAGAACATGTTCTATTTTTTCATGCTTTCACGGGCTGTGATACTACTTCTGCGTTTTACAATAAAGGAAAAATTAAGTTTATCAAAAATTTTGAGAAGCGGAATGATCTACATGACTCAGCAGCAGTATTTTAAAATGTACATGAAGATGCAAATAATATATTTCAAGCTGGTATTACATGTATTTTGGGACTGTATGGTGCTTCGGCAAAAATTACAGATTTAAATACATTCAGGTTCAATTCTTTCATCAAAGCAACTGCCAAAGACACAAGTGTTCTTTTATCTTCGTTACCTCCCACATCTGATGCAGCATTTGAACACTTTAAACGGGTTTACCTACAAATCCAGATGTGGTTAGGGAATGATTTAATCATCGAAAATTGGGGATGGAACTATTCAAATAATACCTATCATCCAATATTTACGAATCAATTACCTGCTCCGGAAAATTTATTAAAAATGTCATTTTGCAATTGCAAAAAAGGATGTACAGTGCAACGACGGCAGCTGTCTTAATGTAGCGCCTATGATTAACATCAGTGAAATTGAAGATGATATTTGAAAAAATGTAAATTTTTCAATAGACAAATTTTTTTGTTAATTCATTTTTTTCTTTTAAATAGTCATAATTTTTTTGTTTTTAATAATTAATTCGATTTTACTTTTATGCTATAATAACAGAAAACAATTTTTTATTTTTTTTGTATGCTAATTATTTAAATAAACGAATAGTTTACATAATATTTTTTTTTTTAACATTTAATTATCCATAATCTATTTATTTTTTCATTTGCTTCCACTTCTGTTACAAAAACAATAAATTCTACAACGTTATTTGCATTATAGCACATAAGTTATTGCAATCATAAATTTTTGCTACTTAAAAATCAAATGCACAACTTTTAAATAGGTAGAGATTATTATTTATGTTATTCACAACACATTTTCGCAAAGATAATTTAATTTCATCTAGTCCCTGAGACATCCTAGGTTTTAACGTTTTTAACGCTCCAGACACTCCACTAAACAGACTGAACAACATTACAGGCTTCGTAAATGATTTTTCAAATGCAATAAGAAAGGACTAAGCATTTATTAATGAAGAAATAGAAATTTTAAGAAGTAAAGTAAGATTGATAACAGAAACAATTGTTAATATAAAGTATGCCATACAATGGGCTAAAAATAACATTATAAATTCATTCCTATTAAATAAAAAAGAGATGACTATTGCTATAGAAAAATTGAAAAAAGAGAACATGCCCTTTAACAATATAGAGGAAGCTTTAGAATTGGCAAATGTTAATATATTAAGCAAATCCTATTTTATATAATAATATTATTGTAAAACCAATTATTAAAAATGATTCTATTATAAATCTAACTTTTAAACAAATGTTTGTAAGTGAAAACGAAGTATATGCAATAAATAATAATTGCTTAAAATATAATAAAATTAAAATTTGTAAAAGAAATCAAATTATAGATCTAATGTATTAAAAATATCATGACTACTGCACAACCAGTAATATTCACCATGTTCAACGCATTGAAGAAATATCAGAAGGACTTATTCTTCTCAATAATGTAAACGAAACTATAAGAACAGAATCCAAGAGATATGAGCTAAGTGGAACCTTCCATATAAGATTTGACAACACTACAATAAAAATCAAAGAAAAAGTATATAAGAATCTGGAAGCATCTTATATGACGCCTATACCCGCCATAATACAAGAATCTCCAATAGAAGAGAAGAGACTTAACCTATTATCTCTAGAGTCACTTCAAGAACTACATTTAAAGAACATAAAAATAATTCATAGAATACGAAGAGAAACATGGGTATCTAATGCTACTATCTTTATTGTTTTTCTTTTTACACTTAGTTTAACACTTTTGGCTATTAGGAAAGCAAAAAATAAAAAAATTGTAACCACAGTAATCGTGAATCCCGAAACAGAGATACCAGCCCCAGAAGATATTAGTCCAACATCAACAGCAAGATTACATAATCTACCCTACTTTTAGAGCGCTCGTGGACGAACGCATTTAAGGGTGGAAGAGTTAACACAATAGCTTACAACAGTCCAACAAGTTGACCATTAGCAACGGCCAATAACTCCGCACGAGCAACCGAAGAATTGCTGACGATTCATGAGCTTTTGACAAAAGCCAAGTAAACAACAGTCAGCAGCAATTGCCAAAATAAAACAACGTGACGTGTAGACCATAATAGGTATAATTTTAAGTTAAAGAAATTAATGTAATTAATCTTTAGTTTGATTCAAACCAGTAAAGACTAAAGCGGACGCAAGTCCGCCGGTTTTTAAAAACGTTCTTATGAATAAACGTAATTTTATTGCATTGATTGATACGGTTAGCAAATATAACATTGTAAGTGAGGAAACTTATAAGAGTTTGAATAAACCAGCACTGAGTGTATGTAATTTTTATTTAATCGGATTTAGGAATGAAAATAAAGTGAAACCTATTGGTGCTTTTGAACATACTTTCGAAGTAGATGAAATACAATTTACAAGTAAATTTGTAGTAGTATCTTCACAATTTCTAGACGTCGAAGTGGTGTTAGGAGCAGAATTTTGTAAACAAGCTGAAATTAAAATAAATCGTGATGGTATACAAGTGAACAAAGCAGAAAATGAAAATGAGTTTTCAAATTTAATGAAAATTGATATTTTGAACTATAACGATATTGGCAGTGACATTGAAATAAGTGCAAGTGAGGTAGCTAAGAAGAAGAGTGTATGAATTAATTAAAAATTATCAACCAAAAAAGATTAAGTCGACTAATGTAGAAATGCGAATAGTGGTGCAAGATGACATTCCAATTTTTTCACGACTTCGAAGACTCGCTTACTTCGAACGTTGCATAATTGAAAATTAAATTGAAGAGTGGTTAGAAAATAAAATTATAGAACCATCAGAATCAGAGTACAGTAGTCCAGTAGTATTGGCAAAAAAGCGTGATGGGACGTCGCGATTGTGTGTGGACTATAGGCAATTAAATAAAGTTGTAATTCGTGACCATTTTCCTTTGCCACTAATCGAAGATCAGTTAGATCGACTGCAAGAAGCAACAGTATTCAGTACAATCGACCTAAAAAATGGATTTTCCATGTTGGCGTAGAAAAACAAAGCCGTAAATACACTTCTTTTATTACTCACAATGGGCAGTATCAATTTTTACGAGTACAATTTGGTTTGACGAATTCGCCGGGTGTATTTCAACGTTACATTAATGCTATTTTTCGAGATCTTGCTAGTAAGAGCATAGCTCTGCCGTGCGTAGATGATATTATCATACCAGGGAAATCAGAAGACGAGGCAATATCAAATTTGAAGCAAGAAATGAAACAATGCGAAGATTGGTTGGTTAGTTAGAGTGGTGATTCAGCCAGAATCCAACTAGCGCTTTCGCACCATTTTGTTGCCACATCCTCGTTACCAGATTGTTTAGCAGTTATTTGCAGCAGGACTATATCCAGTCTGTGCGGTTTAGGAACCTTATTAGGTTGTTGACGTCTAAGCCAGACAGTTGCTCGAGACTCTCGAACAGCGGTTTGCCCAGGGTTAACATTCTGTCCTTCCATAGGGCAGGGCATTCACAGAGGAAATGGAAGATTGTTTCTTTTTCCTCCGGTTGTTTACAACTATGACAGTATGTGTTGTGAGGGATGCCCATTTTGGCGGCTTGTTCTCCGATAGACCAGAAGCCAGTTATGACTGCCGTAAGTCTACAGGTGTCCCGTCGTTTCATGTATATTAATGTCGACGATTGCTTGAGGTTGTAGGTGGGCCATAACGTTCTGCTCTCTCCATCTACAATCTGCAATTCGAAGGTATTTTAGGGAAATTGCGTTCTTGACCGCACCTAGTGGAGTGAATACTGGTACTGCAAGAGCGCTATTCATGGCAGATCCCCCTCTTGCCAGTTCATCCGCTTTTTCGTTACCTTCTATGTTCCGGTGTCCCGGGACCCAAATTAAGTTTACTCTATGGTTTTCACTCAAGTTGGTGAGGCTATTCCTACTTTGCTCCACCACTTTAGAGGCTGTTATAGTCGCGTCCAGCGCCTGGATTGCGGCTTGGCTATCCGAAAGAATAGCGATATTTCCCTTAAAAGAGAAATCTGCGATTAGTAACCTACAGGCTTCCCCAATTGCCAGTACTTCCGCTTGGAAGACGCTGCTGGTATTAGGGAGACGCACAGATTTTTCCATTCCAAGTCTATGAGAATATACACCAGCTCCAACACCACAATCCATTTTACTGCCATCTGTATAGACTGTGGTATCGAAGTTGTTTAGAGAGGATCCCTTATTCTATTATTTTTTAGATGGAAAGAGTGTGGAAAAATTAATATTGAACGTTACCATCGGGACGATGTAGTCAGTCCTCACCGAGGTTAACTGAGTTTGTCGCGATAATAGACTAGCGTGACCATAAGTTTTTCCTTTCCAGCGACCCGCTTCATTTAACCTAAATGCACTCATGGTTGCCGTCTTCTTTATATGTAGGCCTATTGGAATAACGTGTGTCAGTGCATTGAGAGCCTCTCTAGGACATGATCTGATTGCACCGACCGTTATTGCACAGGCTGATCTTTGTATTCTGCCGAGTAATTTGGTATTGTACTCTCTCCCTAGAGCTTTCCACCAAACTACCGAACCATACGATAAAATGGGTCGTATAACGAAGATTACGGTCTGATAATTAATTTAAAAAAATGCTGTTTTTTAAAGAAAAAAATTGATTTTTTTGGGCACGTCATAGAAAACATTGAAATAAGTATGTCACAAGCAAAAGCGCAAGCCGTTACAAAATTTCAAATCCCCAATAATCAAAAACAATTGCAAAGCTTTTTTTGACTGGTAGGTTATTTTCGGAAATTCATTCCAAAATTTTCGATAACCGCCAAACCCTTAACTGATTTATTGAAAAACAGACGCGACATTTATTTTGAAGAATGATGAAGTGTTTGCATTTAATACTTTAAAGAAGTTGATTACACAAAAACCCATTTTAAAAATATTTCATCAGCTACACGAAACTGAGCTGCATACAGATGCTTCCACAGACGGTTTTGGAGCCGTTATATTGCAAAAATCACCTGATGACGGTTTTTGTTACATCCGGTTTACTACATGAGTAAAAAAACTACTGAAGCAGAAAGAAAATATACTAGTACGAGTTGGCAATTCTAGCAGTGGTAGAAACATTACGTAAATTTCGAGTTTATTTGTTAAGCATACATTTCAAGCTTGTCACTGACTGCAATGCTTTTGCTAAGACAACAACAAAAAAGGGCGTTAGTACCAGAGTTGCGCGTTGGATTATGATGGTACAAGAGTTTGACTACACAATTGAACATAGAGCTGGCACTCGTATACGACATGCAGATGTACTCGTAGGTATCCAGTAATGGCGATCATCGACTCTAGTATGCATAGTAAATTGAAGTATGCACAAGCAGGGGATGACGAATTAGAAGCGATTATTGACATTCTAGCAGAAAGAGCAAAATATAACAATTATTTTATGAAGAACGGTTTATTATACAAATTAATTAACGACAACGAACTTCTAGTAGTACCTCTAAACTTACATCATGATATCATTAGGCAAGCGCAAGAGAAGTGTCATTTCTCGGTCAAGAAGACAAGAGAGGAAATGGGTGGAGAATATTAAATTCCAAATTTAGACGACAAAATTCGAAAACACATTAGTTGTTGCATACCATGTATTGTGTCGAACCGAAAGAGGGGCAAACAAGAGGGCGAGTTGAATCCAATTGTTCGAGAAGAAGAACCGTTACAAACTTTACATATAGATTTTTTGGGTCCGCTAGAATCAACGCACAAACAATAGCAGTAATCGACGGCTTGTTGGCTTTATCCAACAAAAACTACAGCAGCAAAAGAAGTTACAACAAGATTGCAGGCGCAGAGTACAGTGTTTGGTAATCCGGTTAGGATGATAACTGACAGAGGTTCTGCTTTCACGTCTGAAGAATTCAAACAATACTGCGAAGGTGAAAAAATCATACATCACAAAATCACGACAGGTCTCCCGAGAGCTAATGGGCAAGTCGGAAGACTCAACGCGATAATTATACCAGTTTTGTCTAAGTTATCTATAGACGAGCCGAGCGAGTGGTATAAACACCTTAGCAAAGTTCAGCAAATAATTCTACATACTGCAGCAGCACTAAAACGACACCATTCGAGTTACTTGTTGGTATCAAGATGCGTACACAATACGACGTAAAATTGAAGGAGATGATCTATAACGAGACAATTCAGTTATTCAACGACGATCGCAATGAAATGCGTAAATAGGCGAAACAACAAATTGTACAAATACGGAATGAGAACAAACGATCTTACAATCTTCGACATAAACCAGGGACAGTTTACAAAGTAGGTGACATAGTTGCAATAAAGCGTACGCAACTTAGCGGTGGTTTGAAGTTAAAACCAAAGTACATGGGACCTTATAAAGTCATTGAAGCAAAAAGAAACAATACCTACGACGTAATAAAGGATGCAATTATATATGATGGTCCAAACAAAACATCTACATGTGCTGAGTTTATGAAACCTAGGCATTGTAACGAAATTAGTGACGGAATATTCGAGGCGAATGTGCATTAGGATGGCCGAGATGTGGGAAGGGGTCAGGCATCACTGTTGGGGAACAGCGAGAACGAGAATCAGTTGTATTTCGGCGCCGAACGAGGAAGATGAGGACGACGCGTGTTGCATAAATGACTTTTTTTCCTAAAGAATTCAAATTAATTTTATATTGTACTTACATTTTTTAATTTCATTATTTAAATAAAAATGTTAGTGATACATCACATATACTATGAAAATTATGAAATTTGTTTAAATCTAAACCAGAAGAACTTGGAATTAAGAGACTGATTTAAATGTGTTTTATCTACAACTAGCTGGTTTACTGCATGATGGAAAGAATAATGAGATGGCGCCTATCGTGGTGCCGTTACTTTGCTCTCAGCGAATTCGACAATGAATGACATCATATTAGCACAAATTGGTACATTTTTTTTTTAATTAGTTCAATAATTCACTCAGTTTTATTTAACTTTACATTTTTTTAACACCTGCTCACATTTCAGCAGTCAAATCTCTCTCTCGGTGCTGCAGCTTTACCTAGCTTAGGATATAAAAACGCACTATAATGGCCATTTAAAGAAAATAAAATACCGAATTTATGTTGAATTTCTTGAAGAACTTTATATGCGCGACAAATTGTCTTTAAAATATGAGATTTTTAAATATATTTACTTACTTTTCATCAGACATCGTTAAATGGCAGTCTAAAAATTTTTCCTGCAAATATTCTTCTTCTTCTTCTTAATTGGCGCGATAACCGCTTACGCGATTTTGGCCGAGATTAACAAAGCGCGCCAGTCGTTTCTTTCTCGTGCTAACCGGCGCCAATTGGACACACCAAGTGAAACCAAGTCCTTCTCCACCTGATCTTTCCAACGCAGAGGAGGCCTTCCTCTTCCTCTGCTACCACCAGCTGGTACCGCATCGAATACTTTCAAGGCCGGAACGTTTGTATCCATTCGGACGACATGACCCAGCCAACGAAGCCGCTGGATCTTTATTCGCTGCGCTACGTCTATGTCGTCGTAAAGCTCATACAGCTCATCGTTCCATCGTCTACGATATTCGCCGTTGCCAACGTGCAGAGGTCCAAAAATCTTACGCAGAATCTTTCTCTCGAACACTCCAAGCGTCGCTTCATCGGATGTTGTCATCGTCCAAGCTTCTGCGCCATACGTTAGGACGGGCATGATGAGAGTCTTGAAGAGTGTTAGTTTTGTTCGTCGAGAGAGGACTTTACTGCTCAATTGCCTACTTAGTCCAAAGTAGCACTTGTTGGCAAGAGAGATTCTACGTTGGATTTCAAGGCTGACATTATTATCGGTGTTAATGCTGGTTCCTAAATACACGAAGCCTTTTCCAACCTCAAAATTATATCTGTCAACAGTGACGTGGGTGCCGATACGCGAGTGCGCCGACTGTTTGTTTGATGACAGGAGGTACTTCGTTTTGTCCTCGTTCACCACCAGGCCCATTCGCTTTGCCTCTTTATCCAGTTTGGAGAAGGCAGAACTAACAGCGCGGTTGTTAAGGCCGATGATGTCAATATCATCGGCATACGCCAGCAATTGTACGCTCTTATAAAAAATTGTGCCTGAGCGATTAAGTTCTGCGGCTCGTACGATGCTCTCCAACATCAGGTTAAAGAAGTCACACGACAGTGAGTCACCCTGTCTGAAACCTCGTTTGGTATCAAACGGCTCGGAGAGGTCCTTCCCAATTCTGACGGTGCTGCTGGTGTTGAGCAACGTCATCTTACATAGCCGTATTAGTTTTGCGGGGATACCAAATTCAGACATAGCGGCATACAGGTAACTCCTTTCCGTACTGTCGAATGCAGCTTTGAAGTCGACGAAAAGATGGTGTGTGTCGATTCTCCTTTCATGGGTCTTTTCCAAGATTTGGCGTATTGTGAATATTTGGTCGATGGTAGACTTTCCAGGTCTGAAGCCACACTGATAAGGTCCAATCAGTTGGTTGACGGTGGGCTTCAGCCTTTCACACAATACGCTCGCTAGAACCTTATAGGCGATATTTAGAAGACTAATCCCGCGGTAATTGGCACAAATTGCAGGATCGCCCTTCTTGTGGATTGAGCAGAGCACACTTAAATTCCAATCGGCAGGCATGCTTTCATCCGACCATATTCTGCATAGGAGCTGATGCATGCACCTTACCAGCTCCTCGCCGCCATGTTTGAATAGCTCAGCCGGCAGTCCGTCGGCGCCCGCGGCTTTGTTGTTCTTTAACCGTGATATTGCTATTCTCACCTCGTCATGGTCGGGTAACGGAACGACAATTCCGTCGTCAACGATTGGGGTATCCGGATCTTCACATTCTCTATGACATGCGCAGCTGTCACCGTTTAACAGGTTCGAGAAGTGTTCCCTCCATAATTTAAGATTGCTCTGTACGTCAGTCACCAGATCGCCGTCTTTGTTCTTACAGGACAACGCCCCGGTCTTAAAACCTTCTGTAAGCCGCCGAACTTTCTGGTAAAATTTTCGGGCGTTGTTCCTATTGGCCAGCATCTCAAGCTCCTCGCACTCATGTATTTCGGCCTCTCGTTTCTTCTGTCGGATAATACGGCTCTCTTCCTTTTTCAGCTCTCTGTAGCGATCCCACATGGCTCGCGTTGCGCCCGATCGCAGCGTGGCTCTATAGGCGGCATCTTTTCTTTCGGCGGCAGCATGACATTCCTCGTCGTACCAATTGTTTTTTCGGGCTCGCCGGAATCCGATTTCTTCTTCGGCGGCGGTACGTAGGGAACGAGAAATGTTGCTCCATTGCTCGCGCATGCCGGTGTGTTGGGCAGTGCTCTCCGAGAGCAGGAGTGAGAGTCGAGTGGCGAATCTTCTGGCTGTCTGTTGTGATTGCAGCTTTTCCATGTCGAACATTCTTTGCGTAGGTAGATGTACGTTTTTTGCTGCACAGAGGCGTGTGCGCAGTTTGGCTGCAACAAGGTAGTGATCCGAGTCGATGTTGGCTCCTCGGATCGTACGTACATCTAATACACTAGAAGCGTGTCTTCCATCTATCACAACATGATCGATCTGGTTTCGCGTTTTTCGATCAGGAGACAGCCAGGTAGCTTGGTGTATCTTTTTATGCTGGAATCTGGTGCTGCAGACTACCATGTTTCGGGCCCCGGTGAAGTCGATCAGCCTCTGTCCGTTACCGGATGTTTCGTTGTGTAGGCTGAATTTTCCGACTGTGGGACCAAAAATTCCCTCCTTGCCCACCCTGGCGTTGAAGTCGCCAAGCACGATTTTTATGTCGTGGCGGGGGCAGCGCTCATAGGAACGTTCCAAGCTCTCATAGAAAGAATCCTTGGTCGCATCGTCCTTCTCTTCCGTCGGGGCGTGGGCGCAAATTAGCGATATGTTAAAAAAAAAGGTCTTTGATGTGGATTGTTGCGAGACGCTCGTCCACCGGAGTGAACGACAGTACTTGGCGACGAAGTCTCTCTCCCACAACAAATCCGACACCGAATTTGCGCTCCTTTACATGGCAGCTGTAGTAGACGTCGCAAGGTCCTATGTTTTTCTTACCTTGCCCCGTCCATCGCATCTCTTGGATGGCAGTGATGTCAGCCTTTACTCTCACGAGGACATCAACCAGCCGGGCAGAGGCACCTTCCCCATTAAGGGACCGGACATTCCAGGTGCATGCCCTCAAATCGTATTCCTTATTTCGTTTGCAGGGGTCGTCATCAGTGTTGGAAGTTCTCATCCGAGGCTTTGTTGCTGTTTTCATTGGGGGGCTTTTTAAGTGGCGGGTCCCAAACCCAGCGCACAACCAGCTATGCTGGGATGCTTCGCCTTCTCACTTTAGCTCACTCCCGAACGGGTGTTCGGAAGCTAACCAGAGGATACGTGGGCTAATCCCGGACGTTGTGAGCTGCTTGCACCATATGTAGAAGAATCGTCCTGGCCACTCCCAAGTGAATGGCGATCAGTAACTTTCCCCACTTGCGTGGACTTCTACGCATGGAACCATCCACCAAATATTGCGTAACTTATAATGCAGAAATGACATTCAAGTAGGCATTGCACTTGCAGTGCTGCCATATTTGTGCTTTTGAACGCTATGCTCATACTGCAAACGTATGTTGGGCATTATGATGCGTTTCTGAATATTCCCAAATTATCGTGTCAAGGAATAAAAGCGCTCAATGATAGCTTTGCTCGTAAACACAAAGAGTAAACGCTCGATAGAAACAAACAGTGGGCAAAAATTAATGATTTTTGATAAAAAAAATTTCCTTTATGTTCTAGACTACGCTGAATTCTTGATATTCGGGATAGTTTTTTGGTTTTTCTTAGCTTTTATATTTTCGATGAAATTAAGTCTAAAATGAGGTTTAAAACTGTTTATTTCTGAAGCGTTTCATTAATCCAAATGCGTCCATATTTCGGAAAATAAAATATTTTATTTGTGCTCGCAGTACGACGCAGTCAAGTAAGTTCTGCGCCGGGCGCACAGAAAAGTGTATATGTAAACATGTAAAAAAAAAAATAAGATTGCTGATGCTATCTTCACGGTCATATTACTTATGTATTTCGTACAGTTTTTGTTAATTGGATAATCCCATACGTGGAGATATATCTTACCTAAGTATTTATCTTCTATAAAAGATCAAAAAGGAATGGCGCTTAAATGTTCCATTACGAAATTTCGAAGACGTAAACTTTTATTAAGCTAACGGCGGCTTTTGTTTACATCATTAGTGTATGCTTCTGCGCGCACTTGACATAAAATATAATATTTTATATAAACATCCTACAAAAATCAGAAATCAGCCCATCATAATTTGGCAATTAGCATCAAATATGATACATTAGTGCGTACATACAAATGAATGCATGAATATACATACGTATGCACATACGTTTACCTTAAGCTTGCTCAGTGCTTAGGCAAAGACAAATCGGCACATTCACAAGTATCATACTTCGTGTCGATTTCTTTTTGTGTATAGGAGGAAGGACATCGTTGCTTGCGTCTCGAACTTGTTACAATGGTTCGTCCTTTCTCTTCTTTGCACCCGACCGACCGCATCAATATGCCCGTTTGCCAAAAATTGAGGGATTGTGACTCTATCTTATTACTTACTGAATGCTGTAAGCAGCAAAAGTGTTGATACGCTCGCACTTTGAAATAGCCAATGCGCGAAATAACGGTACATTTGATGTACGATGCTAGTTAAGGAATGATTTCATTCACAAATAAGAAATAAAAACTGTTAGGTAAATTCTAAGTATAATCATGCAGGGCTAAACAAATCCAAACATATTTTAAGAATAACACAAGATAAACATATTTTAAGAATAACAAGACATAAACAGGTTTTTCCTAAACAGCAAACAAAGGAACTAGTATACAAGTCGTGTACCTAAAACAGTAAGATGAGGTATAAGTATAAATACGATTGTCAAATATGTTGGCAGTCAGTCCAGTATTAACATAGTGTTAAGAACTACCCTAAAATTAAATTCAAAAAAATAAAATTTTTGTAATTTTCCAAAGACAAGCAAGTCTTTAACTATCGAGCAAGTCTTAAACTGGCGATCCTGCCAGGAGTGTCATATACATTGATGCTCCAGTGAGCGGACCAAAAAATCGTCATCCTTGCGGCAGCAAGGACATAATAAAGGACAAAATCTTATATAAAAAAATAAAGGTGTAAGAAAAAGAAGTGAAAATACAGTGAACAAGGAAATAAAAAATTTTGTCATAGAAAAACTGTTCGTGTTTCTTCCATTAAAAAAAATAAAAACAGTGATCTAATGCTCATAGAAAGAAGCAGATGAGAAAATCTTTGGAGAAACGTAATAAACTTAATACACGAAGAAATTTGGAAACCATTGACGTTATGGAACAAATCGACGTGAACACCATGTAGCAGCAGAAATACAACTATAACCAGCCGCCATCAAAATTACCAAAACCAGAACCCATGGACACAAAGTCTGGAAACACAACATTCAGGCAACCAACTCAGCATTAAAACAACTACTACGACGTGAATAGAAACAATAAAAATTGGAAAAGACCACGAGGTAACAGTGGCCAATTCACCAATCAATACCAACAACCAAAACTCATTCGGAACAACAACTTAACATCCGTAGAAAACAACTCCAGCACAATTGTAGAGACACGTAGACAAAATCATTTAGTAATTAAGTATATAAACTAATAAACGGGTTGCCCAGTATAGTAATGAATGATGGGAAAGTAAATCATAACTATGTTAAGACAACTATAAAATTTATTATAACCAAAAAAGTAAAACCGTTATGTTTATGAATGAAGATTTTGATTTTTTTGAGGTAGATGAGATAAATGGATTTGATTTGATACTAGGATGGAACGGAATAAAGAAATTGAACGCGGCTATAAATTTGAACAAGATGACATTGGAGGTGTTAAGGAAGTCGGAAACTAGTGAAAAAACTATGCAAATTACACTATAGGGATAGACACGTATAGAGCAGAAATTGATAGGTTAATGAAGAACAATAATGTCATAGGACCGTTACGCTTCACTACAAGGATTGAAGCTAGCATACGGGCAGATACAAAGGATCCTTTATGAAGCAAATAATATATTTACAAGTAATATAAATGACGTAGAATTCGTAAATAAGGAAATTGACAAATTATTGAAAGAGGGAATAATACAAAAAAAATACAGCCCATACAATTTACCCATGTTAACCGCACATAAGAAAGGTATAGATGGGAGCGGAAAACCCAAAAGACATATAGTTATAGATTTATGAAATTAAATGAACATACGATCACAGACAGATATGTAATACCAGACATAAATATTACGCTGCAAAACTTAGGGAAAGCCAAATTTTTCACTACACTTGATTTTGAGTCCGGCTTTCATCAAATTAAGATAGAAGAAAGTGACAGCGAGAAAACAGCGTTTTTTGTGAATATAGGTAAATATGAGTTCATTCGAATGCCTTTCGGATTGAATAACGCCCCATCTATTTTCGAAAGATGTGTCGATGACAGCCTGTGCAACTTCATATTCGCATATGTTTACATTGACAATATAATCATTTACTCCTCATCCTATGAAGAGCATATGAAACACATCCGAACTATTTTTAAAGCATTAAATAGAATAGGTAGAATACGTAGGTCATATTGTATAGCAGAATAGAATTTCAACTGATTCGAATAAAACAAAAACGATAGAAAATTACCCAATACCAGAAACCCTCAAAGACCTAAGAGGCTTCTTAGGACTTACTGGCTACCATAAAAAATTCGTAAAAAACTATGCAGCTCTAGCTAAACCCTTAACTTCACATCTTAAAGGAGATAATTCTCATATCGGAAAAAATAAAAGTTAGAACACAAAAATTAGTTTAGGCCAAACGGTCATAGAAGCCATAAATAAACTGAAAACATGCTTAAAGGAGCAGGTGGAATTATACCAGTCAAATTATGAGAAAGCTTTTAAACTAACTACAGACGCTTCCGCTATAGCCATTGGATCTGTACTGATTCTCGACAAAAGTCCAATTTATTTTTATCACGCACATAGCGGAGCGTAGTCAACAGAATTAGATATAGCGTTTGCATTGAAATGTAAAATGCCATGAATTGGTGTTAGGCAAAAAAAATAACAGCAGACTTGTACATTTTTCTTTCATGCTTATTTGCCGTCGGCATTTTGCATGCGCAAATGGATTATTTTCTGTGAGATGAATAAATTAATTCTAAGTATATGCATGCTTGAATGTGAAATTTTATGTATCTAATTAACTAAATTGTATTGATATTAAGTGTATTATCAAAATTATTTCAAAATATCCACATAAAAAATTAACTTTGTAAACTATTCATTTACATCAAGGCTTAGAATTCAACAATATGTTGTACTCTTTAAATTATACGAGTATAACATCTACCACCCATATTTATGTGGGCAGAAAAAAATCCTGACCTGCCCCATAACACAGCTCATATGCATATCTACATATAAAAAATTCAACAGCAAATAGAATGCCTCTAAATGCGTATGCTTCCAAAACTAAAATTCTAAGCCAAACGACTACAAGTACAAAATACATTCATAGGTGCAGCCATGATTATTTATCCTCGACGGCGCTGAACAGTTTCATAGGCGCATCTATAGCGGCCATGATTATTTACCCTCGGCGGCGCTAAACAGTTTCAAATATTAAAAAGCACAACAAAAACAAAATCATTGGAAAGTTCGAGCTCATACTTCTACGAGCAAGGTACTTTCATTCATAAAACGAGCCGCCCATTTGCCAATTTTCTCGACCTTTCGAAAATAGTCAATATTGGAATAGTCCGTGTTGAATTATTTGCCAATATTTGGTAAATCTTCAATTTTTGTCATGTCGAATGGTCGCGGCTTGTATATATGTTTGCACCCATATATGTATGTAAATATGTCTTCTTAATACTCGACAACCACAGCTGCTGCGCGTTAAGTGCGCGCATGAGCATACAGTAAGTTGCAGAAAACTACATACATACGTAGCTTATAAAAAAGTTCTGTGTCGAGCATTTCAATACTAGGAGAAAATTTCGAAACAATTACTTTATGCTTGTGAAATTTTCTTTATGAGACAGTGACTCTAGTTTATTACATTCATTCCTTTTGGCTATTGCATATTATACCGAACTAACAATGCCATGTCTATGTGCCAACAAGGGCGACAAGTGCAATGATCTTTTTCATTCAAATTGTGTCAATCTACAACCTGTTGACTTAGAATTTTTGCTTAAAACGGGTAAGCAATTTATCTGTGATAAGTGTGCCGCTGTTCGACGTCAATCCCTTCGAGCACCATTCACTCGAGCTCCCTTCAACCTGGATGATGAAATTGCCATTGCTGATAATGTACCAGTGAATCCAGCTAACCTAAGTGCACAGTTATCACCACATCAACAACTGCCGAAATCAACATCAGCTGATGATGTAAACAAATCAGATATCAGTCCGAAAACAATTATCATAGAAATTGCTGCTCTGAAATCAGAAAATGCTCGTGCGATGGCTGCAAATAGCTCTCTCAAAGAGCGTCATCGGCAATGCCGACTTCTCTTGCACCTACATCAAATCGTACACGTGAATGGAAAACCGTAACTAGAGCTAATAGAAAAAAGGTTAAACAACCTTTAGTTATCGGTTCAAGCCAAAATAATGAATTAAGTGTAGTTCCTAACATGAAGTGGCTGCACATATCGTCATTCTCGAACACTATGACAGCTGCCGATATTGTGGACTATGTTGCAGAAATTGACCGCAAATTTCTTTCCTGCTATATGCTTATCAAAAATGATACCCTCGTAAAGGAAGAAAATCAAATTTAAGCTAGGCGTATCTGAGTTTTCTTATGATAAGCTTTTGAATGCGGATATATGACCTACGAACGTAAAAATTCGGCCATTCACTTTTTTTCAAAAAGACGTCACTCCACCTCTAATTCCGTAGCTGCTGCCGATAACATCATCGCTAGTAAAAAATTACTAAAATTGTATTTTCAAAATATTATATATCTGGACTTCGGACTAAATGGTCCACGGTGTATATGAAAAGTTCTTTCTTAGACTTTGATATTTTTGTATTCGTTGAATCTTGGCTGAATGAAAATTGTTTCGATTGTGAAATTTTTGACCTCAATTTGTACGATGTTTTCCGTAAAGACCGTGACCCTGTCAAATCTGGATGTTCCAGAGGAGGTGGTGTTTTCATTGCTGTTCGGAGAAAATTTCGGGCATCATTGGTAATACTTACCCATTCTGAAACACTCATCGATCAGCTTTGTGTACGTCTTCATGGCTCATCTGGAACAGTTTATGTGTGTGCATCCTACACTCCGCCGAATAGTCCAGATTATTTATACTTTGCACATGCTGACAATGTTGTGTCATTAGCATCAAGCATAGCTGGTGACAGTCATCTTTGTGTCCTCGGTGATTTTAATTTATATCACCTGTCCCCACTTAGAAACTCAGCTGCTTTTATGGCTTCTAACGTAAATTCTTCAGCCGAAATTCATGTCATTGATAGCTTTTTAAGCATTGATTTATCACAAATTAATGGTTTTTATAATAGCCTTCATAGAGTCCTAGATCTAGTGTTTATTTCAAATAACATCAACTACACATTGTCGGAAGGCATTGCTCCCATATCTTTAACTGATAAACATCCTGTTCCTCTACCTCTTGAGTTGGAATTTTATGAATTTTCTGAGTTATCCGATGAGCCTAACATCAAATTTAACTACAACTCATGCGACTTCTCAATTTTTAACGAAATTTTATTAAGTATTGACTGGGTTAATGCCTTCCACGACAATGATGTTACCTCTTGTTTTCATTTTTTTAAGACTAAGGTTTCTGAGCTGTGTTTGAACCACATTCCTATTTATCATATGAAAGTATATAAGACACCTTGGCATACCAAATGGCTTAGGCATCTAAAGAATCTAAAAAACAAATTTTCTAAACTGTATAAAAGGTCTGGAGACCCAATGCACTACTCAAAATTTCAATGCCATTTAAAAGAATTTAACTGTTTGAACAAGTTCTTATATAGAAATTACATCTTGAATTTCGAAAACAATATTATTTCGGATTCGAAGGCCTTTTGGCAATTCATCAAATCAAAAAAGTCTTGCTCAATGGTGCCAAACAATGTTTTTTATAATGGTAAATATGCAAATTCTGCCATAGAATCCGCCAATTAATTTGCCTCCTTTTTTCTCTAATTTTGAACCCGACTTAGACTTCGATTCTAGTTTGCCCTCTAATAGTTTTTCACCTCTTAATTTTGGGACATTGTGCCTATCTGTTACTGATGTCGTCAAGGGTATTATGAAGCTCAAGCTTGCAACGAAAACTGACTCGGATGGCCTTTCGGGCATCTTGCTGAAGAACTGCTTGTGTCTCGCTGAGCCTCCTACAATTACAATATATTTAATAAATTTACTTCCGTTATGCCTATATTTAAGAGTGGAAATAAAAACGATGTTAGCAATTACAAACCGATTTCAAAGCTTTCGCCTGTCTCAAAACTTTTTGAGATAACAGTGAATGATAAGTTATATTTTGCTGTCAAAGGCCTAATATCTACCAACCAGAATGGTATCGTTGCAAGTCGCTCAACTATCACTAATTTGTCTATTTTCAATGATTGCTGCATTTCAGCCTTCCAGAACAGATCTTAAGTTGATACAATTTATACAGACTTCTCTAAAGCGTTTGACACAGTGTCGCACCGAATACTCTTGTCGAAGCTTGCATCATTGGGTATACACTCCACGTTTTTGTCGTGAATCAAATCATATTTGTCCAACAGGCACTGCGTTGTAACCGTTGATAATACGATATCCCGTCCTCTGGTGTCCCACAGGGAAGTATTCTAGGACCCCTTCTCTTTATACTCGTTATTAACGACATTGGTTCTTGCTTTTCTTTTGCTGAACACTTGTTGTATGCTGATGATCTTAAAATATTTGCGGTGATTAACAGTGTTAGTGACTCTGAAAAGTTGCAAACCGACTTGCACAACTGATGCTATTTAAACCGTTTGTCACTAAATATGTATAAGCAAATGCTTTCACGTAAAATATGCTAAACCAAACAATGCTTTGCATACTTCTTATCGTATTGCTGGCTTACCTTTGCAATCCGTTGAGGAAACTAAAGACGTAGGCGTAATTTTCGACTCTAAGCTGAATTTCACTAGCCATGTTAACCACATCATAAGACGATCATATGCGATGCTAGCATTCGTATGCCGAAATTGCCCTGCATTTACCAACCCACACACTCTCCAAACATTGTATTGTGCTTTTGTTAGATCAAGATTAGAGCATGCCGCTGTTATTTGGAGACCGTACCAAATAGGTCTGTGTAATCGGATTGAGAGAGTTCAGAAAGTCTTTCTTCGTTTTGCGCTCCGATCTTTAAACTTTTCTGAACCTGTACCATCGTACCGCTCTCGATGTTTATTGATTGACTTAAAACCACTTGATAGCAGATGATCTATTCTATCGTGCTTATTTATTATTCCTATCATTTCTGGATCTATTGATTGTCCTTCCCTTTTAATGGGGGGTGAATGCTCCGATTCCTAGGGCATGTGCAGATTTAAATATGTTTTTCAATTCTTCTGGTGCTGATTTTACGTGGCCGTATGTCATCTTAATCATCTTAAATCGTTCTTTTCTTAGTAACTACTAAACTATTGTACATTAGCTTAATATAGTATGTAAGAATGTATCCATTCATAGACAATAAATAAATAAATACATAAATAAAATAAATAGTTAATTAGTATAATACTTTACGTATGTAGTTCTTCAATTGATAAAAATTGCACAAAAAAATATGCATATATCTGCAAGGTTAGAAACTTACTCTGAAATAAGAGCATTTTAAGGTTCCTGTATGAATGTGCGCTGGATTTCTTGAGAAGTTTTAAGGAATCGTAATATTTTTGGCTGTGGCAAGTGCACATACATACACATATCATATATAAATACATATGCGCATATGAACATACATAAATTCATATATTTCCTGAGTGCCTGGTAATGAATCAATTCTCTATGAAGGATTTGATTTGGTTAAAGGGAATTCATTTAACAGAAGATGCCTATGTAAAGGGGTTTTCAATTAGCGCGGCTCGATTTTGGCGCCCTGTGGCAGCCATTTTGTTTTGGTGACATCTGTCAAATCTTTTGTTCATTATTCAGTTGTTTATGCCAAATCATCATGGCAAGTTACACGATTGCACCGCACGTTCAAATGATAAAATTTTATTATCAAAATGAGTGTTCATTAACGCAAACGTTGCGCGCTTTGCGCCCAATTTTCGGTAGACGTGGTGGCCCTTCAAAGTCGACTCTTCAACGTTTGGTGGCCAAATTTGAGACGACCGGGTCAGTAAACAATCAGTCAACACCCGTACGTTCAAGGAACGCAAGATCAGCCGAGAACATTGCCGCGGCCCGTGAAAGTGTACAGCAGAACCCGAGGCAGTCTATTCCTCGCCGTGCACAAGAGCTTTGCCTTTCGCAGACTTCAACTTGGCGAATTTTGCGTCGGAATTTGGGCCTACACCCCTACAAGATCCAACTGACCCAGGAGCTCAAAGTTGATGACCATAGACAACGCCATTTGTTCGCTGACTGGGCTTCGAATCGTTTGGAAGAGAGCCCCAGTTTTGGGCGAAAAATCATCTTTAGTGACGAGGCGCATTTTTGGATGAATGACTGTGTTAACAAACAAAATTGCCGTATATGGGACGACACCAATCCACACGAGGTTCACCAGGTGATAATACATCTTCAAAAAGTTACCGTTTGGTGTGGATTTTGGGCCGGCGGCGTCATTGGTCCGTACTTTTTTGAAAACGAGCGCTACACAACGATGATAACCAATTTCTTATGGACCATATTGAACCATATGGACCTAGACGACATGTGGTTTCAGCAGGACGGCGCTACGTGCCACACAGCAAACGCCACGATTGACATTCTGCATGAACGATTTGACGGTAAGGTTATCTCTCGCAGGGGTGATGTGAATTGGCCACCAAGGTCATGCGATTTGACCCCGCTAGACTCCTCCTGTGGGGTTTCTCAGGTCTATGCAAATAAACCACAATCGAGCGATGCTCTAAAGGTGAACATAACACAGGCCATCGCTCAAATTCAGCCGGATCTATGCGGAAGAGTCATTGAAAATTGGACCCCTCAGATTCGTTCCACCGTAAGAAGCCGAGGCGGGCATTTGAATGATGTCATATTCCACACTTAATGGCATATATGCGCCTTTCAAATAAAAAAATTATTTTGTCAATAACTCACACACAGCTTGTTTTATTCCATTTCAACAGCTACCCGCCCTTATTGAAAAACCCTTTATATATTTTTGGATGATTTACTCTTTCTAAGTCACTTTCGATCTTAGCATATATGTTTCTTATGATAAAGTGCCTGTAGCTAGCCTACAGCGCTAATATTCTTTCTAATATATATTTATAAACATGCATACATACAATTTTGAGCAATTTTCATAAAAACCCAAAAAGAACAAGTCCGTAAACATTCATACAAATCATATCATATCAGAGAATGTTAATGGAATGAGTAGGAGCAAATGTTACTGTTAACTATTTTTAGTACAATTGAGATTTGAAAGGTTTGTAGTAAGGGATTTTAGAACACCGACTTTATAGACCAGGCCCGTGCGCAGACCCTCAGATTTAGGGGGGATTCCAACTTTTGTTGCAGTGCTATTTTTTTTTTCATATCGATTCATGTCGAAACATTTTTTAAAACTTCGTTGGGGGCGGTCTGAACCCTGCAAACCCCGACCGTGTGCACGGGCCTGTTATAGACACCACACTGAGTTTTGCCCACACAATAATTGAAATCACCACACATAGTCACCGCAACACACAACACATTTCTTACTTCGAGATTAAACCAATTAAATTATTACTACTTACATAAGTTTTTGAAATAATAAGCGAATACGTAAAATTTATTACACAATTTTTTGGCGCCGGGAATTGATATCGAGTCTAACATGTGCGAGGAAAACTACGCGGTGCGTTTATTTCTGCGACTGCTTATTTTTTTACTATTTTGTTACTTTCGAAATGATAAGTGCATACATAAAATTTATTGCACAATTTTTTTTCGATTACATAAAAAAAAATATTAAAGGAAAAAACAAAAAATAAATAAATAGGGCGCCGGGAGTGATGTCGAGCCATGTGGCGAGGATAAATACGCAGTGCGTTTATTCCTGCGACTGAGTTGTGAACCAAGGTTCTGTGCATTTGCGCGACGCGAATAAATTTTAATAAAGTCCTGAAAGTAATTAATGAAGTTTTTCATTACATACATACATACATGAACGTATGCTATATATGTACATAAATAATGGTTTATGACAATATAATACATATGTATGTAAATGTCAATAGGACGTATTTGCATATCATATATATGTACATGTACATAAACCTACTTCTACCTTCTAAACTTCCTACAAAATATAGTCCGGGAGCCCGGGGTCATTTTGACCTCATCATTTCATGCCGACTGATTTTAAATCTGAAGGCAGACGCCATCCAATGGATGACGAAACCAACCGACAGCTGGTACAGTAGCGGTGGGTACGTGTGTGGGATGTTGCGAAACGAAAAAAAATTTTTAACAACTCATTTAAAACCGGCTGAATTTTTTCTTGTGTATTGTTGACATTTAGTAGAATAAAAAAAATAGTCAGCTGCGCCGTAGAGGGCGGAAAATACGTCAGCTGACCAGACGAACTTGTAAAATAACGGACGGATATTAGAATGATATTTTCTCATCAATATAGCTTAGATTTGATTAAAGAGATTAAATTCATGTATGCATATTTATATGCACATATTTCCTTTTTGATAGATTTATATGAAAATCAGTTCATATCCAGTATGAGATACAGGGTGGCTGATGAATTTTGCTACATTAAGAAACTCCAAAAACTTTTTTTTTTGTGTATGGAATTCATTTATTTTTTTTCAAGTTGAAGGTCATTAAATTTTATTAAATGTAGCTTAACTAGTTTTAAAAATAATGGAATTTAAATGCCCCCCATGCTCGTTGACACAAGTGCGGCATCTTAGTAAAAAGTTGTTCATTGCTGCTTTGAGAGTTGCGACAGGAATAGCCGCAATTGTTGCCCGAATGGATTGTTTTAGTTCATCCAAATTTGTTGGCTTTGTTTTATAAACTTCTTGTTTACATAAACCCCACAAGAAAAAGTCAGTAGCAGTAAGGTCAGGCGACCTGGGGGGCCAACGAAATTCGGAGTTTCTTGAAATCAGTTTATTGGGAAATTTTCGTCGCAACTCTGTCATAACAGTCTGGGCTATGTGAGACGTTGCCCCATCTTGTTGAAACCACACAGAGTTGAAAGGAATTCTCTTTCGGCGTAGTTCTGGATAGAAAAATTCTTTCAGCATTTTCAAATAACGGTCTCCAGTAACCGTAACGGTGTGACCATTTTCTTCAAAAAATTAAGGCCCGACAATACAGCGTGAAGAAACCGCACACCACACTGTCACGCGCAGAGGATGCAATTCCGTCTCGTGGAGTATCTGTCGGTTAGAAGTACTCCATATTCGACAATTTTGTTTGTTCACATTGCCGTTTAAATCGAAATGGGCCTCATCAGACATGAAAAGGCAGTTTAACATGTTTTGGTCTTCTTCCACCATTTGCAGGATCTTCTCGCAAAATTCCAAGCGAATCGGCAAGTCTGCTGCATTCAGTCTAAACCTTGTGCATTATTGTTGGCAAAGACTGTCGGCTGACACCAAGTTGAGTAGATAAGCTTCTTGTTGAAACCCTTGGATTGCTTTGTATAGCTGCAGCTACAGCAGCGATCGTTTCCTCCGTCCGAACTGGTGGGTTTCGATGATAAGGCCTTCTTGCCACTGTTCCTTGCTCAGCAAAATTATTCACCAGTCTCATTATGGTCCATCTGCTCGGGGGATCGCCGCCAAACATCCGCCTGTACTCTCTCTGTACCAAAACTACGGACTCCAGTGCGTGATAGCGGCGGACTATCCAAATTCTTGTTTGCGTGTCCCAGTTATCCATTTTAATAAATTTTAAAGATCAATCTGCAAATTAAAACAAAAATGGAACAGATAACTTAAAAAGAAAAGAAGTTACTCAATTTTTTTTTTGGTAGCGGCTTTCATCAGCCACCCTGTATTTTATACCAATAATAAATTTCTAAATATCAAATACAAAAAAAACCTAAAACACTATTTTAAAGCAACTATAATTAAAATAAACTCAAAAATTTTACCAAACTCTTCTGGTTTGAATTGTAAAAAAAGAAAGGAAAAAATATGTCTCTTTAGGACTTGAACCTGAATTAATACGCGTAACTAAAACCGTATGAATCCTCATCACGACGACTTTAGCATATGTGCTACAAATTAACTATTTGCACAGCTTTCTTAATCGCAAACTCATTCGGTTAGCTGTGAGCATGAAAACCGACGAATTCCTTACTAGTGTGTTGAATCCCTTACTATTGTAGTGAAAAATCATATGAAATCCTCTACTAGTGGAGTAAACACAGAAAAAAATCTGAAATCCTCTACTAGCGTGGTAAGTAAATATAGAAATCCTCCACTACTGTGGTAAATCCCTTACTATGAATCCACAAATTAGTACTCGAAAAAAGCTCATTTAACATTTGTTCCTTCTCATTCCCTTAACATTCTCTGATCATATCAAATGAACAAATCTATTGTATCAAATGTAGGCTAATGTAAACTTCATTTTTTCACACTTGCTTGTCACTGTCTCCCTCTCATTTCTCTCCGGCAGTCATTTTAATTAATTTTCTACTTGCGGTAAAGAAATTTCTGAGTTCAATTTTTTACCCGTGTTTTGTTAGAGCCCAAAATGAGGAACGGGCCGGGACTGCGTCTTCTCTATGAATTTACGTTCTCTGGCACGAGCGAGCACACAGCGGATACAAAAATAATATAAAAGAACTATTAGAACAATACTCAGAGAACGTTAATCTATAGAGAAGTCTCAATGACGGGAACGTATGGAATTTTGAGGGGTACTCGTCTCGCGAAGACCAATCACCACAGACACATTCTTCACCAAAAGTTAACAGTGAGGGACTGAATAATGTAAATTTAGCAGCTGTCGATTAGAATTTGTTGGTGATTAGAAGCAAAGAATGTTAGATAGCTTTTTAAAATGACTACATTTGAGTTATTTCCAAATCATTCAAAATTATCTATATACATATATGTATTATGTCTGTCTGTCTGGTGCTGTTGTAATCCCTTCAACCAAATCAAAATCCTCTACAGAAAACGATTCATTACCAGGCATACAGGAAGATGGCATATGCAAATTTAAATCTGTGAATTTATATACATATTCGCATATATATATGATGTATTTGCCCTTGTCACAGCAAACAATTTTCCGATACCCTAAAACTTCTCAAGATATCCAACGCGCATTTATAGGCACAGCATAGAATGTACAGTAACTTTCAAATGTGTACAGTAACCTTCAAATACTCTGATTTCAGAGTAAGCTTCTAACCTTTCAGATATATGCATATGTTTTTGTGCATTTTTATCAATTGAAGAACTACATACGTAAAGTAATACAGTAGGTTCTGTTTTTATGCGGCTTTTTTTTATGCGGTTTTGAAATAGTGCGGTTTTTTTTTTAAATTACAAAATGCATGTCGACCTATCGGGAATTGTACATATAAACAAGATTCTAAACCAGCTAAGCAAAAACTCATCACAGATTACATCAGAAATGCTAACCCTACAAGTATGGAACCGCCTGCATCACCATCCAGATCAGACGTGTACATTTCCTCAAGTGACGGAAGTGATTTTACGCCAAATCCTAACCGAATGCGCAACATGTGTGTATTGTCTGATTCTATTTCTGACGATGTGAATTTATTTTTCGACTCTGACGTTTCTTAAATAAATATATAATTTTCAAAAATACAATATTTTGCTTGTGCGATTTTATTTAATTATTTCAGATTCATGCGGTCTATGGAACGTATCTATAGTTATAATATGGGACTAGTACCCTTTTTTATGCGATTTTATTACATTATTTCAGATTTATGCGGTTTTAGCATTTGAAACGTATCTATAGTTTTACTATAGAACTGGTAGCTTTTTTTATGCTGTTTTTTTTATGCTGTTTCTTGCGGGACGTATCTACCGCATAAAAACAGAACCTACTGTATACTAATTAACTATTTACCTACTATCAGAGAACATAATATAAATGTTTCGATATTTTCTCCTAGTATTGAAATGTCCGACATAGAACTTTTTTATAAGCTACTTATGTAGTTTTTGTAGCATTTAGAAGACATATTTACATATGTACATATATAGATGCATACATATGTGTGGAGCCGCGATCATTCGACATGGCAAAAACTCAAGATTTACTAAATATTGGCAATTAATTCTACGCGAAATATTCCAAAATTGACTATTTTCGAATGGTCGAGAAAATTGGCATATGGGCATCTCGTTCTATGAATGAAAGTACTTTGCTCGTAGAAATATGAGCTCGAATTTATCAATGAACATTTTAATGATGAGTTTTTGTTGAAACTGTTCAGCACCACCTTGTGTGCGGTTGTATGTACATGCATGTGTGTATATTAAAAAGCATTGTTTTGCTGGAAGTTCCAAGTACAAATATAATATGTACGTACATAGGCTATGTTATCAAATGTGCATACGCCCATACAAATATGTATGTACACGCATATGTATCACAGAAATGTTCGCTCCTCGGGGTTGGACGACTAAGCTGGGCTCTAAGCTACTGGGGGGGTTCGGCAGGTTGCGGATAGCCGGAAGGCCTGTGGTAGCAGGTTAGTTGCGAAATAAGTTGAAAAGAGTAAGCAATCCCCGACAATGAGCGGTCAGGAGCTGAGGATTCGGCCAAAAGACAGCGCATCCGATGAGGTTTCCGGTGACGGATGCACAAAGACAATGCCTCTGAGAAATAGTTGTCTCCCTCATCATGCAAGACCATAGGGAGCAAAACACAAAATCCAGGCGCGGCGGTTTCCATAGTGGACGACTTCCTGGTCAGCGTCTGTTCACCGGGTTAGGTGCGGCTGCTAATTGACCGGTATATGCCGTGGCGCACTGGGAGTCTCTCATCAGTTTAAGGACCATCTTAGTTGTTCAAGTGAGAAGAGTAATGTGAGCTTGCTCTGCCGAGGTGTTAGCCGCAGGGGGTGTACCAGTGACCAGCCCCCTCGGGCCCTACTCAGGGAGTGTATATTGGACGCAGAGGTAGTAGTTTGGGTTGCCCCGGGTGAGCGCCGGTCCGTCCGTGTTTTCCGGGACCGATAAAGCGAAGAACAGGCCCCAGGGAACTGGGGTAGGGGCACTGTCCCAGATGGTATACCCGTTCTTGTTTATTTCGGCCCGTCCCCCTACACACGATGCGCTGGCAAACAAAACAAAGTATGGAAAATAAAATGAGAACAACAGTAAACAACAGCAGCAATATATATGGAGCCATTATGAGCAGTGGAAGAGGCTATCAAAAAGGCAGCAGGTGCAAGTGGATAGAGTGATCTACTAGTGGACCTAACTGAGGAGAACAAGACCTCCAAAGGCCGTATAATCACGAGGACTGATCCTTTTAAGCGCGCACCAAAGCTGAGACGGAGTCCTATCAAGACGCTTAGTGTAGAAAGACCTGAGAGAGCAAAAGCGTCGCCACCTGCATTGCAACAAAACAATGGGAAAGCAGCACAATCGGGTAGTGACACCTTAACGCTTCTTGGTGAGACGATTGGGAAGTTAACAGAAGCAATACGTCTACCGCAGCGCTCGATCAACAACCACATAAGGGAGCTGCTCGAAACAATCACTTAACTACACTCGAGAGCTCAGGAAGAAGAGAAAATCAACGAAGGCCAGAGAAACGTTCTTGGAAGCATAATGACAGAAGGAACGCGGAAAAGACCACGCGACGACAAACAGCCAAGCAGAAACACGCCACCCAAGAAAATCAAAACCACTCACGAGGAAGAGCACAAAGTGGCAACAAGTGCGGGCAAGAAAGGCAAAGGAGAGATTAATGCCAAGAAGACAAACGGGGATATGGAAAATGGCGGGATGAGTGTCAAGCGCAAGCCAGGCAAGAAGAAAGTGGCAAATAAACCACCCCCGAGGCCGGATGCGATTGTCACTGCGCGTGCCGGAACAATGACCTACAGTGACATTCTCAGGGTGGTTGAGAAAGTCGATGCCCTGAAAAAATTAGGCGAAAACGTGACACGCATAAGAAAGACGGCCAAAGGCGAAATCCTGCTTCAATTTAAAAAAGAGCAGATGGCCAATACAGGAGTATACCAGAAGAAGATTGGCAAGGTGCTAGGTGACCAGGCGCAAGTCAAGGTCCTAGCCCACGAAATGTTGGTGGAGATCAGTGATTTAGATGAAATCACAACCAAAGAGGACATAGGTAAGGCAATACGAACGAAAGTTAACGACTTAACCTATTTAGCGAAAGCGCAATAAAAAGCGTTAACAGGCACGCAAACAGTGGTGATAAGCCTACCAGCACTAGACGCAAGGCGACTGCTTGATAAGCAAAAACTAAAAATCGGCTGGGTGGTCTGCCGAATAAGAGAAAAGCCTGACTTGAGGAGATGCTACAGATGCCTGGAATATGGACACCTGGCGAGGGCATGTACAAACGAAGACGACAGAAGCCAGAACTGTCTCAAATGTGGAGAGAAGGGCCACCAAGCGAAATTATGCGAGAAAAAGCTCTTCTGCGAAGCATGTAAAAGAAACGGAAGAGAGGGTCCAAACCACCAAATTTGAAGCAAAAAATGTTCCCTTTATCAAGCGGCGTCCTTTAAAACGAAAAAATGAGGATTGAGCAAATCAATCTAAACCATTGCGAGGCTGCCAAAGAGCACCTAAATCAAAGAATAAACGAAAATAAGGTGGATGTGGTGCTAGTCAGTGACCAGCATAAAAACCTAAACATTGGGTCTCGGACAGAAATACCCTGCAGGATAAACCGCACAGCGAAAAACATGTGGCATTTATTTCTACAGTTGAAATTGACGCAAGCAGAGTTCGAAAACCTGCTGGATGAACTTGTGCAAAACGCTCGTGGTGCCACACCAAACGTGATTGCGGGTGATTTCAATGCGTGGGCCTTGGAATGGGGTAGCAGGTGCACCAATAAAAGGGGGGATGCCTTGATTAAGGCATTCTCACTGCTTGATGTGGTTCTGCTAAACACTGGGGGGAAAACACCTTCGAAGTGAATGGTCGTGCATCAATAATCGGCATCACTTACGCCAGCAGCTCTAGTACGATCAGCAAGCTGGCAAGTGTGTGATTTTTACACAGGCATTGACCACCTTGCCATTAAGGTAGACTTTTCGCATGGAAAAGAAGCCGTGCAAAAAATGTAGAATAAGGGCTGGAGGGTAGAGACGTTTGACGAAAAACTGTTCCAAATCATGCTCGAAGAGAACCTGACTAGCACCAACGATATGGAACTACAGGCGAAGCTGCTAGTAAAACATGTTATCGAAACCTGCGATGCCGCTACGTGCAGGAAAATACAGAGCGCGCCCATAAAGCCTGTATACTGCTGGAACGAGGAGATCAGCACCCTAAGAAGCGAATGCAAAAAAGCAAGGCGCCTTTCCCAAATGAGTTATGGGCTGGCAGAGCACTACAGGCTCCGCAAGAAATTTAAAAAGAAGCGGAAACAACTAAAGAAAGCCATTAAAAGCAGCAAGGCAGCCAACTTTAAAGAACTGTGCCAGAATATGGACGAAAATCCGTGGGGAGATGGCTACAAACTCGTTATGGCCAAGGTCAAAGGAGGTAGAGGACAGGCATCAACTTGCCCCCATTCTTTTAGAAAAGACTGTATAGACACTCTTTCCAAAGCAAGACATGCAACCAAGCCAGACCCAGTTCCACGCAGCAGAAAGTAGTGCCGCAATCAATGAAGCAGAGCAGATTTTGGCAACGGAAAGTTTTGGCAATGCTAAGGCACTAGGCCCTGACGGCATCTCGAACAAAGCTCTGAAGATCGCTATCAGGCGCAACGCAAAGCCTTTTGCAGAACCAAGTGTAAAAATGAAGGCTTGTTTCCAAAAGTATGAAAGAAGCAACATCTAGTCCTGCTTCAGAAACCAAATAAGCCAGCGGGTGACCCAAGGTCTTATCGACCACTCTGCATGATAGATACTCTGGGTAAAATCTTGGAGAAACTAATCTGCACGCGCCTGGAACAGCTCCTGGAGAAAGTGCCGAGATGGGGTACTGCAACTCCCAATGCCAATGGAAGTGCAAATAATAGGATACGCAGATGAAATTGCTTTGACCATAGCCGCCGAACCAATCCCTCAGATTCAGAGCATCTGCAGCGAGGCATCAACAAAGGTCAAACAATGGCTGACGGCGGTTAAACTCTAGCTAGCAGAGCAAAAAACAGAAGCAGTTCTCATTAAGAGTAGAAAAAAGTTAGAAACTACCACACTAAACATTGACGGGCTTAACGTCACGACACAAGCGGCATTAAGATATTTGGGTGTAATGATCGATGCTCGACTAAGCTTCAAGGAGCCCATTAAAAAAGCATGCGGAAAGGCAGCCATGGTGACGGCGGCACTGTCAGGAATTATGGCCAACATCGGTGGTCCCACTCAGAGTAGGAGAGGGTTCCTGGCTAAAGTTACCCAGCATACACTTATGTATGCGACTAACATATGGGGTAAAGCCCTGTCACAAAAAACATACGCGAAAAAGGCGGAAATGGTTTTTAAACTAAGTGCCCTTAGAGTTGCCTGTGCTTTCAGGACAGTGTCGTTTGAAGCAGTATGTGTGGTATTATGCCACCAGATATAATGGCCTCTGAACTGGGTAGAGTCTACGATAAAGCCAAAAGCCTAAACAGGCGACTAATGGCGGAAGAGCGTAAGGAAGAAATGCGGGTTAGCATAATTGAGTGGCAAAATCGCTGGGACTTAGCGACAAAGGGGAGGTGGACGCACAAACTTATCGGAGGCGTACAGGCCTAGGTTGAGAGAGGACATGGTGACACAGATTACTACCTGACACAATTTTTGACGGGACATAGATGGTATATGTAGAGGGTATCTTCAAAGACTCGGCCACGTGGACGCAGCAGACTGCTTGTTCTGCGTCAACGGTAGTGAGAACGCGGAACATGTTTTCTTCTCCTGCCCGATATACACATCTGAAAGAATGTCCACTGAAGAAATGATAGAGTACAGAATAACCAGAGGCAACATTGTACATCCCATGCTGCAATCGAAGCTGCAAGAAACAGCATAAAAAAGCTACCAGTTCTATAGTAAAACCAGACAATGTTGATGCAATGAGCATTGTTAAATGAGCCTTTTTCGAGTACTAATTTGTAGATTCATACTAAGGTAATTTCAAATTCAACTTTGCTCACTAGTGGGGAATTGCAGATATTTACCACGCGAGTGGAGGGTTTCTATATTTACTTACCACGCTAGGACAGGAATTCAGATTTTTTCTGCGTTTACCAAACTACTGAGGAATTTCATAAGATTTTTCGGCACACTACTAAGGAAATCGACTTATTTCATTTCAGCGAAGCGAATAAATTTGCGATTAAGAAGACCGCGCGGCAGTTAATTTGTGGTGCAGAAGCTAAAGTCAGCGGAATTATTCGTTTTGTTTTTTGGCACGTATTTAATTCAGGTTCAAGTCCTGAAGTCATATTTTTTTTCTTGCACATTTTTATTTTACATTTCAAACCAGGAAAGTTTAGTAAAATTTTTGTGTTTATTTTAGTTAAAATTTCTTTAAAATACTGTTTTTTTTGTATTTCATAAATGGAAATTTCCTTTCGGTATAAAATAGTTCATACTGGATATGACCTGATTTTTATATAAATCAATCAAAACAAAAAATATGTACATATGTCTTTAATCTATTTCATCAAATCCAAATGATATTAATGAGAAAATATTATTCTAATATCCGTCCAGAAAGTCAAACGCGCATACACACATACATATGCATATAATTACGCATACAAACTTTCAACTAACGCAGAATATGTGCATATAAAACTGTGAATCGAATAAATGAGTGATTTAAAAAGGTTCATTAGTAATTGTAGTTTAGCGCAATCGTGAAAGACGTGTCGTGTATGCAGTACATGGTCTCATGTTTGACTCAGGTTCAAGTCCTGTACCCACTTTTCTTTGTTCGATATTTTTATTTAATTTTTTGTATTTGGTTTAATTAGAATTGATTTAAAATACTGTATTCAGGTTTTTCTAATACCTGTTATTTAGAAATTTATTTTCTATATAACATTATTCATACTTCTTTTGAATTGATTTATATGTAAAACAGCCATAAAGGCAATGCATATGAATATGCATTCATATATGTATGTATGTATTTAATCTCTTCAGTCAAATCTGAACTACTTACATACACATATTGATGAGAAAATATTCTAATATCCATCCAGAAAGCCAAACGCGCATGCACGCATATGTATATAAATATATACAAACCTTCAACGAACGCAAAATGTATGCATATAAAAAACAACAACTGCGACCGTCTTCTTGTCCGTCAGTGAAAAGATGGCATATGTATACCCTATGAGCAAAAAGAACCGGGAAGGTGATGTTGACTGTTTTCTTCGATTGCCAAGGCATAGTCTACCATGAGTACCTTCCATCGGGCCCGACAGTCAATAAAGAATATTATTTATCCGTTTTGAAGCCTTTGATAGATGCTGTATGTTGCAAACGGCCGGAAATGTGAGCAAACCATTCTTCGATTTTGCATGATGGTAACGCGCCATCGCACTGATCACAGAGAATACGACGAAGGAGCTGAAGGCCATGTCGGCCTGCCGGGGGTGTTTGGAAGACTGGGTTAAACGTTGGCACATGTGTTGCTTCAGACGGGTCATATTTTGAAGGAGATAATATAAATTTGCCTGAAATTTAACTCTGTTATGTTTAATTTAAACATTCCCGGTACTTTTTGATCATAGGGTACATATATGCGGCTTTGCGGATAGAAATGTGTGATTCGCTGGAATTGTTCAAGGCATCTAAGTCGCATTAACTCGCGGCTGTCGAACAGTTAGAAGACATATTTACATACATATAAGGGTGCATACATACATACGGAGCCACGGCCACTCGACATGACAAAAATTCAAGATTTATCAAATATTGGCAAATAATTCCACACGAAATATTCCAATATTGCCTATTTTCGAATGGTCGCGAAAATTGGCTGGCTCGTTTTATGAATGAAATTGAAATATGAGCTCGAACTTATGAATGAACTTTTTGTTTCTGTTCTAAATTGTTCAGCGCCGTCGCAGATAGAATCATGGCCACTGCGACTGCGTCTACGAATGTATTTTGTTTTTGTAGTCGCTAGGCTTAGATTTTAGCTTCGTGCGACATGCGCATGTGAGGTATGTGTTTTTGTTGTTTTCTAGAACATTTTAGGATATGTGGTGGCAAAGCGGCCATCGCCTTGCGCTTGCTGTTGCTTTTGCGTCTATCAAAGTATGTATTGTGTTTTGGTGAAAGACAAAAGTACACGGAAGCAAGAAGGGAGCGCTGTGCTCGCGCATATGTATATGCATGAATGTATGAACGTGCATGGATGTAGTAACATATGAATATAATTATTTTGTAGGAAGTTTAGAAGGCAAGTAGGTATATATGTATGTATATATGCTAGGACATAAAGTGGGTATATATAAGTTATCATATCATGCCTGCCCTAATATTTGACCCAGCAGTTAGCATTGCTTTGATCTTGTTTTTCATAAACAAGTGCAACAATGAAAAACAGCAAATCCCTTTACGGTACCCAGGTACCCAGACTAAGAGCATTGCTTAACAATAGCTTAGCGGTGTGATCTTGTTTTTCACAAACAAGTGCAACAATGAAAAACAGCAAATCCCTTTACGGTACCCAGGTACCCAGACTAAGAGCATTGCTTAACAGCAACTTAACAGTGGCGTTCGCTAACAACAACATAGACTGACAAAGGGTATTTAAGGTGGCAGCGTAGAGTAGGAAGGCAGTTATTTGATTTGCGGGTTGACAACGACAAGTCGTGCACGGGAGTAAATAAAGTCCTAAAAAAGGTGTTTTAAAACTTAACTAGACTAAAAATAAAGTTATGTAAAAAAATATATTATAAAAAAGGTGTTTTAAAACTTAACTAGACTAAAAATAAAGTTATGTAGAAAAATATATTATAAAAAAGGTGTTTTAAAACTTAACTTATACATACATAGAGCAGAATTGTTTTTGCACTTGTTAGGAAGAAATTCGTTCACTAGTGCGTATGTGTATTTGATTTCTTGTAAGAATGTCATGTGACGTGACATGTGTACATATGTACATAAGTCAAGGTTATTGGGCATACATGCATATGTAAATATGTATGAAAGGAAGATGATGTTCTTACACTTGTGCAGTATTGCTTTTCATATACAAATGTACATACATACATATGTATGTAATTGCTGTCGAATACTCATATAAACTATAAATTGACATACAATATAAAATAAGTGTTGATTTATCTTAAACCGTTTTATTGTCTGAATGCAAATACTTCCTATTGACATGTACTTACATACATATTATGTATATTGCCATATACCATCCTTTACATATGTACATATACGTATACGTTCATTTATGAATGTATGTAATGAAAAACTTCATGAATTACTTTCAGAATTTATTAAAACTTATTCGCGTCGCGCGCATACATATCTACGTAGACATCACAAACCTTTGTTCACAACGCAGGCGCAGAAATAAACGCTCTGCGTATTTATCCTCCCCACGTGACTCGCCATCATTTCTCGGCGCAATTTTTTTTTTTTCGTTTTAAAACTTTTTTTTTTAATGTAATCGTAAAAAAATTTGTAATAAATTTTATGTATCCGCTTATCATTTCAAAAGTAACAAAATGGTAAAAAAATAAGCAGTCGAAGAAATAAACGCACCGCCTATTTTTCCTCGCCACATGTTAGACTCGATTTCAATTCCCGGCGCAAACTTTTTTTTATAAATTTTTTTTTTTAAATTCGTTTTTTTTTTTATAATGCAATTGAAAAACAAATTATGTAATAAATTTTACGTATTCGCTTATTATTTCCAAAAATAGTAAAAATTTAATTGGTTTAATGTCGAGGTGAGAAATGTGTTGTGTGTTGAGGTGAAAGATATGTGGTGTTTCTAATTTTTGTGTGGGGAAAAGTCAGTGAGGTGTCTATAAACTCGGAGTGCTAAATTTCCTTATTACAAATCTTTCAAATCTCAATTGTACTAAAAAAAGCTCACAGTAACATTTGCACCTTCTCATTGCATTAACATTCCCTGGTAATAAAATCGCATAAAAAAGGGTACTAGTCCGATATTATAGCTATAGATACGTTCCATAGACCGCATGAATCTGAAATAATTAAATAAAATCGCATAAACAAAAAATTGTATTTTTGAAAATTATGTCTTTATTTAAGAAACGTCAGAATCGAAAAATAAATTTACATCGTCAGAAAGAGAATCAGACAATACCCGCATGTTGCGAATTCGTTTAGGATTTGGCGTAAAATCACTTCCGTCACTTGAGGAAATGTACACGTCTGATCAGGATGGTGATGCAGGCGGTTCCATACTTGTAGGGTTAGCATTATTGATGTAATCTGTGATGAGTTTTTGCTTAGCTGGTTTAGAATATTGTTTATATGTCCAATTCCCGATAGGTCGACATGCACTTTTTAATTTTTTAAAAAAACGGCACTATTTCAAAACCGCATAAAAAAAACCGCATAAAAAGAGGATCTACTGTATTTAATAACGATGCAATGGAACTTAGTAGTCTCGTATACGCAAGTACGTTTCTTTGAAGTTTTCCTTTATTTATTTCAAAGTATTATACTATTTAGAAAATGCATACATATATTATTCCCTGTAATAAAATGTAAATTGAAAAAAAAATTCGTTTGCCAAAGGAACAAATAAATGCATATTCTAATGTACCTAAATATGATAAGGCGATGCATCGTGAGATAGGTCATGGTTCCTGCAGTGCGTATGCACATAGAGTACATATGTAACACTATAAGAATTAAAGATCCAATTGAACTTTTGCACAAACTTAACTAACATAGTATATGTATTTATATATTGATATACATATACATACATATGTCAATATCCAAAACACTTGTATGCTCTATGAATTAATTTCGACTCAAAAAATTAGTAAAAATGTTCATAAAATTTTTATAGTTTTAAATTCACTAAAACGCACAAACCAAAATGTGAGGCCATTTTATAATGTATTTTTGGAAATTAAATCAACAAACATTAAAGTTACTTTGATTTTGAATGTTGGCGCATATAATAAATATTCAAATCAATTTGATTTCCTACAGAAGCCAAAATCTGTGCAGAGCCAATATACTAAAGAGAGAATTCGCTGTAATCAGTTCTGTTTGCGGTTTCACCACACCCCGGGGGTGGTTAGACAAGAGAATGTTAATGGAATGAGAAGGTGCACATGTTACTCTTAACTTTTTTTTAGTACAATTGAGATTTGAAAGATTTGTAGTAATGGATTTTAGAACATAGATTTTATAGACACCACACTGAGTTTTGCCCACACAAAACTTGAAAGCACCACACATCTTCACCTCACCACACAACACATATCTCACCTAGACATTAAACCAATTAAATTTTTTACTTTTTTCGTATTTTTAAAATAATAAGCGAATACGTAAAATTTATAACACAACATTTTTTCGCCTACATTAATAAAATAATAAATTTAAAAAAAATTCGCCGCCATTTGGAAAAGATAAAGGCGCGGTGCGTTTGCTTCTGCGACTGCGTTGTGAACCAAAGTTTTGTGATATCTATCTACATATGCGTGCGCGCGACGCGGATAAATTTTAATTAAGTTTTCAAAGCAATTCATGGCGTTTTTTCATTACATACATAAATAAATGTACAAACTAAGTAAAGGGTGTTGTTTTTAGAGGTTAGGTTTTCAAGAAGAAATAAAACGTATATAATGTAATGTTATGGCCAAGAATTTAGCTTTATTATAAAGATAAGGGTTTGCCATTATGTTGTAAAAATGATTTCGGGCAAGTAGCCGCCGCGGCTGGCTCGAATAAATTCCAGCCGAGAGGCCCAATTTTCGACCACTTTTTGCAGCAATTGGGGCCGTATGTCAGCAATAACGCGCCGAATATTCTCTTCCAAGACGTCAATCGTCTCGGGCTTATCTGCGTAGACAAGCGACTTCACATAGCCCCACAAGAAATAGTCCAGCGGTGTTATATCGCACGATCTTGGAGGCCACGCCACAGGTCCACGGCGCGAGATAATGCGCTCACCAAAAGTTTCCTTCAATAAATCGATTGTTGCGTTAGCTGTATGGCATGTAGCGCCGTCTTGTTGGAACCAAAGGTCGTCCACATCAACATCGTCCAATTCAGGCACGAAAAAGTCATTAATCATGGCTCTATAGCGCTCTCCATTGACTGTAACATTATGGCCGGCTTCATTTTTAAAGAAATATGGACCAATGATTCCCTCTGCCCATAGAGCACACCAAACAGTGACTTTTTGAGGATGTAACGGCGTCTCAGCAATGGCTTGTGGATTATGTTCACTCCAAATGCGACAATTTTGCTTATTGACATACCCATTCAACCAAAAGTGAGCTTCATCGCTGAACAAAATTTTCTTGTGAAAATCGGGATCGGTGGCCATCTCGTTTTGGGCCCATTCACCGAACGTACGACGCGCTTGATGGTCGTTCGGCTTCAATTCTTGCACGAGTTGGATTTTGTAAGCCCGCAAACCAAGATCCTTCCGCAAAATCTTCCATAAAGTGGATGGGCACATCTCCAATTGCTGCGCGCGATGACGGATGGACTCATTCGGGTCTTCTTCGATACTCTGCTCCACAGCAGCAATAGCGTCTTCGGTGCGCACTGTACGACGTCTCTGAGGATGCGTATTATCCACTAGAGCAAACGTGGTGCGAAACCAATCCATGGTTAATCGAATTAGTGACTCTGATGGACGATTATGTCGACCGAATATTGGACGCAGCGCGCGATGCGTCGCGCGAACCGAACCATTATTTTCGTAATAAATTTGCACGATTTGCAAACGTTGTTCAGGTGTCAGTCTATTCATTATGAAATGGCAAACCAAACTGAGCATAAATCAAGTGACAGCTGTCAAAAAGACCATCTACGAAAAAAGTAGTGCCAGCTTGAAAACCTAACCTCTAAAAAAAACACCCTTTATTTACTTAATGACCATATACAACATTATCAAATGTAATAGATACATATACATACATACATATGTGTATATGCATGTCAATAGGAAGTATTTGCATTCACAAATAAAATAATGGCTTAGGATAAACAAACACTTATTTTATATTGTACGTCAATTTATATATAGTTTATGTATGCGGCAGCATATTACATATGTATGTACATTTGTACATAAAAACAATAATGCAAAAGTTCAACAACAACATCTTCCTTTCATATGTACATCTATGTTTTCATGGATGCCGAAATAAACTTGGAACACAACAAAAACACATACCTCAACATGCGTATGTCGTGCAAAGCCAAAATCTAAGCCTAGCGACTACAAAAACAAAATACATTCGTATACGCAGTTGCAGCGGACATGATTCTGTTAGTCGCGACGGCGCTGAACAATTTAGAATATTATATGGTACAAAAACAAAAAATGCATTCATAAGTTCCAGCTGATATTTCTAAGAGAAAAGTACTTTCATTCATAGAACGAGACGTCCATATGCCAATTTTCCCGACCATCCGAAAATAGTCAATATTGGAATGTTTCGCGTAGAATTATTTGCCAGTATTTGACAAATCTTGAATTTTTGTCATGTCGAGTGGCCGCGGCTTCGTATACATGTATGCACCCTTATATGTATGTAAATATGTCTCCCAACTGCTCGACAGCCGCAGCTGCTGTGAGTCAAGTATTCGCAAAACCTACTGCAAGAAGCACAAAAAAATCACAAATAGTTTATGAAAAAGTTCTGGCCCGGACATTTCGATAGTAGGGAAAATTTCGAAACCATTATTTTTAGTTCTCGCGTGGTATATAAATATAAAGTTAACATATTCCTTTACGTATGTGGTTCTCCAATTGATAAAAAGCGCACAAAAGCTCAGCATATAAGCAGCAAAGAAATAAACTTACTCTAAAATAAGAGTGCGGCTTTTTTGTAGGCTACTGTGCAGACATTCAGCCTTCGGATGAAGCACAAAGTGCTAAACATTAAATATTGAAGAAATCACTGAAGCTTGTGTGAGTTGTGTTGATGTGCAGTATTGTTCCTAACAACAGAGACCGATGCCTCAAATTTTTGAACCAAAATTTTTAAATTAATATGTAGGTACTTTTTGTATGTAACTATCATGGCAATTTCTTATGAATTTCTCGAAAATGTCTCGAACTGGAGCAAGCCGATCCAGTTCTTTTCTTTCCTCTCTTGTTCTTCGGTCATCAAAACAAAGGCAACGCATAAGTGTCTTGAATCGCTTAATATTCATGACAAGGCAAACTCTTTCAATCCCATCATCGTCTATTCCCCAAAGTTCTTCCAGATATTGACGATACCCCCTGTATGCTCCTGCAAGGTATAATAACCCAATAAAAGCTCGTATTTCTATACGGTCAGTGGGTTTAATGTCCCTTTCTCTAGAAAAATTGTTTCTAATGGTCTCAATGTATTGGTTGGTGTATGTTACTATTATGTTTAATATTTCGTCGGTAAAAATATTATTCCATATATCAACAGCAGTACTAGCATTTCTTGCATTCCCTTTTACTCCAGGTAAGTGAGTAATTATGTTGTGAGGTCCTCTGCGTGCACTTCGCAGAGGTGGATTTTGATTCCACTTACTGATCTTATCTTTTCCTAGAAAAAAATGTATGTCTCCAGAATTTTCATCATCTAGGTCAGTCTCATCATCCTGCTCTGTCTCGGAATTTTCACCCCGTTCTTCTACCTCGTCATCTGAAGTGACATCGCTTTCCTCCCCAAATTCGTCTTCCATTGTGGGATCGTCGTCATCAGCCACCAGCAGATTTATAACTTCTGCCACGTCTTTGGACTCGTAAATTGAAGTATCGACGAGACATTTCTATCAAGAATATAAAACAAATTAAAACATAAAACTTTTGTAACGAGTTTGGGCGCAATGTGCCCTGCAGGCCACATCAATAAATCAGGTTATTTTCAACTAACTATTAAATATTAATAAATTATTTAGTATTAAAATGTGGCAGTAGTTGATTTGAAATCAGTAATTTTGAAAATACTTACTTTAAAAAATGTGATGAGTTAGGGCGCAATGAGCATCTCCGATCAAACTGCGTATACCTTCACTTTGGGAAGGGAAAACACAAACTGAGTTGATTTGATATAAAGAGCACACCATAAGAAGCAGCTATTGAGCAAAAGAGTAGTAAACGGTAAAAAATAATAGAGTGAGACAAACAAATGTGTGAGCTGTGCACTTTTGTTTTGAGTCCGTTTGCAAGGAAAAAAAAACAACGAACTGATTTGTTATTTTAATTTTCACTTTATTTAATTATCCAATCTATCTTTAGATGGCTAATTACAGATTGACTTAAACTTATTACAATTGTCTTACTTATACCTTTCTTTATGTCTACCTTGCATATTTGGTCAGCAGGAAATTAAATCATTATTTGCAAATCGATTCTTTGGAATTGTTTTGCTATACAAAAATATTGAAAATATTGGCATGTGCCGGAAATGTAAATTCAGCATTTGTTAAGTAAGTTTAATTAATATATGAAAAAAAGTTTTTTAGCAAATTCAGCATTTGCTAAGCAAGTTCAATATTCTTTCGATTAATAAGTGGTGAAAGGTTCTTTAGCCATTTCAGCATTTATGAAATGTGAAAGGGTATTGGCATATGCCGGAAATGCAATTTCAGTTAAATTATGAATATAAAGAATTTGTTATGCGTATTAAATTATGCTTAAGGGTTAAGGGTTTTACTATAACAGCTCCACCGTTAGTTTGAGGCTCCGACGAAATATGCAATATGGTCATTTTCTTTCTTATGCTATGTAAAAGAAATATTGTTAACAAAATAATTGTGATTATGATTATTGTGTTAATGCTAATATTAAATAGATTCGAATATACGTTTTGTTTGATAACTTTTTGGATAGATTCTGCATGTTTTACTTGTTCTATATATAATGATTCCAATTTTAAGTTATCTAATGTTTCATTACTTTTTCCTTTTATTTTTGTTAAGGAACTTGGTAAGATAAATTTGTCAAAAATTTTAATTTTTGTATTAAAAAATGTTCTATTGAGTGCCTGGATTTCACAATTTTCAAATTTGATCATAAAATTTCCTTTTGGCTTTATTTCCATTTTATTACAATTATGTGTTATCTTTGAATCGAAGTTTTTAAAAGTAAGTATTCCAGGGATAATTTCTATTATTTTAGTTTCTTTGTAGTCTTGCATATCGCAGTATGCTTCTTCAAAATTGATAATATTTAATAAACATTTATCTGTTAATTTTACTAGGTTTCTTTTTAAATTTCCTTTAACATAAGTATCAAAAATATTATTATTAGAATCCATAAATACTTCATATACGCTTAATTTAATAGATTTATTATTAATATTAGGCATTGGTTCAAATACAATTTTTGACAGGGTTTTTTCTGAATATTGCGGTATTTGGAGAATTAAAATAATGTCATTGTCCTGTAATGCGACGGCTACTTTAATGTTAGTTTAACTGTCGAAGTCGTGTATTAGATCAAGTTCTGTTTTAGTAAGAATGTCAGAAGGGATTGTTCCTAATTTACAAGAGAATATTATTTGTCCAATGTCGTCAATATGGTCACGTAATAGAGATATGTCGTTATTTATTTGATAGATATTTTCCAAAAATGTGATTTCATCTTCTATTGTTGCTATCTTGTTTTGTAAGAATTTTTGAATTTATTCACGTAATTTTCTATCTGAGTTTGTTTCTGATTTATGTGGTTAGTGATGTTCTGTATTTGAGAAGAAATTAAATTATTAATGCTTGTGAAGTTTGTCAACGTTTTCGTTAAAGTCTCTTCGTTCTCGTATAAAGTGTTCAATGAATTCTTAATTTCTAATTCATCGTCACGATCCATAGATCCAGCAACTAATTTAAGTCCTTTTCCTAAAATATTGATCAGTCCTCGTTTCTGTCTAAAGTGTGGGTTTAAATTTACAACCTTTTCTTTGACTAGAGCAAAATTCTTATTTACTGTATCTAGTAATGCCTTGTTTTCCGTAGTGCTAGAGCTTAGTGAAAGTATGTTTCTATGGATTAATGATAAAGTATCAGTGTATGCTGTAATGTTGATGATGTGTATTATTTTGTTGTAATGCTCTATTACTTTCTCCTCGTCGGTCTTAATTGGTAAGTAACCGTTGTTGTTCGTAAGATCTAGTATGTCGAAAAGTAGTAGTAGTAGTAGTAGTAGTAGTAGTAGTACGTACGAGGTCATCTGAAAATATTTTTTAAACGGTTTGATATTTTTTCTTACGCTTTATATGCGTTTTATAATATTTAACTCCTGTTCTTGAGTCTTGCAAATGTTCGTTATCAATTTTATTGCCATCTATTTTCCTATATTTTCGGTGATTCTTACCACCTCTTATTTCTTTTATAAAATTGGTGCCTTCTTGTAATTACATGTCTTGTCTATCTTTATTTAATCTATTTATGTAACTCTGTTTTGTCTTCAAAATTAATTCGCGGATTTCGGAGTATTTTTCTTCGTGAATTTTACCATTTATAAAATAGATTGGTTTAACCCCTGTAGTGCTGTGTATAGTGTTGTTATAGAACCCTATTATCCTCATCATTTTTTTCTCTACTGTTGCCTGATGATTTTTCTCATCGTGTCTAAGGAGTCGAAGGTGTTCATTAATTGTGTTATGTAGTCTTTCGACATCTGCGTTGGAAGTGTGATTACTACTGGATGTGAAATGTATATTAATCTCCTCGTCTTCGAGAAATTCTTTCATTGGTATGGCTTTAAACCCAAGTTCGTTATCTACGACAATTTTTGCTATCTTTCCGTAAAAGTTAATATACTGAAGTAATTTTGTTTTGAATTCAATCCATGTTCGTCCGTTAATTTTATATGCCACTGCGTATTTGGTAAATTTATCGATCATGTTCAAGAACAGTTGTTTTTCTAGTGTATAAAAAAAACGATATGAATAATTTCGTGAGGTCTCAAAGGCGTTTCTGTAAGTTTATAAGGTAATTTCGGTGGTCTCCTGTCGTATTTTTCTATATTACAAATACAACAAATAATTATATATGAATTGTGTAATTCTTAATTTTAATTTTGGATTGTAAATTTGGGATTTTAATTCCTCGAATACTGCCTGAATTCCTCTATGATTTTTATTTAAATGCTCTTTTTCTATAAGAGTGGTCAGTTTATTTTCGTCCTCTATGTCTTCAAGTAACTTTGTGCATCTTATTATTTTAAATTTGTTATTATTCGAAAAAAGTTCCTCGTACGTATTTTTTATTACATTAAAAAGGTCATCATCTATGAGGATTGCGTTTAGTTTATTTGGATTGAAATGGTTTTTTAATATCGATATTGAGGTCTCTCTATCGAGTTCTTTAATTTCTATGGTTTTTCTATTATTATTAAATACTTTCTTGTTTTTGATCCTAGCCGAACCCGAGTAGATTTTCTTTATAATGATTTGGTTTTTGAAAACATTAATAGGGTTAGAAGTTTCTTTAAGTGTTATTGAATTTGATTCCAAAACGTTTACACTAATGGATGTGGGTTCAATTCTCGAAAGTGCGTCTGCGTTGCTGTTTTTCGTACCTTTTTTGTACTTAATTTCGTAGTCATATTCGGAGAGATTGAGTCTCCATCTAACGAGCTTTGAGTTCGGTTCTTTTATAGAAAAAACCCAGGTTAATGGCTTATGGTCAGTTTCTATAATGAATTTGCGCCCGAAAATGTATGGCCTAAAATATTTGGTGGCCCATACGATAGCTAAAAGTTCTTTTTCAATGGTGCTGTAGTTGCACTCGTGCTCGTTTAATGTACGGCTTGCAAAACAGATTGGATGATTATCCTGTGATAAAACGGCGCCTAAGGCGAAATTACTCGCATCCGTTGTGACCATAAATATTTTGGAAAAATCTGGGTATGTTAAGATTGGTTCATTTATTAACAAAGTTTTAAGGGTATTAAAACTTTCTTGATATTCTGGGTCGAATAATTTTCTTTTAGCGTCCTTTTTTAAATTTTTTGTCATCGGTTTTGCAATCATTGAATAATCTCTGATGAATTTTCTATAGTACCCGGTAAGTCCGAGGAATTGCTTAATTTGTTTTGGTGTCTTTGGAATGGGAAAGTTTTTTACGCACTCTATTTTTCTTGGGTTTGGTTTTATTCCATCTTGGGTTACAATATGTCCTAAAAATTCTGTTTCCCTATTTAGAAATTCAGATTTGTCTAATTGGACTTTCAAATTAGCTGCTCTTAGTTTCCTAAAAATCAAATTAATTGAATTTAAATGCTCTTGCAAAGATGTAGAGAATATAATAATGTCGTCTAAATAAACTAGACATATCTTATTAATATATTCGCTTAAAACTGTATTCATTAGTCTTTGGAATGTCGCTGGGGCTGTCTTCACTCCAAACGGCATTCTCAAAAACTCATAGTGACCGTCTTCTACGCTAAAAGCGGTCTTATGGATGTCCTCCTCTGCGATATCTATCTGGTGGAATCCCTTGGCTAAAGCAAGGGTGGAAAAGTATTGACACCTACCAAGTTTATCCAATATCTCGTCTATATTTGGTATTGGGTATTTGTCATCTACCGTTACCTCATTTAGTTTCCGGTAGTCAATGACAAGTCTCCACTTGGTTTTGTTGCTGGCATCGGCCTTCTTAGGAACGATCCATATAGGTGCAGAGTAGGGTGAATTGCTTATTTTGTCTTTAAGCATTTGTTGGATTTGTGCTTTTACCTCTTCTATATGTATATATGGATAGCGGTAAGATTTACTGAATATTGGTACATTATTAACCGTACGTATGTTATGTTTAATGGCGGAAGTAAAAGTCAGTTTTGTGTTTTCTTGATATAATATTTCAGAATAATGTTTTATACATGTCATTAATTGATTTTTCTCTTCTGAATTGAGATGATTCGTGCGAATCTGATCGCAAAGTGGTCTATGAAATTTATTCTCAATGATATTAAAATTCTTGTAGTCCACCTCCTGCGTGAATATATTATTTTGAGTGGAAGTAAGATTTATTTCTACTTCTCCATTTTCTACATTTAAAATTCCTTCTCTTAAAATATTTCCGCCGTTTTCCTCCTTATAATATACTAGGTCGGAGTTATCTGGTGCTATTATCCTTTTCTTATTTAGGTTTTCCCTTTCGAAGTGCATTGCGCGTTTCTTGTTACCGATGATTATTTCTTTCTTTCTATAATCGATACAGGCATTTAGTGGTCTCAATATATCGTTACCTATTAGACCATCGTAAAAATTATGAAATCTTATTATATAAAATTCTAGTGTTTTATTTGTTCTAATATCGCTAAATTCCTCGAAAATAGGTATTATGGCTTTTTCGTTAACGTAAATTTGGTGTTGAAGAGTTTTAATTAAAAGTGGGTTGGTTGAATGAATTCTTTTGGAGTCACAGATCCCCGGATTTAAAATTGAGTTTGTTGCGCCTGTGTCTATTATAAGTTTTATAAAACCTATCTTCGTTTTTATTGTTATAAATGGTAATTTACCCTTGAGGCTGATTCTGGAAAATTTTCAGACGCTTCTATTTTTACTATGCCCATCGGTTCGGGTGGCAGTTGTTTATTGTAACCGTTCTGGTTTGGTTGAGTAAAGTTATTTCTTTGTTCGTTATGCCTATAATAATTATTTTATCTCAGATGTCCGTTATTTGGTTGGTAGAAATTTGGTCTAAATTGTCCGTTATTTTGTAGACGGCCATTTTCAGTATTTTGTGGGTAGAAATTCGATCTAAATTGTCCACTATTTTGTAGTTGAAAATTTCTCCTGGTTTGATAGTGCTGTCTTCTATCTGGTTGGTTGTAATTTTGCCTACTGGTAAGGTGGACCTTTGTGTGTGAGGGTTCTGTTCTAACTTCGTTTTATTGAAATAAGGGAGATTTTCTGTCCTCTGGTGGGCATATCCTGTTTCGAATAAGATGTTCATCGCTTCTTCCAAACTGTTTGGGTTTCTACAAGCTAATATTGTCTTCATCGGTGCAGGTATTTTAGATTTAAATACATTTAACGCGGCTCTACAATTATTTTGGGCTGCTAAGTTTAGTCCTCCTTGTTCTTGCCCGAGAACCGAAAGCGTTTTGTTATTTAACAGTCTTAATTTATTTTTTATTTTTTCATAAAATTCTACGCTAGTACTTTTGAAGACTGTTGCCCTGAGTAGATCAAATAAATCGTCGCAGTTTAACCTATCGCCGAAATTATTTTGTAGTACATCCCTTATATCGCTCCACGAAATGGCTTGGCAATTGATTTCGACTACTTCTCTAGCTTTTCCTTTCAGTTTGCTTTTTATTAGATCCGAAAAAAGGGATTGTGACAGTTCGTCATATTGTTGGAGTAACGGGAGGATTTTGTCTGTCAAACTTGAAAACGTCCGGAGGTCCCTAAAATCTCCATTAAATTCGGGAAGAGTCCCTAAATACTTAAGAGGGTCGAAATTTATTTGGGCCATTTTCGGTATTTTACAATATTACCTTACTATATATACTATTTTTATGATAACTTTTGATAATTTTACTCACTTCTGCGATGTCTATATGTATTCAACGATAAATTCGTAAATCATTCGTATGTGTGTCCTACGTCTTCTTCTAACTACTTGAGGTCTATCGATTTGTCTGGTAGGTATGTATTCGTCCGTGCTGTAGCCGTCGTTTGAGTCGAACCCTGAATCAGGAAGATATCTAACGGTTTCTACTGTTTCAATTTCTGAATCAGTAAAATAGTCTGATTCGGAGTCACTCATATACATATAAGGACTTAACTAGGTTTACTTGCTTAACTAAAAAAGGAATTTGTATGAATGTTTGCTTGTTTCTGCTTAATTTCTTAGCTTCCTCCTTAATAATTTTCACTTTTCTTTCTTTTTTTATATTCTTTGTTTATATAAAACTATTTTCTTCTTTAAATACAGAAAAAAGTTGTGCCCATACGCACTTGCAGGAACCATGACCTATCTCACGACGCATCGTCTTATCATATTTAGATTTGAATATGCATTAATGTCTGCCTTTGGCAATCGAATTTTTTTTCAATTTACATTTCATAACAGGGAATAATATACATACATATTGTGTGTATGTATGCATGCATTTTCTAGATAATATAAAACTTTGAAATAAATAACAGAAAACTTCAAAGAAACGTAGTTGCATATATGGGACAACTAAGTACAATTGCATCACTGCCCGTGGCCCGCACGCGTTAAATTTGGAGTAAAACAATTCCCCTTTCTTTATAGCATGAAGATTTCCTGCTATCTTCGGGATATCTAAATTCATACCCTTCATTTTTGCATTTTTACATATGTATTTATTTTATTTTTACAACAATTACTATATTACAGAATGTCTTTATATACAACGTTCATAGCCTTCTTGTCATTAGACAATACAAACATGTTTTCTCTAGAGGTTACTCTTGAAAGAGCGACATACAGTTGGCCATGTGAAAAACAGTCAACACTCAAATCTAAGCCTGCAACGTTGAAGGTTTGACCCTGAGATTTATTAATGGTCATTGCAAAAGATGTCTTTACCGGAAATTGTAAGCGTTTAAATTGGAATGGTAGATCCGATGGTATCAGAGGGATTCGGGGAATCAATACATCTTCTCCGGTACCACATCCTGTGAGTATTGTGCACTCTATTATGAAAGTTTTCAGTGATTTTACCAGCAAACGCGTGCCATTGCAAAGTTTAGGTGGACTTAGGTTTCTTAATAAAATAACAGGACAACCTATTTTCAGCTCCATTTTGTGAGGAGGGAGTCCAGACGGGTTCAAAGAATTTAGAAATTCTGTAGGAAATTGAACAGCTTCTTCCAAATCGAGAACAGTATCGACCGAGTAGTATATTTTCGTCGGCGCATCCGTCTTTGAAATAATCAAGTTATTTACTTTATCTACTTGTTCGTTAGTTGGTGACAGAATAGCTCTTTCTTTAAACCAAGATATTGTCTTATAACTTATGTTATCAATGTCAGGATAGACATTGTTGACTAACTCTTGGATGTTGTCTATCAAAACACAAAGGTTTTCTAGGTTCATCCTTCCCTCACTTTGTGTTAATTCTCCATTGCCAACTTTTAGCAGCATCTCTGGAAATAGCCTGTTCTCACGTGAAGATGACGAAACCCTCATATTAGTTTTAAGATCCAATTTATTGACATGCGACCAAAGGTGGGATCTTTTTAGCGATGCATTTATTTCGTCAGCACGTGTTCCTCGAGTCACAACTGGTAGGATTTGACGGAAATCTCCTGAGAACAGAATTGTACATCCACCCATAGGTGAATTTTTGTTGCGCAAATCGCGCATTGTCCTATCCAGTGCTTCCACAGACGTCTTGTTTGACATGGTAGCTTCGTCCCAGACTATTAATGAGCAGTCACGCATCAATTTTCCTGTATTGCTCTGTCTAGAAACACTACAGACGCTGTTATCATCATCGGTGGCGATTTTCAGCGGGAGCTTGAATGTAGAGTGTGCGGTTCGGCCTCCTTCCAAAAGAGTAGCGGCAATGCCGGATGACGCAACAGCTAACGCAATTTGACCGGTAGATCTCAATTACTAATTACTGATGTAATATCTTGAAAAATATTGTTTTTAATTACATATATGCTTGTCGTAAAAAGTACAATAAATGACAAAAAATGTTATTGTATGGAATCGATAGCAAACTAAACGCGCTCCGGATCAATAAAAACTATTCAAAAACTGTATTTTAATTATGTGCGATTTACTAATATAGAACGTGAAAATAGCGTTTTATTTCGCTGTAAAATTGGATGTACATATAATTACATGGAATTCAGTACATACATAGATACATGTGTACATACGTCCGAAATGAAATAATGCGAGCGATTCGTAAATACATACACACATACGTCACCATACGATGTAATTCAACATTAATGAGGTGTGGTGAGATTATTGCTTAACGCCTGTTGCTTCATTCGGTTGACAGCGAACAAACACACAAACAGCTTTTTTTGGAAAAAGAGCTGCTTTTGTTTAAACAATTTTGGTTAAATAACAAATTAATAAATTTTTTTTTTTGATGCAAAACGAAAGTAAATATTTCAAAGTTAAACTTCAAGAAAGTTTCATTTTAATTGGTTGATTCGTTTATGATTTTTGGCCGTGAAAACAAAAAAATTATGTTTTTTTGCCACATTTTGACCGATTGCCACGCCCCCTTTATATATTTCTTCACATTATATAGATATAAACCTTCCTCTTCAATCAATCTATCTTTAAAAAAAAACCGCATCAAAATCCGTTGCGTACTTTTAAAGATTTAATCGTATAAGGGGACATAGGGACAGAAAAAGCGACTTTGTTTTATTATATGTAGTGATATATTTCCAAAGTGGTGAGTCTTCTTCTTTTTTTCTGATTTTCACATCGGTGGCTACGTCAATAAGCAAAATTGTCGAATTTAGGGCTCAGAAAATCCACACGTTACTGTAGAGAAGCGAATGCATCCACAACGAGTCACTGTTTGGTGCGGTTTTTGGTCTGGCGGCATCATTGGGCCATTTTTTTCGAAAATGAGCGAAGAGCAGCGGTTACAGTAAATGGCGAGCGTTACCGTGACATGCTCAACGAGTTGTTTCCAAAATTTGAAGAGGATGACATGGACGACATTTCGAACTTTTGGCTACCGTTTTTGAAAACCGAAAAATCAGCCGCCTCGGAGCTGTGGTTTAAGCCCATTGGACAATTTTTTGTGGGGAGCCGTTGAGGACAAATGCTATGCGAACCATTCAGAGACAAACAATCGAAAATGTGCTTAAAAATTGGGTTGATCGAATGGCCTACTGTAAAGCCAGTCGTGGCAGTCATTTGAACGATATTATTTTTCATTAATAAATGACAATGCTCAATCTTCAAAATAAAAAAAAAGTTTGAAAAAATATTGCTAGTTTTTTTTTTTATAGCCGATTCAAAAAGCAAATTTTACATGGCCCACCCTGTAAATTCTCCTATTTTTACAGCAGGGTGCAAACCATATTATCCCTAATTTGACCAGATTATACAAAGCAAGCTTACTGCTTAGATATTTACCTAGAAAATGAGGTTAAGGTTGTATTTATGCCAAAGGTAGGGAAACAACACGAACAATTGCCTAAATCATACAGACCAATTAGTCTCAGATCATTTTTCCTTAAAAGAATGGAAAGATATTGAATCAGTATATAAAGGAAAACAACTTAGCCAACTTCCCATTGCATCGACTTCAATTTGCCTATCAACAGGGAAAATCCACTGAGACTAGGAAACACAGCCTGGTAACAGTTATTGAAAAGGATATTAAGTCCAAACAGTCCTATGCGCATTTATTGGCATTTGTTAATATTTCCTTTTGCTTTTGAGGCAAAACTATATGGTAAAACTATAATGCCGTATATCTAAAGGAGGTACCTGAACCCATCACTAGATGGATAATATTCATGTTGAAATCAGCACCGAACTAGGTAAAACAATCAAATCTTTCAGCCACAAGTGGTTGCCCCCCTCTCCCCTTTTGTGGACTCTAGGTATGGATGAACTTCTCCACTGAACAACCGAGGTTTTCACACTCAAGGTTACGCTGGTGAGGAAACCATTTCGGATAGCGTGCAGCAAGCCCTTATAATAATAAACAAATGGTGCACGGAAAAAGGGCTTTCCATTAACCCATCAAAACAGCACTTGTACCGTTTACTAGGAGAAGGAGCATATATGTATATCAAATGTTCGATCCTTAACGGAAGAACACTTCAACTCTCGACTGAAGTGAATTATCTTGGCGTCAGTTTTGACAAAACACTTACTTGGAATTCTCATATTGAGAGAGTCACTTCAAAAGCCACCGCTTCCAATCTTGATTGAAAGGGCAGCTCGCTCGAGTACCTTAAGATTAAAAGGTGTACACTACTGGTCAAAAGTTTGGGTTCACTTGAAAAATTGTAAAAAATTTTCAAATAATCGTGATTTTCTTCGTCAAATATTTTTTAATATTGTTATTTTACAGAAAGTAATTGCATTTAATACAAAATATGTTAACTTTTAAAGAAACCTGCAAGTATTTGTTCATATTTTCGATTCCTCGAAATATCCGCCTTTTTCTCGTATTACAGTATCGCATATTCTGGGCATCCTATCAATTAATTTATGCAAAGATTCTGTTGTTATTTGATTCCGGCAATTTTGCAGAAATGTCAAAAGTTGTTTTGTATTAGTAGGTTGAAATTTTCTTACTTCTCTGTCCAACTCGTCCCACAGCAACTCGATCGGGTTACAATCCGGCGACTGAGGAGGCCATTCCATATATATGAGTTGTTTTTGATTTTCTTTGGCTGCAATGTTATCCTGGCAAAATTTTGAAGTGTGCTTTGGATCGTTATCCTGCTGGAAAACGAGTCCGCTGCCCACAAGTCTTTTCCCACACGGAAAAGCGTGCCGTTGAAGTATGTTGTGGTAGACTTTTTTGTCCATGATACCCTCATTTGCACAATGTCTCCAGGAAAGCATACCGAGACTAACACTGACCCTCCACCATGCTTAACTGTGGGAACAACACATTGGCTCATCATGCGTTCACCGACAAAACGACGAACAATATAAATATGGCGGCGTCGTTTGTTGAAAATTTTCAATTTGGACTCGACCGTAAACAAGACTTTAGACCATTGTTCAGTTGTCCACTCTTTATGTTTTTTAGCCCAATTAAGTCTCCTTTCTTTATTTTGCTTTCGAAGTAAAGGTTTTTTGGCGGCGACGCACACTTTTAGGCCGTAGTTTCTTAGTCGCCGCTGTGCCGTCGAAACAGATACTGGAGCCTCGCGCGAGGAATTGAGTTGCTCGCGAATTTCAGGGGCTGTTAGAAAACGATTTTTTTTTTGCTTACAACACATATGAACTTATCCTCTCCTTTTGACGTAGTTTTTGGCCTCCCAGAATGATGACGATTCTGATTGCACCCAGTATCGCTCTTTCCTTGTAACGTTCTCATGACAGCATTTTGAGAGACATTACATTTCGAAGCAATTTTTCGCGTTGAAGTCGCAATTTTTCACGTAGAAGTCGCAATAGTCGCAATGACTATAATGTTTGTATAACGTCGAGTTGTATGTAAGTTTTTGTAAAACAGTTCTTTTTTTGAATACAAAAAATGGTTTTACTTACCTTTTTGATAACAAAGATGACACCAATAATTAGAAATATAACTCTTGAACCGAGTTTGCAGCAATAATATGTTACGCGTAATAGGCACTAGACGCATAGACAGAATGCAGCAAGTCATAATACGTTCATGCTTGATCTACGCGTCTCCCACAGTCACTTTGTGAGCAATAACAATCTCCTAAACTCAAACTAGTAGCATAGAATAAGCCGACTTGATTGTGTAAAATTCCAAAATAATGTAAGTGAACCCAAACTTTTGGCCGGTAGTATATCTGAACTTAAAAGTGGGGATATGAAAGGACATTTAAATATCCTAAAAGGCTTCCTACATAATCCAGTTCTTCAAAGGAAAGATAATAGGGAGGTTAAACTACCCAAACCAATACTCTCCAGGAACTTCCAAGTTATTAATAACGAACGTACATCCTGGAGAACTTATTCTATCAATTTTAAACCTGGATCTCAGATATGGTTCCCTGATGAGTTCAAATTGGAAAATGGTAGAGCAGGAGCAGGAATCAATGTGCCTAAACTCAAAAAATCGATTCCAATGGGACTCTACCCAACAACATTCCAGGCAGAAATACATGTAATTGAAATATGTGTCAGAGAATGCTTTCGCAGGAAAATGAGAGGTATTCACATTTAAATAGTGTCAAATAACCAAGTCCCTAACAGTCCTTCTATCAACAACTAAAAAAAATAAATAATTGGCGCGTACACTTCTGTTAGGTGTTTGGCCGAGCTCCTCCTCCTATTTGTGGTGTGCGTCATGATGTTGCTCCACAAATGGAGGGACCTACAGTTTCAAGCCGACTCCGAACGGCAGATATTTTTATGAGGAGCTTTTTCATGGCAGAAATACACTCGGAGGTTTGCCATTGCCTGCCGAGGGGCGACCGCTATTAGAAAAATGTTTTTATTAATTTTGCTTTCACCGAGATTCGAACCAACGACCTCTCTGTGAATTCCGAATGGTAATCACGCACCAACCCATTCGGCTACGGCGGCCGCCGTCTATCAACAACTACCACATCTAAATTGAGTAGATCTGCGTCTTTTCAGGATATCTTACAGGTCACTGTAGTCTGAGGTATCATTTAAATAATATTGGTCTATCTGAGAGCAATGTCACATGTGCTTTGTGAATATAATGCATTAGGCAGACAAAGACTTCACCACCCTGGTGGTACCGTAGTATCTCCATGCAATCTTTGGGCCAACAAACCCAAAACTGTGTAAAATTTTTAAACAGCCTAAAATTCTAGGGTTACAAAATCAGGCCTTGCACAATAGATCAACTCTGGTCGCAGGGCGTAATGCCCTTCTAATAATAGTAATAATAAAATACTTATTTACTTACTATACTTATACATTATATGTAATGTCTTAAATTAGATGCGCAATATACACATGTTTTACGTAGATTTCTGTTGCGTTGGAGATAAGTTCAATCGGGTTTTTACCTGAAAAATAATGCGCGCGTAAATGGGAGATAGTGATAAAATGTGGCGTACACTTAGATCAGATGTGTTGCAGAAAGTATATGATGGTGGTTGAGTATTTTTCTACAGGTATTCGTGTGTTAGAAGACAATGGATTATAAAACATTTTTTCATCCAGGTTGATGTATTTGTTGGTAAGCTGATCCCGTTACCACGAAGATTCCCTTATTTGTATTGGTGGTTATAATTGGACCAATTACTTTCTTACCGTGAGCCCATTGCTTTGGAGAATATATATTGTAGTTATTATTGGTATTTTGGATGATATCGGATGATTTATTGGGTCTTACTCTAAAGTTGTGATTGGTTTGTAATAAGATTGATGAGCTGCCAGAGCTGTTTCAACAGTTAGAAAGAGAGCTGGAGTTTGAGTTGCTTGTTTGCGGTTGTGTGGGGCTCGCAACCGATTAATATGATTTCTTTGAGTTATCGTGTGTGAGATTATGGATATTGTACAGACGTTTAGCTTCTTTGAAATTAAATTTTGTTTGTGTTTTTATTTTGAGTATTTCTCTTTGTTGCAAATATAATGGGCATTGTTTGTTAAAAGTTGAATGAGACCCTATACAATTTACACACATGGTACGTTGACATAATTCGGGGTTGTGTAGGGACGTATTGCAATTCTCACAAGGGGGGTGATTGTTGCATCTTTTGATAGTGTGTCCGAGCAGTTGCCAATTTCTGCATCGCATTGGGATTGGGAAATATTCTTTCACCCTTACTGAGCACCAAGCGATATCTATGTCAAGTGGGACCTTGTAAAAGTTAAATAGGATTTAAGGCCTTCAAGAATCTCTTGTTCTTCTGTGTTTGCAAGATTTAGATCAAAGATAGTGCCTTAACATGTATTTAATGTACACGTATTAATTCAAACTGGACACGAACCACCGAAATTTTTGCATTTTAGAAATTTTTCAGCCACTTTATTTGAAGATCCCTTGTTATTCCTTAACCTCCGGCAACTAATTATTTTCTCTCCTTGCCTACCCCCTAATCCAGGGGTCCATTGGATGGTTTGCAGCCAGGGGGCTTAGCAGACCGGCTGTATCTTAACGGCGCCTCCTTAACACCGGTCCGCGTTAGGGAGTAACTGTGACCTTGCCACGCCATGGGGAGCTGCCATGGTGGATCATTTGAGTTCCCCTTTATACTACTAAGACCACTACTGACTCAAGCGACCAAACTTCTACTGTAACGGGAGCAGATTACAGTGGTCGTAGAGCTACTGCCAAACATACGAAAAACGCTATGCAAGGTACGGGTGCCATAGTCCGCGAATAATCGGTCTGGAAAGTGTTGCAAGCGTGAATACTAACGAGGAAGAAGCTTTATTTCGCTTTCCGATGAAGCTTGATTGTGCCAGTTCTGTGAGTAAGAAAGAGCCTAGAGCTAAGCCAACCAAGAAGGGGATGAAAGCGAAAGCACACTACAAAGCTGCGGTCAAAATCTGCAACCGGTTTAGTGGCACGACCTATCTGACGCAAGCTGAAGAGGAACTATTGGCATGGGCTAAAAAGGAGGTTGAAAAGTGCCTTGCTCACTTTGCAAATTGCGCTGGGTGTGCTGCATCAAACCCGCAGTTAACCAATAAGACTGAGGGGAGACTCGCCGACAAAAGGCAGCGATCGACCGAAAGCGAAGGTAGGAAGTCCACCACAAACAAAAAGTGCAAAAACGTTGCTGCAAGCCAAACGTGAAGCAGTGCAAAAAGGACGACGAAAAGCTGACAACGTCCAAAGCAGCGGCAACGGCCAATGGGATTGCTAAAAAGGACTTGACTGTGGGACTTATTGTTCGTGGTAACCCGTTGGGCAAATGTCGCAGGAGCAGTGGAAAACAGGGGAAATGAAGCTGTTGAAAGCTCCATTCGCAAGAATGTACGCGGATCCGAACGCATCTATGCCTACATTCGATGGAGCAGGATGGTTCAGAGGCATCAAAATCATAAATTGCAAGGACAACCCCTCTTACTTACCGACGACTGGAAGGTGTCGAAAATCAACGAACGCAGATGGAAGCCAGAACTACATCCTCCAGATAAATAAAACGGCAGAGGACATTTTGTACAAACGGTTTTGGAAAATGGCGTGAGGCATTGCAAGCGTCTCAAAAAACCCAACCCAATGGATGAAAACGAAAACGCGCTCAAACCTGGGAAGATGGAGAAGGATCTCGGCATTGAAGACATCCTCGAAACCTCTCTTAACATCTTGGACGAGAAGGTGGGTGAGCTGAACAGGTATCCAACCCCGTGAAGGAACTAAAGCCTGATGCTGAAGGTCCTATAATTAACCTTCACAAAAGCAAGGAAGCCTCAGTTGAGCTTTTTCAAAGGAACCATGGATCGGTTCGGGAACATGGTATCTGGACTGGACTCACCAAACTACAACACACGTCACACTCTCTGGCAGAGCTCCGACATAAACTATAGAGGTGGGTACCTAGTTAACTTTATTTTACAAACTAGCCTAGAAATAGCAAACCGGGGTGAGGAACCAACATTTATTGGACCCACCTCCATGTTCTAGACTTAACTCTCTTCCCGAATAACTCTTCAATTGTGGAAGGGTGGAGAGTATTAAAAACGCCATCTTTCTCCAACCACAAATACATACAATTCAAAGAATTGGGATCTATTTAGGAAAGTGCTATTGTAAAAACCTTTGAGACCTCGCAGGTTCAGCTCCTATGTTGAACTGGAAGAGAGTGTTAGAACGGTAACAACGGGGTCAAAAAGGCACAGCATAATAGAATTCTATAAGCTGCCTCGAGTAGCCGATAATGAATTGTGCTGGAAATGAGATGCGTAGAGCCTAGAGAGAGTCATGGAAAGACTTCTGTGACAGTATAGAAAGCACAAGCGAAGCGGCTAGGCTCAGGAAACTGTTATCAAAACACCCGACTATGCCCAATTTAATAAATCCAACGGAGACTGGACTGATATTTGTGAATAATCACTACAAGATCTAGTCAGTATGCATTTTCTAGGATGCATAGACTACTTAGGTCAGGAGCCTGTAAGAAATAACGTAGTAAACATACCGAAAGACATTATTACAACGCAAAAAAATAGACTGGGCAATTAGCACTTTTGACCCATTTAAATCACCGGGTATAGACGGAATTTTTCCAGTCATGCTAAAAGAGATGGTTAATCTGTTTGTACCATGGCTAAAAGCGATATACACAGGTTGCTTGAGGTTTAACTATTTGCTAGTACTCTGGAGAGAAGCAAGTGTTGTGTTTATACCGAAAGTAGGTAAAAGTAACCCCATACTCTCAAAGAAATATAGGCCAATCAGTTTGACCTCATTCCTTCGGAAAACGCTTGAAAAAACCCTCGACGCCCACATTAGAGAAAATAGAATGTCAGATCTTATGTCTAAGGCACAACACGCATATACATACTAAAGGCAGTTCAACAGAGACTGCGTTACACTCACTACTGTTAGTTATAGAGAAACCTCTAGGATACAAGAAAAATGCTAGGAGTATTTCTAGACATTAGTGGTGCATTCAACAATGTGTCGCATATGCAGATGACATAGCCATAGTAGTAACAGGCAAATACCTACATAGATACCGTATATACATAATGAATAGTACACTCACAACAGTGCATCAATGGGCAACTCAGACAGGTTTGGCGATAAACGCCTATAAAACGGATATGATACTTTTTACTAGAAGGTACAAGATCGCGAAGTGGAACCCCCGAAGCTAAACGGCCCCAAACTGACTCTTAAATGCCACGCAAAGTACCTTGGAGTAGTTTTGGATAGCAAACTATCATGGAATCACAATATATTGGAGAGAAAGAAAAAGGCCAGTAACGCACTATACGCATTACATGGGATCTATCTCTTTCGATAATGTACTGGTGCTACTCAGCTGTAGTAAAGCCAATATTACTCTATGGTGCTCTAGTGTGGTGGACACACAAAACAATTATGGAAAGTATTGAATGTCTTGGTGCACAATGCACTACAAGGGCAATAAAAACTACTCCTACGGCAGCACTTGAAATAATACTCAACCTACCACCGATTGCCAGAAGGTCCAGCAGCTATATTTGCAGCTATATTGCACCATATAGCTCAATAGGTATGAGTTATGGGACCAATACGGACTTTATGACTCCGAAATACAGTTGGGGGAAGAGTTTCCGAACAATAATAGAAGAATAGGGGTGGAAAAGAGGTATGACACCTAGCCGCAATACGCTCAATATATTTACTGACGGCTCGAAAATGATGAACGGAGTAGGTGCAGAGATTTTTTGCGCAGAGTTGGACGAAAGGCAGACAATTAAGCTCCCTGACCGTTGCAGTATTTTTCAAGCAGAAGACTTTCCGATAGGAAAGGCTGAAGAAATAGCACTAGCAAAGACATCGAGCAACTCCAAAACAAATATATACCCTATGATCAAAAAGTAACGGGAATGTTTAATTTAAACGAACAGCGCACGTGGGAACCGGTTCATATTTTTTTCTTTTGTTGGTAGGACTGTACGACACAAATTTGTCACTATTTATCCGTTTTGAAGCGTTTGAGAGACGCGGTACGTCGCAAACGGCCGGGAATGTGGGCAAAAAATTCTCGGATTTAGCATGATGATAACGCGCTATCGCGTCGAGCTCAAATTGTGTTGTATTATTTGACCAAACACCAACTAAATCCCATCGTGCAAGCACCGTATTCACCTGATATGACCCCGTGCGACTTCCTTTTGCTTCCTAAGTTGAAGTTACCACTTTGTGGAAGGAGATTTCAGTCGATAGAGGAGATCACAGACAATGCGACGAAGAAGCTGAAGGCCATGCGGGTTAAACGTTGGCACATGTGTGTTGCATCAGACCAATCATATTTTGAAAGAGATAAAATAAATTAGTTCTGTTGTGTTTTATTTAAACATTCCTTTTATTTTCTGATCATAGGGCAGTACTCTCTGATTTGGAAGTAAACGAGGGTTGTTTCCACGCCCAAGGCAAGTGTCATAAATCGACTAGGGTTTTGAGCATTTAAGTCTTACCTCATTTATCCTGAAGGTGTTTGAAAGATTGATTGATTATCACATCCGAGAGCACATCGAATACAAATTATCTCCACGTGCTGTGAGTGTACAACGCAGTGGTTTTGCCAACTGTGGATGCCTGGTTTGGTGGGAAGATCTTCGGAAGGGCTATAATATCACTAAACTGGGGAGGGTGCAAAGGACTGCATGCATTGGCATCACCGGATCATGTAAACCTTGCCTCAGTGCCGGCCTGAATTTCGTTTTACACTCACTTCCCATCGACTTTTTCGTTATTTCATCGCAGCTCACAGTGCAATCAGGTTAAAGGAGGTTGCCCTCTGGAGGCAATCTCTCTAGGGACATGGTATAATTTTCGACCAGTTAACAGGTATTTCCCCGAACGTCGAATAGATCTTCCTATCCGAAAACTAGAGTTTGATTGGATCGAGGGTAAATCTGCACCGAAGCATGCACCTCTGTCTTCACTGACGGTTTCAAGATGGAATCTAGAGTCGGAGCAGGGGTTTTTTCTAAATCACCCAATTTATCTATCTCTTTTGAGCTGCCGAATACTGCTAATGTCTTTCAAGCAGAAATCTATGTGATCAGGCAGGCATGCAAAACGCTTAGGGAACGTGGGAGCGAGGGAGATATTAACATTTTCTCTGATAGTCAAGCCACGATCAAGGTTCTGACGACGCCATGATGCAGAAAGAAACTAGTAAGCTCCTGTAAGGAGGATATCAAATTTCTCTGGGTTCCGGGACATAGAAACATAGGGGGAATGAAATTGCTGATTAGTTTTGCCAGGAAGGAGACTGAATTGGCCTCAGAGACCTCCTACCCGGTCAGCGGCATCCCTCTAGCAGTTGCTAAAGGGGAACTGCACAAATTATTTCTCAGGAAAGCGCAGAAACGATGGAGCTCCATTTCTTCATGTGTTATTTCGAAAACCCCTTAGCAGCAGTACAATATAAGTAGAACTCAGAAAGTCCTTTGTACTCCTTGCCATTAAACTTCAAAACTAGTAACTGTATATACCGGTCACTGGACGATCGGCATACACGCGCTATTCCGCTTTTGGTTACCATTTAACCCCATTGCATAAGCTGTGGGGAGCTTTAAGAGAAGGAGACTGTTGAACACTTTCTCTTTTAATGTCCGTGTTTGACAGCTAGGTGATTAAGGTCACTGATTGCTCCTTTCTTTGATAGCCTGGAACAGTGCTCCAACCTAAATCCCATCAATCTTCTCCATTATATGTATCAACAGCTCTAGCTGGCTGTAGATATCTGCCCGTTGGAGGTCTGATAATGGTATCAAAACGTAGGGAATCGGAAAAGTTTTTCCAATTTTAAATACTCACTACACCTTTGCTTTGTAATTTTTTAATTTGAAAAAACAAAACGAACTTATACAAAGTAGAATGAGAAAAGTAGCACACGATCAGCATACACCAACAGCAGATGTGGGCGCCTTCTTATTTCTTTCTGGGATCAGCAAACACCGCCCGTGCACTCGTTATGAAAGAAAGCCTGGCACATGCCATATGCCAGCAGTGACGCATTGTTCGTCAATGCGGTACCATTTATGGAAACACTGCGCAACAGAGTGTCTTCCTATACTCACGTATCGCTTGAAATGTTGCCAATGAACGAAGCCAATGAGAAAGAGAGACTTACTATTATATTTCGAGGTATGGTAGAGGAGTTATACCCCGAACGAAATGGTGAGATTCGACAAGCAGATGTGCGAACTTTTACTGGAGTGAAGCGTCGGGCAGTGAAGAAGCTGGTCATTCTGTTGATGATGCTCTATACCAGTTATTGTGAGTGCTCAATCACTCTTTCTGTTGATTTTCTGTCATTTTGTAAATATAGCGTAATATATCATTTTTCTCGTTTGTCTCTACGTAGTAGCAGGGCATATGCGGTACATTTTTAGCAATCATTATATGCAACCAGCGGGCCTACGTTATTTGTGTTTTGTATAGCCATTATTGTTGACGGAAAGTGCGGCGGTCTCCTTTTTAAATTGAAGCCTGAGTGGCCTACAATATCGGGTAGACGATGGCCTGGGATTTTTCCATATTACTTTTGAGTCGGACGTGGGACGTACGATGTGACAAATAAACTTTTCTCGTCATTAATACAATTGGAAAACTTTTGTTTATATTCGCTGTGGCCAGTGCTGACGAAAACGAAACCAACAACACAAAGATCAACTGATAACGGTGGATATTTGTCCCATGAAAATAAATAAGACCAATTTAGTTTATTTATGAATATAAGCTAATTAGCAAGTTTTAGCAACTAAACTTTTCATGATTATTACCTTAAAACATTGACAAATACAGTGATGGCATCTCAATGGGGGCATCCGGGGGCAACACAACTAAAACTTTTAGTAAACATAAAAAAGACGTACACAAAATGCACAAAAAAGGTTAAGACGTTCAAAATCACACAAAAATGTTTGAATTGATCAAATTAATCTTTAAATAAACATTAATTAAAGTAAATACCTTCAATAACAAAATCCATTTTAAATTATTAATATCGGACCACTTTGTCAAACGTTTGATCACTTTGAAGTACGAATTTGCAATAACAAAGTACAAACAAAGCTCAGACGGGCTGCAAAAATGTACACAAGTTCATTCTTTCAATGCTATTTTTAGAAAGTTCCGTTAGATTTGCGGAAAAACCGGTTTGGCGTTTTGAAGATTGAACATTTTAGTGTCAATTTGTGCTCGTTTTGTCCAAGTATTTTGTGATGATATTTTTGATTTTTGGCCTATGGACGCAACCAGTGTGCAACGCTTAGGCAAAGTTTAAATTCCCTGCTCAAAGAATTGTTTGTCCTTGGACCCGAAATACAAAAATAATACAAAATAAATAATTGGCGCGTACACTTCTGTTAGGTGTTTGGCCGAGCTCCTCCTCCTATTTGTGGTGTGCGTGTTGATGTTGTTCCACAAATGGAGGGACCTACAGTTTCAAGCCGACTCCGAACGGCAGATATTTTTATGAGGAGCTTTTTCATGGCAGAAATACACTCGGGGGTTTGCCATTGCCTGCCGAGGGGCGACCGCTATTAGAAAAATGTTTTTATTAATTTTGCTTTCACCGAGAATCGAACCAACGACCTCTCTGTGAATTCCGAATGGTAATCACGCACCAACCCATTCGGCTACGGCGGCCATATAGCCCTTTTTATAGCTTCTTTTGAGGAGTAGTTCTTGTTACTCATATGGGATTGAAGTCCACGGAAAAGGTGATAATCACAAGGTGCAATATCCGGAGAGTATGGTGGATGCGGCATTAGCTCCCATCCGAGCTCGTTCAGCTTGCCTAATGTTTGCCTTGCGGTATAAGGTCTTGCGTTGTCGTGGTGAAACAAGACTTTGCGTTTATTCACTAAAAGCGGTCGATTTTTGTTAAGAGACTCATTCAGGTTTGATAGCTGATGGGAATAATAATCAGCAGTTATCGTCTGGTTTGGTTCCAAAAGTTCATAATAAACAATACCGACCATATCCCACGAAATAGACAGGAGAATCTTCTTGGGGTGAAGGACATTTCTAGGGGTCGGATCATGTGTTTCATCTTTATCTAACCATTGGCGTTTGTGAACAGGATTATTGTAAAGGACCCATATTTCATCACCAGTAACGATACGGTTCAAAAAACTTTCATTTTGAGGCCGTTGCAGCAGCTGAGAACACACATTCACTTTCTGCTGAAGGTTGGCGACCGAAAGTCTATGCGGAACCCATTTTCCCAGCTTTGAAACCTTTCCTAACTGTACCAGGTACCTCGGAACTGTTCCATGCGATGAATTTAACCTCTAAGCTATCATATCGACTGTCAAATTTGGCTCAGCTTCCACGAGTTCGAGCAAGGCGTCGGAGTTAAAGACTTCAGGACGACCAGCGCGCGGGGCATCCTCCACGTCGCAGTTACCACTTCGGAATTTTGAAAACCACTTTTGCGCAGTCCTTACACTCACGATATCCACTCCGTAAACAGTGTTTATTTCTGCAGCAGCAGTTGCTGCATTTTTACAACTTTTATAAAAAAAATACAAAATATCCCTCTTATACGCGTTCGAAAAGTCCATTTTATTTTTTAACAACACGTGATTCTATTCGCGATTAAAATCACTTATTGAATGCACAATATATCAAAGAAAATATAAATGGTCCCGTTATATTCCGCGCATAATTTTTTGTATGCAAAAATAGTAAAAAAGTGAAATTATGAGTAAAATACGCACGAACTTATGGACTGGCCTGATACTTGAAGAATTTAAAATAAAACCATTTGCATCATCATCATCCTTACCGCATTTATATTTAGTGACGTCTAGTTGTTAATAATACCTGTTGCTTTAATGTTTTTATTATTCTATATGAAGGAATAGGACGATGATAGGAAAAGTAGTAAATGAAAGGGACTGTTTCGAGTAAAATGTGTCTGGAAAAAGTCAAATTGATAATGGCGCCTCTTAGTGTTGTTGACTTATTAACGTCGGATGCACAATCGAATTATTCACGTGTATGTAAATGTAACTTGATCAATTCCATTCCGGCCCCATTTACCTTCTTCTCTATATCCATACAAAACATCTATCAAACAAAAAAATTAAGTTTTCTTTTGAAAAATGCAACCATTCCATCAGTATTTTTATTTATGACGTTGTCACGTTAAACTATCGTCAGTAAACCGACTTTACAGACGACCTCTTTTTTATAAAGTGAGTTTCCTGCGTGGGGCCCATATATTGGAAGGCCGTAATCAATGCTCGACAGGAGTAGAGCCTTAGTTGTGTTGGTTGGGATATTCGGATGAATATTTGATCTTTGCGATGAGAGGAACCTAGTAATACTTAGTTTATCAAATAACTTTTTCTGAAAGCTAAGCAATGTTTCTTAAAGTTAAACTTGGGGCCAAAAATGATACCTAAAATCTTAAGTGTATTGACATTTGTTGTTTTTATTTTGTGGCAAATATGTAAAGTGTTACATTTTTGAAATGATATGTTGGCTCCCGATGTGAGATAGCATTCACAAATTTTGTTTAAGATTTCTGTAAAAGTATCTTTGAAAAAATCACAACGTCATCTGCATAAATACAATGTTCTGGGATCTGGGATATAATTAGGCTACTTTTATTGAAAGCGGTCATAAATATTGTGACTGATATTGGGGAGTCTTGAGGTATACCATTTTCCAACGGAAGGCAGTGTGAGTAGTTATTATTGAGTTTAACTAGGAGTTTTCTATTGCTCAAAAAAGTTTTAACAAAGGTGTAAATTTTTCGGCCTACTTTGCAGTTGGGTAATTCTTGAAGGACGACGTGTGCACCGATACGATCGAAAGTCTTCTCGAAATCTCGACTTAGAGCTGTTAAATGCAGAGCATCTAAAGTACTATGCCCTTTTTTGAATGTTCCTTGGTTGGCGCTAATTGACTTAGTTTTTTCTGAAAACCACATAAGCATTTTGGTTTTCAGTTTTAACTATCGAACTGTGCAGACGCGTTTCAATAATGATTATAAAGAGCCAACAAAGTGCATTGTAAAAATCAAAACAAAGCAAATAAACACAGCGAAATAGACGATTTAACTTCCTAAGTCAATCTTAGCAGTATATTTTGCTTATCAACCCTAAAATAACTAAATAAATAAAAGAACTAAAAAAAAAAAAACACTAGCGTAATGCCTATAGAGCGCTCTCCGCCGAGCGAGTGGAGTGACCCGCTAGTTTTCACTCCAAAACCTAAAAAAAATTGGTCTCTCTCAAATTTGCCTGCATTGTGCACGCAAAAATCTGCTCGACCTGTACCAACAATTGCTACCTCAAATCCCGGTATAACTTCGCAAACTATTTCACCTTCAGCTACGCTCAGCTGGAGCGATGAATACACAACGCCAAAAACCAACAACCAACACAACTACTCCAATCAGCTATACAAAACAACAACGAATACTCCAGTTACAACACTTGCATCTAACACCATAACCACAATAACAAACTCAGTAATTTCATCAGGAACACCAATAACGTCCACAGGTAATTCAACATTGCAAAGCCAAGCAAATACTGTAAACTTTACACCAAAGCGCACGCGAAATTTTCCCGTCACAGCACTCGAAGGTGGCAGAACAATTAAAAAACAATAACGTAAACAATGCAAACATCACAAGATATCATATTGGTTGAGTGACTCAAACCAGTTCGCTCTCGCTGATACGGATCACTCAGATTGTGGCAGTGGGAAAAAGTCAAGTTTAACGAAAAAAAATCCTACATTACATACATCCAAAATCCTACATTATTTCCAAAACATCATGCAATCACGAACTCAAAAGCCTCTTCCAATGTTTTCTATCGAACTCAAACCAGACCCAAACAACAAATATATATATATATATATTCTTTAACATCCCTGTTACATTGTTAAATAAGCTTTGAACTACCTCACAAAAAAAAATTTGTGAGTACAGAATGAATAGTCCGATTGTACTCGACTGTAGCAATCAATATAAGGTTATTTATTTATTTACTACCAGCTGTTATCCGCGGCTTCGTTCGCGTTGAAGCCCTTAAATAAATATCAAATCATTTCAATAGGACTGAATCAATGTGATTTAGTATTTAAAAATTACTACATACAATGAGTTTCAAAAACTTAAAATATGCTTTATTTAATTACAACAACAAATGTTAAAATATATTTCACTGTAACAAAAATAAAATGGGTCTGGTGGTGAACGAGGACAAAACGAAGTACCTCCTGTCATCAAACAAACAGTCGGCGCACTCGCGTATCGGTACCCACGTCACTGTTGCCAGTTATAATTTCGAGGTTGTAAAAGACTTCGTTTATTTAGGAACCAGCATTAACACCGATAATAATGTCAGCCTTGAAATCCAACGTAGAATCTCTCTTGCCAACAAGTGCTACTTTGGACTAAGTAGGCAATTGAGTAGTAAAGTCCTCTCTCGACGAACAAAACTAACACTCTACAAGACTCTCATCATGCCCGTCCTAACGTATGGCGCAGAAGCGTGGACGATGACAACATCCGATGAAGCGACGCTTGGAGTGTTCGAGAGAAAGATTCTGCGCAAGATTTTTGGACCTTTGCACGTTGGCAACGGCGAATATCGCAGACGATGGAACGATGAGCTGTATGAGCTTTACGACGACATAGACATAGCGCAGCGAATAAAGATCCAGCGGCTACGTTGGCTGGGTCATGTCGTCCGAATGGATACAAACGCTCCGGCACTGAAAGTATTCGATGCGGTACCAGCTGGTGGTAGTAGAGGAAGAGGAAGGCCTCCTCTGCGTTGGAAAGATCAGGTGGAGAAGGACTTGGCTTCACTTGGTGTGTCCAATTGGCGCCGGTTAGCACGAGAAAGAAACGACTGGCGCGCTTTGTTAAACTCGGCCAAAATCGCGTAAGCGGTTATCGCGGCAATTAAGAAGAAGAACAAAAATAAAAAATAAAAAATAAATAATTGGCGCGTACACTTCTGTTAGGTGTTTGGCCGAGCTCCTCCTCCTATTTGTGGTGTGCGTGTTGATGTTGTTCCACAAATGGAGGGACCTACAGTTTCAAGCCGACTCCGAACGGCAGATATTTTTATGAGGAGCTTTTTCATGGCAGAAATACACTCGGAGGTTTGCCATTGCCTGCCGAGGGGCGACCGCTATTAGAAAAATGTTTTTATTAATTTTGCTTTCACCGAGATTCGAACCAACGACCTCTCTGTGAATTCCGAATGGTAATCACGCACCTACCCATTCGGCTACGGCGGCCGCCCTGTAACAAAAATAAATATTTTAAATTCTTATAATTCAAAAAGATATAGTAGAGAGTATTAATCTAGGATATTTTTGTAGACTTTATTATAAGTTTTTCCGTCTTTTGCAAATATGTGTAAATTCCGGGCATTAGACACTCGCGAACATGCTATATATCGCACCCTAAATACAAAAAGGTCACAACTCAAAATTTTCCACACTCGAGCTTCACTTGTTTTCAGTAGCACAGAAAACAAACAATGTGACATATCACGCTGAAATTTGCCATGTAAGCTTATAACAGTCCTACCAAAAAACAAAAAAATTATTTTTGCCATACGTCATCCGCGGACCGTTTTATTGATAACGTCTCGCTCATATTTGAGCATAAGGTACATTTTGAGTTGTGACCCTTTTGTATTTAGGGTGCGATATAGTTGACCGTGAGAGAAGCATGGCTTTTCTAAATGCACTCCCGCTAACTGCAATGTCTGCCCTTGTGCTTTGTTTATGGTAACAGCAACGCTAAGCTTGACGGGAAACTGAAACCTTTTGAATTGGAATGGAAGGTCAGTGGGAATAATTGGAATGTGAGGTATGATAACACTTTCTCCCTTACCCATACCTGTTAAAATAGTACCACCAAGTATATTTTGCCCCAATTTTGTTATCCGAAGCCGTGTTCCATTACATAGCAGAGGAGGATGTAGATTTCACATAAGCATCACTGGTACATTCAATTTTAATTGAATTTTATGTGACGGTACACCCGACAGTTCAAGTGAGTTTAAAAATTCCATAGGATATAAAGTACTTAGTTCCGTAGCCATAATTGTATCCATTGACAAATATTCCATCATTTCTCCTTGCACCTCTTTTAAAATGTCAGTGTTGATCCTAGAAACTACTTCATTTTTTGGCGTTAATATTGCTCTTGCGCACAACCACTGATCACAACTCAAATTTTGTTGCAATTCCGAAAAACATGAGCGATGAGATCCCCATCATTTTATACTAAATTGCAAAATTCTCTTGATACTGATATATAACCTTCTTTGTCAACGTCTAAACAACCATCACCAATTTTCAACAACATTTCTGCATAAAGTCCCGAGTCCACGTCATTATGAAGATGAACTCTCATACTCGTTTTCAGGCTGAGTTTTTCAACTTTCGACCATAAGCATGATGATTTAATACATGCTTGAATTTAATCTGCTGGTGTCCCTCTCTGAATGACTGGGAGGGTTTGTCGGAAATAACCAGTCAATAAAACTTACATTCCTCCCATTATATCTGAACTATCTCGCAAGTCCTGGAGAGTCCGGTTTAAAGCTTCTATAGCCTTCTTGTGAGACATTGTACTTTCATCCCACACTAAAAGCTTACATTTTCGCTGCATCCTACCTTGCGAACTATTTTTACTGAAATTACAGATGGGTGAACCTTCCTGTGCCAGATTTAACGGTAATTTTAAAACAGAATATGCTGTAGGGCCGCCGTTTAATAGCGTCGCAGCAATACCCGAAGAAGCTACAGCAACTGCTATTTGTTTGTCTTTTCTGACGGACAATAATAATGGGTTAAGCAAGAACGTCTTTTCGGTTCCTCCTGGTGCGTCGAGAAAGAAGAATCCACCATTGCCGGAGTCTATTTTACGTAAAACTTGGCGGAAAACATGATTTTGCTCTGAATTAATTCAGGGACTAATTCTGTTATTTGATGTTGCAGTGCTATAAAATCATAACTAGCTCTCAAGCAATTTCATTATTACAGTCATCTGTATTGTTTCGTCGAGGGCTTTGCATTCCAAAATCATTCAATTTTTTTCCAACCATTGTAAAAATCTTATTTTCGATTATAATTAGCGTTTCGTTGTAGATATCTTCATTGAAAGTCATATCTGTATGTACTCGCTGCAGTTGATGTAAAATATCTTCGGCCATGTATTCTTTGTACTTATCCCAAAGAGTTTGAGGATTAGAAAGACCGCAAGAAGATAAAGGCGTAGTGTAAAGCTCCCTGATTTTATCTGGTGATCGACATTGTACCGCTTCCTCCATAGTCTCGTCCCAATGATTATCATTTTCTAACAATCGCCGAGATTCCTCTCTAACATGATGCAATAACATACGCGGACAAAAGCATTCGAAATTTGTAACATGTACAGTATAGACACGACCAAGAGCATCCGATGCTTTAACCCCAGGTTGATTTTCAACAGGTGTACCTTGAACACGACGATGCCACTCTTTTTGTGAGGTGTTCCATGTATAATAACGGGGAACCTCAGAGTACAATAATGTCTTTGCAAAAGTATCATTCTGACAAAGGTGGAAAAAGGCAGTCAGCGTGGTCTTAGGAGGAGATAAAATCCTATCTAGAAAGGTATTTTCATCAAAAAAAACACGCTGTCCGTTTTCTAAGTGTACTGCAAGAAGTATAACAGTGGGATGTCTTCCATGTAATGGAAAGCCAAGCAGCCGCCATGCTGCTTCATTGCTACTGACATATCTTCCTGCTTGATAAGTTTGTAATACATTGAGGGCCTGACGCAGATTGAAGATCGCCTTCCTTTATTGATATACTTGCAAATATATTTAATCGCACGCACAGAATTGCAGGCTTCAACATTAATGTGGGCGTTGAATAATTTACACAAAATCGGCGAATAGGGTACAACCCAGCTATTATCAAAACTCTTGATTTCCCAACTGTGAGTCCGAATGTCAACCTGTTTACCACCATCAGCAAGTGCCCTTCGTCTATATAACGGGTAACCCTTATCACTGTGAACTGGTTCTTTCATCAGTTCTCGAGGATAGTTTTTTGTACACTTGCCATTTTGCATGCACGGTGATGCTGGATTGCGAGCTCCGTAGAGACCGTGAATCATGTTTTTAATAACTTCTTCTTGATCTGGAATTTCAGCGCTAATTATGTTGTCGATTTGATTAGGAAGTAGCTTCGGTTTTAGCCAAATTAATATGTGGACATGTGGTAGACCTCGTTTCTGCCATTCAATCGAGTACATATGGCACTGGACGTCTCCAAATACTTTTCCTTTTGTCACAACGTTAATAATTTCTGAACCTTTAAACGAAATACGCGGGCAACTATGTCATGTCGATCAGTGGTTTTTTGTCCAGACATGAGCTCTTGAGTTATATCCTGCCACGAAGGATTACAGGTAAAAGTTACGAAGAGGTCAGGCTTCCGTAAGTTCGTACATAAGTAAATGCGTCTTGAGTGTACTCTTGCAAATAACGGGGACTGTTCACGAAAGTGGACGGTAAAATAACCATTTTGCCAATGTTGTTAGGTCTAATATTATCATCTGCGCTAATAGCATCTTGTAGATGTATATAATTTTCAGCTCGTAATTTTTTCTGGTTTAGGAAAATGAAACGAAGACGTTCGCTCTCTACTTTAATATACATGTCTACCAAGAATTGATGGAAAAGTTGCCTTGTACACAGAAGGAGATTGAAATCATTCTCTCGAATCATGATGTAATACGCATAGAAGTCCATACAGGAAACTTTTTTATTTGAAATTGGCTGTTTTGTTGTTGGAATAATGACTGGAATATTAAAAAGATATCCTGATTCACCTTTACTGAAAATTAATGGGTACTACAAAGCATCATAAAATTTATGAGTATCGGCAACACGCTGTAGCGTATTATCATGTGCCCGTAACACTATGTCTCATGGAGAGCACGGGTCACCAGTGACCAAAACAGCAGCTTCATTGACCATCGGCGCATTATAACGCCTCTCATGTTCACCACGTGGTGTTCGATCAGCATGAATGACAACTTTATAATTATCTGAAGGCCAGTTGTCTATTGCACTTTTAAAGATCTTCACCAAATTATTGTGACTGTGTAACATTTGTTGAATTTTCAATACCGTTTCTCTTCCTACTCCTTCAATATATTGGCAACGACGGTTGACTTCATTTTGTTCATCACCCATAAAATAAACTTGCAAAAATTTATGCTGATCATTTTCTTCCGGAAGTAGTGATCCAATTTGATGATATATCTGCCCTTGTACAGTAAAAGTTGGTGAAAATCCGGGCATTCTTATCGCTTTATCAACTTCAAAGGATGTCATTTGAAAGCAAGAGTTATACTTTCTTATTTTGCTTAAGAATTGCTTTGACTCATTTGTGACATTTAACAATAAAGTTTTTAAAGGCTCTTCCGGTTTACCAAGTACTGGAAGTGAAACTTTACCACTGGAACAACACATTCCAGCAGTTTCATCTTTCCACTTGAAAGCATCGCAATACTGACATTTTTTATCCATTGTGCCAATAACAATTAAAGGATGATTATGATATTCAATTGAAGGATCATATTGAAATCCAGTACCATTAAATACAGACCAATCCTTACTTATAAAATTTCTACGGCGCGTGCTCTGCATTTCTGCATTCTTCTCACCTGCGATTGCTCTGGGGTTTCTATTGCTCTTCTAGCTGCTTGCAGCTCAGCTTGTCTTTCTGAGCGAACTTGTGCTTGAAAAGGCGTTTCAGTTGCTCTCAAAATCCTTTGTCGCTGTGCTTGTTTTTGTTTTCTCAGCTCTGCGTGAATCGAAGACTCTTGATTTCGTGCAACTTTTGCCGCACGGAGCCGTGACGAATTTTTGGATAGATCAGATTTCCGTTTCCGAGGCATTTTTAAAGAAGAACAGAGTAAGAATTAAAATCAGTGGTAAGATTTAAAATTATCAAGTGACATCTAACCACAAAAATGACACCAAACCTCAAAAATCAAAATTTTATATATTTTATATCTATATATATAAAAATTCAGCCGTTTTTCGCGTTCTGATGAACTTTACGGATAATGGCTCAACCGATTTTAACCAAACTTTGCCACATTGAAGAGACACATGTGGAGAAGGTTTGTAACTATGTTTGGTTAAAATCTCCTTTACTTCTTCGTCAACACACAGTATACACGAGGCAGCGTTATTTTTACGCGTGTGGTTGTTATTGTAAACGGTTGCATGAAGCGTACATTTTACTCACATATGTACAAGTAAACGCAGCACTATTTATGCCTAAATTTTCATTCCATTACATACATTTCAATGGAATCCAAACATACATACATATACATATATTCATACAGCAGTGGCTGCACGCCTGCATTCGCATAGAATAGAAACATACAAATTAGCAGGCACAGCTGTAGCTGACCGCCTGCAATAATTATTCGTAACACAATGCTGCTGTGACTAACTTAATACTTTGCTTAAATACTTCTTCTTTACACCCACACTTCGGGATAACCGAAGCAAAACCATTAGGTCAACGAACCTGAACAGGTCGTCGCTAAAAAAGTACTTAAGCAAGGCCGTTTTCTTAGAAGATTACCAAAGGTTATCAATAATAGTGCATAGAGAAAGTAAGTGTTAAAACTAACAAGAAAGTGTTTTCTTTGGTAAAGTGTTCAAGTGAAGCAGTTTCCAGGCATCAACCAAAGAGATAAAAAAAGTGCGTCAGAAATATTTAAGAGAAGAGATTGTTTTCACATTTTCCAACGATATTTTCACGAAAAATTTACAAAATATATATTAATTTTGCAAATGATTGATAACAAGTGAAACAGTGAATAAATGGTGTGAAAAATACACACAACAGAAATCGGCAAAAATAATTAATATTTTAGAAGTTATTACTTAAGATATTTACGAAAAGCGATTGTTTTCACACTTTCTGTAGATATTTTCAAGAAAAATTTCAAAAATATATATTATTTTTGCTGATCATTTCCCATTTCGGTTCTGTGTAATTTTCATTTCAACACGTGCTCAGAGTTCAACTATATTTTTAAAAGATGGCGCTAACCGTATGTTAATTTGAATTCCAGTTTAGAAGGTAGAAGACATGCTAACATTGGACGTAATACACGTCACAATAGAAATGTGCAAAATCACAGACAAAATGAAAGTGAGGAAAATTATGCTGATAGATTAAGTCAACAAAGAGATCGTACTAGCTCACGTTCTCAAAATCGGCCAATAAATATCAATTCTGTAAATTTGAATGGTGCAGCATTTCAATATAATCCACAACTTGAATACTCATCTCACAAATACGTTGTCATTGGAAGTATGGATAAAATTTGCGGATTTTGTCAAGCATTGAAATTCAAAACTGAAACCCCAGGCATGTGTTGCGCTGCAGGAAAAGTTCGTTTACCAGACATACAATTAGCTACATTATTATCGGGAACATCACCCGATTCCAAATATTTTCTTGAAAAAATTTCCACATATAATTCATGTTTTCAAATGACATCTTTTGGTGCTGGAAAAATTATAACGGATAACTTCATGTCAACGTTCAAGGTAATACATAAACTTCAACGTTCAACAAAATTCGCTGACACATCTAATGAATCATTAGATTTTATGGACACAAATTATGGCTTTTTTCAGATTCAAGGGCAAGCATATCACTTAATAGGTTGATTACTACCACTACCCGATCAAGAGTCAAAATTTTTGGAAATTTATTTCATTAATGACAACGATGATGAACTTGAAGCACGGTGTGCATTTTCCAGAAATAATTATGAGTCATTATGAGAGAGTAACAAGATGTATTACACACACAATGTTTTGGTGCAAAGTTTTAAAACAACAATCGAAAGATTGTCGTCTTATAATCATAAAATTAAAATTGATGCAAATAAAACGCCTGCCGGCGAACATCGTGGAAGATACAATCAACCAACTTCAAGCAACGAGGTTGCAATTGTTATATAATATCTGGAGATGAATTTCAACCAAGAGATATTGTTTTGCAAAGAAGAAATGATACACTGCAACGTGTTAATGAAACGCATCGAAAATATGATGCATTACAATATCCTCTTCTGTTCTGTCGTGGTGAAGATGGTTATTCGATTGATATAAAACAAATAAGTCCAGCAAATGGTCAAGAAACAAATAAAACTGTAAGCGCAATGAATTATTATGCATACAGAATAATGAGATGAGAAAAAAAATAAGAGAATCACATTTTAAAATGTCGTAAATTATTTCATCAGTATATTGTTGACATGTATGCGAAAATAGAAACAGAGCGATTGAATTACATTAGATTCAACCAAAGAAGATTACGCTGTGACGAATACATACATTACATACGAGATGCAATTAACAACGTTACCAACGTTAATAACATTGGTCAAATGGTAATATTACCTTCATCGTATACAGGCAGTCCAAGGCATATGCATGAATACGCCCAAGATGCAATGTGTTATGTCAGAAATTATGGTCGACCCGACTTATTCATAACTTTCACATGCAATCCGAAATGGGATGATATTAAGAATCATTTATATACTGGGCAATCAGCTACTGATAGGCATGACATTACTGCAAGAGTGTTTAGACGAAAGCTACAGTCTCTAATGGATTTCATTGTAAAACATAAAGTTTACGGAGATGTACAATGTTTCATGTATTCTCTGGAATGGCAAAAAAGAGGCTTGCCTCATGCGCATATTTTGATTTGGTTAAAACAAAAACTAACCACAGATAAAATTGATCATATTATATGTGCTGAAATTCCAGATATAAATGAAGATCCAGAATTACATACTACTGTAACCAAAAACATGATTAATGGACCGTGTGGTACGTTAAATAAAAATTCTCCATGTATGGTTGATGGTAAATGTTCAAAAAACTACCCAAGGCAATTAATTGCTGAAACAATGACTGGAAATGATGGATATCCATTGTACCGTAGAAGATCACCAGAAGATAATGGAAAAACAGTCACTGTGAAAATAAATAATTAAGATGTGGAGATTGATAACCGTTGGATAGTTCCGTATTCCAAATTATTATCGAAAACATTTAACGCACATATAAATGTTGAATATTTTAACTCCGTAAAATCCATCAAATACATATGCAAATATATCAATAAAGCAAGTGACATGGCAGTATTTGGAGTTGTAAATCGAAATGATGAAATTACTTATTACCAAATGGGAAGATTCCTTAGTAGCAACGAAGCAGTTTGGAGAATATTATCATTTCCGATTCATGATCGCCATCCAGCTGTTATTCATTTGTCAGTCCATTTAGAAAATGACCAAAGTGTTTATTTCACTGAAAATACTGCTCTACAAATGGCCGAACGACCACCAGCAACAACACTAACTGCATTTTTCAACTTATGTGAAACAGATTCATTTGCAAGAACATTGCTTTATTCAAATGTTCCTAAATATTATACTTGGAATGCATCATCAAGGTCCTGGGTACGAAGGCAACGAGGAATACCTGTAGATGGATATCCAGGTGTTCATTTTGGTGATGCAATCGGACGACTTTACACTGTGCATCCAAGTAAAGTGGAATGTTTCTATTTACGTTTACTCTTAGTTGATATTCCCGGCCCAAGATCATTCGAAAGTTTGAAACGAGTTAATGGTCATCTTTGTTGTACTTATCAGCAAGCATGCAAAGAATTGAATTTGCTTGAAAATGATAATCAGTGAGATGCAACTCTTATGGATTCATGTGCAACAAGTTCTCCACACCAGATAAGAACACTATTTGCCATCATTATTGCTACATGTTTCCCAGCAAACCCAAAAGAATTGTGGAGTACTTACCAAGAATACATGATCACACTTCCAACTAATTTTTGTACCGTAACAGAATCAAGAGTACAATTAGTGCAAAATGTATTCCCAAATATTGCACAAAACTATTGAAATCAAGATTGGCTAAGCGAGAGAGCTATATTAGCTGCCAAAACTGTCGATGTCAATGAAATCAATGCCAGTATTTTGACTCAAATTCCAGGTGAAGTTGTCACCTATAAATCAATTGATTCAATCACTAATCCCGACGATGTAGTGAATTGTCCAACTGAATTTTTGAATTCACTTAATTTGCCTGGCTTGCCACCACATCGTTTGCAATTGAAAGTCGGCGCAGTGATCATTATGTTGCGAAATATCAATCAGCCGAAACTATGCAATGGGACAAGATTAGCAGCGAAACGGACAATGAACAATGTAATTGAAGCAACAATTTTCAAAGGCAAATTTAAAGGTGAAGATGTTTTAATTTCGCGCATTTCAATGATTTCAACAGATTTACCTTTTGATTTTAAGCGACTTCAATTTCCCATTCGCCTTGCTTTTGCTATTACAATCAATAAGTCTGAAGGTCAAACACTTCAATTATGTGGAATTTACCTAACTTATCCAATCTTTGGGCATGGGCAACTGTATGTAGGATGTTCTCGAGTAGGGAAACCATCGTTACTTTATATTTATACACCGCATGAAAATAAACCAAAAATTGTGTGTGTCAGACGGCTTTAGAACACTTTTCATTTATATTTTTCTTTCACCCAGCGAAGCGGGTGAGGGTCCGCTAATCTATATCTATATATATAAAAATTCAGCCGTTTTTCGCGTTGTGATGAACTTTACGGAGAATGGCTCAACCGATTTTAACCAAGCTTTGCCACATTGAAGAGACACATGTGGAGAAGGTTTTAAGAATCGGATACCAGGGTCTCGAGATATATGCCAAAAAGTGGACCCGGGTAACCTTAGGATGTGTTTGTAAAATATGGGTAGCAAATGGCAGCTGTTGATGATTTCTATAGTATAGAGTATTTTTAGTACCGTTCCGTGGCTAGGGTCTCGAGATATAGGCCAAAACGTGAACCCGGGTAACCCTAGGATGTGTTTGTACAATATGGATATCAAATGGAAGCTGTTGGTGAATGCTTTAGTACAGAGTATTTTTCATGCCGCTCCGTGACTGGGGTCTCGAGATATAGGTCAAAACGTGGCCCCTGGTAACCTTTGGTTGTGTATGTACAATATGGGTATCAAATGAAGGCTGTTATTACGGGATAATTTTCATACCTATTGATGACTAGGGTCTCGAAATATATGCCAAAACGTGGACCCGCCGTGTCTTTGCACCGAATTAAACCAAACTTACACACATTGTTAAATAAGTATTGGAAATGGGTTTCGTAAAGTTTGGTTGTAATTCGGAACACCGGCAACGCGTACAGCGTTCTTTTGAACCAGCCATAATCTCGTTTACTTTTCTAACGCTTGGGGCGGAACTGAACTGTCAAATTGACAGTGTGAGTTACAATGTGTCAATATTTCTTTCTAATTTCGACGCCATGAGGAGAAGACGTAAGTGCAAAATGTAAAAATTTTTCGTGAATTTTTTTGGAGTGGATTTTGGAACAGTGAATAATTTCTTACGAAATTTGAGAATTTAATGTGAAATCCGAATGTTCAATTGAAATTATGTTTTGTGGATTTATTTTTTTGGTTCATATGCGATAAGCTACGATACACCATGAGTGAAAAAAATGGTAGAAAAAAAGAAAAAACAAAAGAAATTGTTAAAGGATGCCAAAGAAGAGCACGAAAAATGCGTAACTTTGATGAAAAAATTAATAGTCTTATCATGCAAATTGTCAACAATTTTCAGAAGAAAAGAGATGATTTAAGTGATGATTTTAATCACAACAAAATAAAATCATCCTGACCATGTGGACTTGGGCTTTTAAACACATATGCATCGAAAATATAATCCTCAAGATTGAGAAAAAAAACATGTTTTAAAATCTCAGAATACCATAATTACAATCATGTTTATTACAGTACAAATGCCAAGACAATCACGTAATCATATCGACAAATAATAATAGGAGCATGAGAAATTCCCGGAATAACGCGACATCAGAAGAACGTCAAGAACAAAATGAAGTAGTCAAACGATTGATGAATAATGTTATCCAAGAAGCTATTTTAATTGGCAAATTCAAGAATGAAGACGTTCTAATACCAAGAATTCCAATGATTCCACCGGAATTGCTTTTTGAATTCAAACGTTTGCAACTGCCCATTCGTTTAGCATTTGCAACAACTATCAATAAATCACAAGGGCAAACTTTAGAAATATGCGGGATGAATTTAGAAGAACCAGTATTCACCCATGGTCAACTATACGTTGGCTGTTCACGTGTTGGGAAGCCAACAACATTATATATTTACTCAAAAACAAATAGAAAAACAAAAAATATTGTTTATGCCAAAGCGCTTGAATAAAGAATAAAGAAATAAATAATATGAAAACCATATCTTTTCTGTTCTAAACCATATCTATTCTATTTTAGTGTGCCCAGCGAAGGGGGCCGGGTTTGCTAGTAAAAATATAAAAATGACAGAAGAATACCAAATATCAGATCAATCTGTCATCAAGAAAAGGGTAAAATTCCAATTACTAAATTTAACCCAAACAAACAAATAAATAAACTGGGCGAGCTAAATAAAACTGTTTAATAAAAAAACAATAAATATGGAAAAATTTCAAACAGCTAAAATTTTGAGATTTTTTGACAAACACTTTTTTTGTCATTCAAAAAAAATAATTTTTTTTTAATAAGAATTATCCTATGTTACTTCTAACACCTCCAAAAACATGTGTACAAAGTTTCATAATAATCGGTTAAGTAGTTTTGGCGTGAAAGCGTAACAAACAAACTTACATTCCCATTTATAATATTAGTAGGGAAGGGATAATGAAATATACTTATAAATAAATATATTACATATTTGTGTCAGCACTAGCAACAAGGCGGCCGCCGTAGCCGAATGGGTTGGTGCGGGACTACCATTCGGAATTTACAGCGAGAACGTAGGCTCGAATCTCGGTGAAACACCAAAATTAAGAAAAAGTTTTTTCTAATAGCGGTCGCCCCTCGGCAGGCAATGGCAAACCTCCGAGTGTATTTCTGTCATGAAAAAGCTCCTCATAAAAATATAGGGTGGGCCATGTAAAATTTGGTTTTGGCTATAAAAATAAAACTAATCAATATTTTTTAAATTTTTTTTTTATTTTGAAGATTGAACATTGTCATTTATGAATGAAAAATAATATCGTTCAAATGACTGCCACGACTGGCTTTACAGTAGGCCATTCGATCAACTCAATTTTTAAGCACATTTTCGATTGTTTGGGCTCCAATTTCATGAATGGCAACTTCGATTTCGTGTTTTAAAGCATCAACCGTCTCTGGATGGTTCGAATAGCTCCTTAACGGCTCCCCACAAAAAATAGTCCAAAGGGCTTAAATCACAGCTCCGAGGCGGCCAATTGATATCGGAATTTCGGCTGATTATTCGGTTTTCAAAAACGGTAGCCAAAAGTTCGAGTGTAACTTTGGCAGTGTGACAGGTTGCACCGTCCTCTTGAAACGAAATGTCTTCCATATCATCCTCTTCAATTTTTGGAAACAACTCGTTGAGCTTGTCACGGTAACGCTCGCCATTTACTGTAACCGCGGCTCCTCGCTCATTTTCGAAAAAAAAATGGCTCGATGATGCCGCCAGACCAAAAACCGCACCAAACAGTGACTCGTTGTGGATGCATTTGCTTCTATACAGTAACGTGTGGATTTTCTGAGCCCCAAATTCGAAAATTTTGCTTATTGACGTAGCCACCAATGTGAAAATCAGAAAAGAAGAAGAACACTAACCACTTTGGAATTAGGTTTTCAATATTTCCCAATATTGTTCAAGCGTATAGCGTCCCATTTCGTAAATGTCAAACCTTTAATAAAATTATAAACACACTTGACATGTCATTGGTGTTACCATTCTCAAAAAACTAGGTGGTTCAAAAAGCAAACCCTATATGGCCCACCCTGTATTTGCCGTTAGGAGTCGGCTTGAAACTGTAGGTCCCTCCATTTGTGGAACACGATCAAGACGCACATCACAAATATGAGGAGGAGCTCGGCCAAACAGCCAAAAAGGGTGTACGCGCCAATATATATATATATGCGCCACCTTGTATATATATATATATATATATATATACAAGGTGGCGCAAAAGTAACCTTGCGATGTTTTTTGGCTGTAATTAAAAAAAAAAATTAAAAACTTTGATTCTTCTTGTGGATTATTTTTATTTGGTCTTTTAATTTTTTGAACATCAAGTCGAGAATATGATGTCATGTAAATGGCCGCCGCCACAGTTGCTTGCCATTTTAGCCCTTTTTATGGCATTTTCCATCACTTTGACCAAAACTTCCGGCGATAATTCCTCACATTCTTGACGGATATTGTCTTTAAGAGCTGCAAGAGTCTGAGGCTTGTAGACATAAACCCGCAACTTCAAAAAGCCCCACAAAAAGAAGTCTGGAGCGGTCAAATCAGGCGATCTTGCTGGCCAATGCAAATCGCCAAAACGGGAGATTAGGCGCCTGGGAAATGCATCCTTCAGCATATGGGTTGTGGCACGTGCAGTGTGTGCCGTTGCACCGTCCTGTTGGAACCACATGTTTTCCAATCCCAATTCATCAAGTTGCGGCAAAAAAAAATCGTTGATCATTGCTCTGTAGCGCTCACCATTCACAGTAACCGTTTGGCCCGCGACATCTTCGAAGAAAAAAGGTCCGATGACTCCTCCAGCGAAAACAGCACACCATACAGTGACTTTGAGCGGGTGTAATGGCCTTTCGTGGGTTACACGCGGATTTTCAGTGCCTCAGAAGCGTATTTGCTTATTTACGTACCCGCTAAGATGGAAATGGGCCTCACCACCCATGATTATTTTTGATGAAAAAACATCTTCCTCTTGGTGGTGATTAAGGATGGCTTGAGCGTATGTTAGACGCGATTGGCGGTCAGCAGCTAACAGCTGATGCACCGTCTGGACTTTGTACGGAAACATCTTCAAATATTGTACCAAAATTCGCTGTTAAGACCGTCGACTGATACCCATTTGCGTGGCACGTCGTTTGGTCGATGTTGACGGCGCTTCCATGACATCCTCGGCTACAGCAGCAATATTCTCTGCAGAACGGCTACTCCGGGGTCTGCCACTCCTGGCAGCATCTCCTGTTGTGCCAGTCTCTTCGAGGCGAGCGACTAAACGTCACAGTGTTTCACCAGTAGGCCTTGGACGGCGAGGAAATCTGCGACGAAATTCACGTTGTGCCAAAGTCACCGACCGATTATTGGTAAAATAAATAGTTACCAATATTCCGCGTTCTGGAGCAGTGTAGCGCATCATTGTTTATTAACGTGTATTTCGCATGTGTTTACTACACAAATGTCAAAACAGAACTGACATTAGTGGCCAATCGCAAAATTTATAGCATTTTCTGATAGGAGGATTACTTTAGCGCCACCTGTTACATATATATATATATATATATATATACTAGCAACAACGCCTTCAGCTGGTAAGTGTACATAATACATGCTACTATATTGGTATTGGTATAAATAATTATAATTCGTATATCATAAATTAAAGTTGATAGTTTAAGTTCTTTAAATTTTGTTACTTAATTTAGCTTTAGTGATATATTTGAATATTCTTGAACTATTTTCTGCAGAAGGGGCTTTTAAAAGCTCTGATGGCGTGTTCGATGAAAATATTTCTCCCCTGATCTTGCTGAGTGCTGGGCATGTATCCACGATGTGTAGCGTCGATGTTGATGTACTGTTATAATAAACGGAACCTGGATCGTAGCTTCTATTCAGAAGATATTGGTGTGAAAGTGCACAATGTCCGAGGCGTAGTCTTGAGAAAACTTTGAGCGCTGGAATACTACATGTTGTAGGGTAGGTTGTTTTAGTTTTGTTTAGTTAGGATTAACAAGGCGATACCGGTTCTCGTTTGTCTCTACGTAGTAGCAGGGCATATGCGGTACATTTATAGCAATCATTATATGCAATCAGCGGGCCTACGTAGTTTGTGTTCTGTATTGCCATTATTGTTGAGAGGCTATCGGTGCATATGGTATATTTTCCTTTTGACGTTACCGTCCATTTTGTTGCTTCTTTCACAGCATAGACTTCAGCTGAGAAAATGGAGCAGTAGGGTGATAGCAATCCTTTGCTCATAATGCAAGAATCCTCAGAAACGACAGCATACGCGGTATTAATATATTCTTTTGATCCGTCGGGGTACACGAAAGTCCATTTGTTGGAGTAAAGTCGACGTTTTCGATTCGTAAAAACTTGCGTCTGCACACACCAAAAAATGCGGCGTGACATTGCTCATGCGGCGTTACCTTGCTTTAACTGCAAGCGGGAGCGCGGAACGTACGACAAAGAGGTACAATCGGCCCCGCGTTCGGTAACGTTCGACATCTGGCTCTCTCCTACTTGAGTGTACATATATATGTATGTATATGCGCATATGTCTATAAATTCACATATTTGTATTTGCATATGCTTTCTTCCTGTGTGCATAGTAATGAACCATTTCTCTATGAGGATTATTAATTTGATTTACTTGAAGAATTTAAAATAAAACCAATTGTATCATCATCATCCTTACCGCATTTATAATTAGTGACGTCTAGTTGTTAATAATACCTAATGTTTTAATGTTTTTATTATTAATTTATTATTCTATATGAAGGAATAGGACGATGATAGGAAAAGTAGTAAATGAAAGTGAGTGTTTCGAGTGTAATGTGTCTTGAAGAAGACAAATCGATGATGGTGCCTTTTAGTGTTGTTGACTTATTAACGTCGGATGCACAATCGAAATTGAACATATCTTTCATGAATTTTATAAATGTTTCGTAAATTTTCACGTGTTTGTAAATGTAACTTGATCAATTCCATTCCGATTCCATTTACCTCCTTCTCTATATCCATACAAAACATCTATCAAACAAAAAAAATTAATTTTTTTTTTTTTAAATGCAATCATTCCATAAGTATTTTCTTATGACGTTGTCACGTTAAACTATCGTCAGTAAACCGACTTTAGAGACGACCCCTTTTTTTATTAAGTGAGTTTCCAGTGTGGTGCCCATATATTGGCAGGCCATAATCAATGGCCGATAGGAGTAGAGCCTTAGTTGTGTTGGTTAGGATATTCGGATGAATATTTGATCTTCGCGATGAGAGGAACCTAGTAATAATAATAATAGTTTCTGTAAAAGTATCTTTGACTTGCGTCAGATCGAATCTTCTTGAAAAAATCACAACGTCATCTGCATAAATACAATGATCTACTAGGAACTGGGATATAATTTGGCTAATTTTATTGAAAGCGGTCATAAATATTGTGACTGATATTGAAGAGCCTTGAGGTATACCATTTTCCAACGGAAGGCACAGTGAGTAGTTATTATTGAGTTTAACTAGGAATTTTCTATTGTTCAAAAAAGTTTTAACAAAGGTGTAAATTTTTAGGCCTACTTTGCAGTTGGGTAATTCTTGAAGGACGACGTGTGCACCGATACGATCGAAAGTCTTCTCGAAATCTCGACTTAGAGCTGTTAAATGCAGAGCATCTTAAGTACCATGCCCTTTTTTGAATGTTCCTTGGTTGGCGCTAATTGACTTTTTTTTCTGAAAACCACATAAGCATTTTGGTTTTCAGTTTTAACTATCGAACTGTGCAGACGCGTTTCATTAATGATTATAAAGTGCCAACAAAGTGCATTGTAAAAATCAAAACAAAGCAAATAAACTCAGCGAAATAGACGATTTTACTTAGTAAGTCAATCTTAGCAGTATACGAGGGGTGCCTTTTATATTTCGGGATTTGGCAACCCTGGTGTTGCAATCTGGAAACTGACAGCTTTATCGCAAAGTTTGACATTTCTTGGCTTTTACGTACTCAGAACGTTTTGAAATACCAGCCCTATTTGTGTTGTTTACAGTAACTTAAAAGATTCATCTCGATCCAAAAATGGAATTAAATCGTGAACATTTTCGTGCGATTATTTTTTCTACAACTTTCGACGTGGATTAACTCAGCAACATTGCATGGATGAGCTTAATTCATTTTTTGGCGATGAAGCTCCATCAAGGACCAGTGTTTATCGATGGTATGGTGAATTCAATCGTGGTCGTAGTTCACTCCAAGACGAATTTCGTGAAGGTCGTCCAAAATCAGTTGTTGTTCCGAAAACCATTGATGCTGTGCGCGAACTGATATTGCAAGATCGTCATGTGACCTATCGTGAGATTGAGACAATCTTAGGCATTAGTGGGACCAGCATACATTCAATATTGCATAAACATTTGACTGTCAAAAAAATTTGTTCGCGTTGGATCCCACACAATTAGTCAATCGCTCAAAAAAAGGCTCGTGTCGATTGGTCGAAGGAAATGCTCAAAAAATACGATCGCGGAGCTTCGAAACACGTCTATGACATCGTGGCAGGTGATGAATCGTGGATTTACGCGTATGAGCCCGAAAGTAAACAGCAGTCGACTGTATGGCTGTTTCAAGATGAGGCAAATCCAACAAAAGTTGTTCGCGCAGGAAGCACTTCCAAGCAAATGGTCGCCTGTTTTTTCGGAAAAACTGGACATGTCGCAACCGTACCACTAGAACAACGCAGAACAGTAAATTCTGAGTGGTACACAACCATTTGTTTGCCAGTTGTCTTCAAAGAAATTAGGAAAACCAATCGCCAAAGACGGATCACTCTTCACCAGGACAATGCGAGCTCTCACACATCGGCTCAAACAACTACATTTTTGAGCACCCAAAACATCGAATTAATGGGTCATCCGCCGTATAGTCCTGACTTGGCACCGAATGACTTCTTTTTATTCCCGTACGTAAAAAACAAACTGAGAGGTCAACGTTTTTCGACACCTGAAGAAGCGGTTGAGGCATTCAGAATGCATGTTTTGGAGGTACCTCATTCAGAGTGGCAAATGTGCTTCGACAATGGGTTTAAACGCGTGCAAAAGTGTACAGATCTTCATGGAGAATATTTTGAAAAACAATAAAGTGATTTTCGATGATTAAAATTTGTTTTTGTTCTCTAATCCCGACATATAAAAGGCACCCCTCGTATTTTGCTTATCAACCCTAAAACAACTAAATAAATAAAAGAACAAAAAATACAAAAACACTCGCGTAATGCCTATAGAGCGCTCTCCGCCGAGCGAGTGGAGTGACCCGCTAGTTTTCACGCCAAAACATAAAAAAAAATGTCTCTCTCAAATTTGCATGCATTGTGCACGCAAAAATCTGCTCGACCTGTACCAACAATTGTTACCTCAAATCCCGGTATAACTTCGCTAACTATTTCACCTTCAGCTGGAGCGATGAATACACAACGCCAAAAACCAACAACCAACACAACTACTCCAATCAGCTATACAATAACAACAACGAATACTCCAGTTACAACACTTGCATCTAACACCATAACCACAATAACAAACTCAGTAATTTCATCAGGAACACCAATAATGTCCACAGGTAATTCAACATTGCAAAGCCAAGCAAATACTGTAAACTTTACACCAAAGCGCACGCGAAATTCTCCCGTCACAGCATTCGAGGGTGGCAGATCAATTAAAAAACAAGAATCACAAACAAAAACGTAAACAAAGCAAACGTTTTCACATCATATTGGTTGAGTGACTCAAACCAATTCGCTCCTCTCGCTGATACGGATCACTCAGATTGTGGCAGTGGGACAAAGTCAACTTTAACGAAGAAAAATCGTACATTACATCCAAAATCCTACATTATATCCAAAACATCATGCAATCACGAATTTAAAAGCCTCTTCCACTGTTTTCTATCGAACTCAAACCAGACCCAAAAAACAAAAATATATATTCTTTAACATACCTGGTACATTGTTACATAAGCTTTGAACTACCTCACAAAAAAAATTTTAGCACAATGTAAAAACTGTCAAAAATATGGACACACAAAAAACTTGTGCTCCAAAATCTCAATATGCATAGAATTCGGAGGAGAACACAAAACCAGCGAATGTATGTAAATTAAAAATTGGCAGCAGAAAAATAAATGCGCTCTTTGCGGAGAAAATCATACCGCAAACTGTAAAGGATGCATGGTATACAAGTCCTTAAAAATCAAATGTCTCCCAGCACTTAAACCAAAAAGCACAGCATTAAATGCCGATCAGTTTCCAAAGCAAGCACTAAAAGAAAAAATCCAAAATCCTCAATTGCAAATGGTAACACCAAATAAGACTTTTGCACAGGCAGTAGCCACAAAAACTGACTCTCCGGCGACAAATAACGAAGTCAACGAAATTAAAAACATGATGAAGCTACTAATATCCCAAATGTCAAACATGATGACTATTATCACCCTGCTTGTTTCGAAAATAGATGGGCAAAATAAATAATCTGAAACTAGCTCTATGGAATGCAAATGGCCTTGGTCAGCATGTCTTGGAGCTTAAAACGTTTCTCGTTGAAAATAGAATTGACATCCTACTAGTTTCAGAAACATACTTTACGAAAAAGAGCTACATACAAATTCGAAACCACAATATATTTTCCACCAATCATCCGGACAAAAAGGCACATGGGGATCAGCTGTAATATTACGAAAAGCAGTCAAATGTGTTTTTATGGACCCGTACAAAAAAGACCACCTCCAAGCTACAACTGTCCAAATTGAAGGCCAAATTGTCTAATTGAAGCCTCTGCTGATATCAGCTGCATATTGTCCCCCGAAACACAACAACTCGACGACCCAATACTTCGACTATCTCACAACTGTCGGCGGCAGATTTATTTGCGGAGGAGACGATAACGCAAAAAACACAGCATGGGGATCAAGGCTGACAAACACAAAAGGAAAAAATCGAATGGATGCAATACAAAAAAGTAAAAGCGAGTTCATAAGTACAGGTGACCCTACCTACTGGCCTACCGATATGAATAAAAAGCATTATCTCATCATGGGAAATTTTCCGAGAAACTATTAAAAACGCAGTTGACTGCAATGTATCACTTAAACGACGGCGCTATTGTGTTTTTCATCAATGCAATCATTCACGCAATAACCTTATCAACACCAACAGTCAAACACGCACCCAAAATAAAATATATTCCGGACTATATTAGACAGAAGATAAGACTTAAAAGAACACTAAGGAAACAATGGCAAATAACAAGACATCCAGACGACAAAACAATCTTAAACAAAATAACTAAAGATATTAAACAGATGTTAAAGGAATTTGAAAATAAAAAGCTACAATCTTATCTGGCAAGTTTAGACCCTTCAAAAAATGACAAATTCTCACTATGGAAAGCGCCCAAGAAAATTAATAAAACAACACTTCACCAACATGCACTTCTTACCGAAAATAATACGTGGGCTAAAACACATTTGGATAAAGCTTGCACACTTGCGAGATATTTCAAAAATACCTTCTACAATCCAAACAATGGACAACAAAATAACTTACGTGATACATTTGAATTCAAATATGGAAAAATCAGAAAAGTGACCATACATGAAAACTGACAAAAATTAAGAATATAAACAATGAAAAATCTCCAGGCTACGACAGAATTAATGGACAAATTATAAAAAATCTACCCGACAATGGAATTAAGTATCTAAGGAATATATTTAACTCGTCAATAAGACTGAAATATTTCACTTTGCCTTGGAAAGTTTCAGAAATAATTGCTCTGCCAAAACCAAATAAAGATGCCAACAAGCCTTCATCATACAGGCCGATAAATCTCTTGCCTATTTTGTCGGAGCCATTTGAACAACTGATTTATGACCGCCTTGATCTCCTAATACAATCTAACGACATCGTTCGCTCTCATCAATTTGGCTTTCGGCGAAAACATTCAACGATACAACAGGTACACAGAGTAACAAACAAAATACAAAGGAAATTGACAACAAAAATTATTGCGTCGCAGTCTATCTTGACGTGGCTAAGACCGTTGCCAGTGCATGGCATCCCAGACTATTGCACAAATTAAAAAAAAATTCTTCCAACTATCAAATATCAGGACGAATGCTCTGATGTACTACGTAAGGTAGCACGTGTTACACCAGGAAGCGTTTTGGGGCCAATCTTATAGATTATCTATACACACGATATATCCTGCCCAAGTGACGATTGTATGATTGCAACCTTTGCTGATGATACTGTTTCAATGACCTCGAACAAAAACATAAATGTTGCCACAAATAAACTACAACAGCTACTTAACACAACAATACATGGGGAATCGAAATTAACACAGATAAAACTATCCAACTAATATACACAAACAGAAAGTGTGATCCACAAATATTGACTATAAATAATAAAGTCAATAAATACTATACAAAAACCAAATATTTTGGCATAATAATTGATGCAAAACTGACCTAGAACGAGCATATACTTCAAAAGAGAAATGAAGTTAAAAACAGATTCGGACAACTCTACTGGCTACTACGAAACGACTTGCGTCTTTCATCTATACTAATATTATAAAGAGGAAAACTTTGTTTGTTTGTTTGTTTGTTTGTAACGAATAGGCTCAAAAACTACTGGACCGATTTTAAAAATTCTTTCACCATTCGAAAACTACATTATCCAAGAGTAACATGAATTACATTTTATTTTGGAAAAAAATAGGGTTCCGTAAGATATTTGGATTTTTCGGACACAAACTGAAAAAAATCTTATATATAAAATAAAGTCAACTTTTTGTGTGTGTTCGCTAACCGGCTAACCGGCCGTGTCTTCACCGAATTAAACCAAACTTACACACAATGTTAAGAAGGTATTGAAGATGGTTTCCGTATAGTTTGGATACCTATTGGTGGATAGGGCGCGAGATATAGGTCAAAACGTGGACCTGGGCAACCTTCGGATGTGTATGTACAATATGGGTATCAAATGAAAGCTGTTGGTGAATGCTTTAGTTCAGAGTATTTTTCATGCCGCTCCGTGACTAGGGTCTCGAGAGAGAGACCAAAACGTGGACCCTAGAATGTGTTTGTACAATATGGATATCAAATTGAAGCTGTTGGTGAATGCTTTAGTACAGTGTATTTTTCATGCCGCTCTGTGACTGAGGTCTCGAGATATAGGTCAAAACGTGGACCCGGGTAACCTTTGGTTGTGTATGTACAATATGGGTATCAAATGAAAGCTGTTGATAAGTGCTTTAATACGGGGTAATTTTCATACCTATTGATGACTAGGGTCTCGAAATATATGCCAAAACGTGGACCCGCCGTGTCTTTGCACCGAATTAAACCAATCTATACTAATATTATAAAGAGGAAAACTTTGTTTGTTTGTAACGAATAGGCTCAAAAACTACTGGACCGATTTTAAAAATTCTTTCACCATTCGAAAACTACATTATCCAAGAGTAACATGGATTACATTTTATTTTGGAAAAAAATAGGGTTCCGTAAGATATTTGGATTTTTCGGACACAAACTGAAAAAAATCTTATATATAAAATAAAGTCAACTTTTTGTGTGTGTTCACTAACCGGCCGTGTCTGCACCGAATTAAACCAAACTTACACACAGTGTTAAGGAGGTATTGAAGATGGTTTCCGTATAGTTTGGATACCTATTGGTGGATAGGGCGCGAGATATAGGTCAAAACGTGGACCTGGGCAACCTTCGGATGTGTATGTACAATATGGGTATCAAATGAAAGCTGTTGGTGAATGCTTTAGTTCAGAGTATTTTTCATGCCGCTCCGTGACTAGGGTCTCGAGAGAGAGACCAAAACGTGGACCCTAGAATGTGTTTGTACAATATGGATATCAAATTGAAGCTGTTGGTGAATGCTTTAGTACAGTGTATTTTTCATGCCGCTCTGTGACTGAGGTCTCGAGATATAGGTCAAAACGTGGACCCGGGTAACCTTTGGTTGTGTATGTACAATATGGGTATCAAATGAAAGCTGTTGATAAGTGCTTTAATACGGGGTAATTTTCATACCTATTGATGACTAGGGTCTCGAAATATATGCCAAAACGTGGACCCGCCGTGTCTTTGCACCGAATTAAACCAATCTATACTAATATTATAAAGAGGAAAACTTTGTTTGTTTGTAACGAATAGGCTCAAAAACTACTGGACCGATTTTAAAAATTCTTTCACCATTCGAAAACTACATTATCCAAGAGTAACATGGATTACATTTTATTTTGGAAAAAAATAGGGTTCCGTAAGATATTTGGATTTTTCGGACACAAACTGAAAAAAATCTTATATATAAAATAAAGTCAACTTTTTGTGTGTGTTCACTAACCGGCCGTGTCTGCACCGAATTAAACCAAACTTACACACAGTGTTAAGGAGGTATTGAAGATGGTTTCCGTATAGTTTGGATACCTATTGGTAGATAGGGTCTCGAAATATATGCCAAAACGTGGACCCGCCGTGTCTTTGCACCGAATTAAACCAAACTTACACACAGTGTTAAGGAGGTATTGAAGATGGTTTCCGTATAGTTTGGATACCTATTGGTAGATAGGGTCTCGAGATATAGGTCAAAACGGGGACCCGGGTAACCTTCGGATGTGTATGTACAATATGGGTATCAAATGGAAGCTGTTGGTGAATGCTTTAGTTCAGAGTATTTCCATCCGCTCCGTGACTAGGGTCTCGAGATAGAGACCAAAACGTGGACCCTAGAATGTGTTTGTACAATATGGATATCAAATGAAAGCTGTTGATAAGTGCTTTAATACGAGGTAATTTTCATACCTATTGATGACTAGGGTCTCGAAATATATGCCAAAACGTGGACCCGCCGTGTCTTTGAACCGAACTAAACCAAACTTACACACATTGTTAAGTAGGTATTGAAAATGGGTTTCGTAAAGTTTGGATGAAATTCGGAGCAGTGGCAACGGGTACAGCGTTCTTTTGAGCCAGCCATAATGTCGCTTACTTTTTTAACGCTTGGGGCGGAACTGAACTGTCAAATTGACAGTGTGAGTTACAATGTGTCAATATTTCTTTCTGATTTGGATGCCATAAGGAAAAAACGTAAGTGCAACATGTAAAAATCGTTTGTGAATTTTGTTGGAGTGGATTTTGGAACAGTGAATTATTTCTTACGAAATTTGAGAATTTAATGTGAAATCCGAATGAAATTATGTGTTCGTGGAAAAAACAATTTTTTTCGTTTTTTTTTTTTTTAAAGATATAAATGGATAATGGTTAAAAAAGCTCCAATGCTTAATAAAACATATAAATTGAAACGAAAAATTCATGGATGATCAGGAAAAAAGACGATTGTTTATTCATATGCGTTGATTTGAAATTTAAAAACAATCTTCTTTTTTCCTGATTTTCAATTTATATTTTATATTTACTCAAAAACAAATAGAAAAACAAAAAATATTGTTTATGCCAAAGCGCTTGAATAAAGAATAAAGAAATAAATAATATGAAAACCATATATTTTCTGTTCTAAGCCATATCTATTCTATTTTAGTGTGCCCAGCGAAGGGGGCCGGGTTTGCTAGTTTGGTAATAAATCGTTAATCTAAAAAACTGTTACAACTCCGAACTGGAAATATCTCATCGAACTATGGGGAACAGCAAGCAAATCAAACCTTAAAATAATGCAACGACTACAATCAAAAATCCTAAGGACTATCACAAACGCAGGCTGGTACATAACCAATGACGATGTACTCAGGGACCTCAAAATTAAATTTATCGAACACGTCATTTGAGAATGCAGCACAAAACATATTCACAGACTACTAACATACACAAACGAAGATATGCTGAAAGTTCCACATTCAGAACTGCAAAAACGAAGACTAAAACGAATAACTCCGACAGCCCTAGCAGATAATTCATCACTAATATGAATATCAACCTGTTCTACGTTTTATGTCATATAACTCCTATGTGTATTTATTATTTTTCCGTCCTATGTCATATAATTCTTACATGCATTATCCCTCTTATGCTGTAAAAAGAAATGTTCTTTAAATAATGATTTAATGTTACGCTTATATAATTGTTATAAAAACAAAGAAAAACATAAACCTTTTGGCTACTATTTTTTCTAATATCTTTCCAAAGCAAGGTAATAAGGATATGGGACGGTAGCTGCTAATTTCCAATTGTAGTTTGAGAGGTTTAGCTATTGGTATTGCGTCTGCGAAAAAATTTCGTTGTACAAGTTTACTATCCTTTTTTGAAAGGGAGAAGAACAGTTTTTCAACAAAGGGTATGATATCCTATCAAGGCCTAGTGTTTTTCTCTTAGAGTTGGCGACGGCTCTCTCAAACTCGTCAGTAGTGATGTCAGATTCCAGACATTTTGCGGGTTAATGTTAGAAGTAAAATCTTCGAAAGCATCACGTATTGCTTTTTAGTTTCGTGTTTGAAAATAGCATTGCTACGTTTGTATACTAAAATATCGTGAAAATCTCGTGTACATTTATACTTGTGGCAACTCTTTTGCTTTAGAGTTCGTAGTTTTTGCAAACCATTAATCCACCATGATGTACGCGTATATCGCGTTAGGCTGAAGTTTTTTGTCTGCGGAATGGAAAAGTGAGCTGCAGTACCAATAACTTTTTTTATTGAGGCTGGTTCTTTATTAATATTAGTTGGAACACCGGGTACTTCGTGGATATATTTGTGCACATTTCTTGATATTTAGTCCAATCTGCTTTGTCTGTCAAACACTTGGGGGTTATATTTGTTTTTGTTGTACCTCTTAGTGGATGCTTTTTCAGTAACAATAGGAAAATGGTTACTTCCGTGAAGGTCATTGATTATTTTCCATGTACTGAGAGGGACCAGATGAGGTTTCCGTCGTTTAATACAACCATATCGGTCGATAGCAAAGAGTCTTCAATAATAGTGATGAGCCCCCAACCATAGCCTGGGCCCAGTTGCCTTATTTAAAATTTCGAATATATGTATGTGAAAATAGTTTATTTGGTGATATGTACAGGGTGAACGATATGAAGTGCTACCTATTCAAAACACCATAACTTTTTTGTGTGACATTAGTTTTTATTGATTTCAAAGACAAAATTGTTCAAAAATGATTACAATTTTAGCTGCATGCTGCACGCATGTGATCTTGAGGTATCTTGGCCCATTCTCGTATAATCGCTTGAAGTGCATGTTATGTTATGTTATGTTTTGTTATGTTATGTTATGATATGTTGTGCTATATTATGTTATGTTATGTCATGTTATGTTATGTTATGTTGTGTTATGTTATGTTATGTTAGGTTATGTTGTGTTTTGTTGTGTTTTGTTCGGTTTGTGTGCGTGTGTGCGTTATTATGTTTATATACATAACAACGATGTGTTGATACATATATATATTATTGTTGTTATGTTTAGATAAAAATAATATAATAATGATGTTTATATATGTTATTATTATGTTTATGTACAAATAAATATAACAATAATATTTATGTAATGGGTTATATGTATATATAAATAAAAAAATATAAATAAAGATATTGTATATAAATATAAATAATGATATATAGTTACATATATAAAGAATTTATAATTAGTGACGAATTGTTGTATCTAATACCTAATACCTGTTGTTTTAATGTTTTTATTATTCATTTATTATTATATATGAAGGAAAAAATGTATGGTAATATTTACCACATACCTTATAAGATATGTTGTATACTAATATATGTATATAAACATGTATACATACATATTTGGTGCAACTTTCATAGACTAATATATACATGCGTACATATACACAATTTCGCGCAATTTGCAAACAAAAAGAACAAATCTATTTGTAAAGATGCATACAAATCATATGGACATATCAAATCGAATTATAAGACGAATCTATTCTCTACGATATGATATGATAAGAAAAGTAGGAAACGAAAGGGAGTGTTTCGAGTGTAATGTGTATTGAAAAAGTCAAATCGATGATGTTGCCTCTTAGTGTTGTCTGATGCCCAATCGAAATTGAACATATTTTTCACGAATTTGATAAATGTTTCGTCATTTTTCATGTTTGTGTTAAGGTAACTTGATCAATTTCATTGCTATTCCATTTACCTCCTTCTCTATATCCATACAAAATATCTATCAAACAAATAAAATTAAAATTTTCTTTTGAAAAGTGCAACCATTCCATCAGTATTTTCTTATGACGTCAAAACTTCTCACGTCAAACTATCTTTATAGACAACCTCTTTTTTATCCGAAAACTAGAGTTTGAGGGTCGTGCTAGGGTAATCTTTCCAAATAGGCAGGATTGGATCGAGGGGAAATCTGCACCGAAACATGCACCTCTGTATTCACTGACGGTTTCAAGATGGAATCGGGAGTCGGAACAGGGGTTTTCTCTAAATCACCCAATTTATCTATATCTTTTAAGCGGCCGAATACTGCTAGTGTCTTTCAAGCAGAAATCTATGTGATCAGGCAGGCATGCAAAATGCTTAGGGAACGTGGGAGCGAGGAAGATGTTAACATTTTCTCTGATAGTCAAGCCGCGATCAAGGTTCTGACGACGCCATAGTGCAGAAAGAAACTAGTAAGCTCGTGTAAGACGGAGATCAAATTTCTTAGGTGTGCAGGTAACATTTTTCTGATCTCGATTCCGGGACATAGGAACATAGAGGCATGGAGGAACATGAAATTGCTGTTTAGCTTTGCCAGGAAGGAGACTGAATTGGCCTCAGAGACCTCCTACCCGGTCAGCGGTATCCCTCTAGCAGTTGTTAAAAGGGAACTGCACAAATTATTTCTCAGGAAAGCGCAGAAAATATGGAGCTCCATATCTTCATGTGCTATTACGAAAACCCTTTAGCAGCAGTACAATATAAGTAGAACTCAGAAAGTCCTTTGTACTCCTCTCCATTCAATTTCAAAACTCGTAGCTGTATTTACCGGTCACTGGACGATCGGCCCACACGTGGAATAGCTAGGGTTACCATTTAATCCCATTGCATAACTGTGGGGACCTCTAAGAGAAGGAGACTGTTGAGCACTTTCTCTGTTAATTTCCGTGCTTGGCAGCCTTAATCGTCACTGGGTGTTCCTTTCTTTGACAGCCTGGAGCAGTGAGCCAACCTAAATCGCTTTAGTGCTACTTGAGGAGTGCCAGACTGGCAATAAATTTAAAAATGCTCACAATTAAATCCTGCTTTGAATTTTCGTCTGATCATTCACTAATCATCCTGCCAATTCAAGTCCGCCTGTAACTAACACTTAGTCGGACACTCTATAACCATCGAACATACTGGGAGGCTTTTATGGAAATAATGGAACAAAGTGTTGACTGGAAAATTCCTTTAAAAACTACCAACGATAATGAAACTGCAATAGCTCTTTTAATGACACGGCTATTATGTCACGATCTACACCAACTCTACAACTTTAAACTATAAAATGTTACATTCCTGACGCAATAAAAAACCAAGAGGGGAAACTGAGGAAAACATGGTAGACTACAAAATTTCAGAGCTACAATACACCTCCCACCAATAAGAACCACAAACTGACAATAGGCCCGAACATCATCGGAAAAAGCGACTTTTTTAGCTCAAGATTTTAAAAATATACGAGCAAACCGTAAAAAAAACTTCACTAACGGAGATAAATTTCGACATTAAAAAACAACAAATCTCTTGGATATGACGAAGCAATAATTTGTCTTGGGAGCGTTTTCAACACTGCTATAAAGCTCAAATACCTCCCAAGAACGTGGAAAGTTGCCGAAATCATTGTGATCCCAAAATCAATCTTGGTACCGTCCAAAATAAGTCTGCTGCTGGCAATATCAAAAATATTTGAGAAACTTCTCTTTGACCGCATAGATAAATTAAATTCCCCAACATCAGTTCGGACTACGACGAAAACATCCAACAATCCAACAGGTGCTCAGAGTCACTCACAAAATTCACCCAACAATAAGCAAGTATATGTGACTGTATATCTCCACATAGCTAAAGCCTTTGACAAAGTATGACCCCCTGGATTACTGTACAAACTCCAATTTTGGTTACCGAATGACTACTTTCTAATGCTAAAAAGATACATCCAAGACAAAAAATTGTATGTTAAATATAACGACGCATGTTCATACATTGAACCTATGAACGCAGTGTACTAGGACCCACTCTGTATCTCATCTACACCGCTGATTTACCGGAGCCGTCTTCAGGAAACAGCATGATTGCGACGTTTGCAGATGATACTTTACTAATGGCATATAATAGAGACCCGAATACAGCACAATCGAATTTACAAAACGACCTGAACAAAACACTATATTGGTTCAAAAAATATAAAAATTAATGGCGACAAAACAATTCAAGTCAATCACACGAACAGAAAGGAAACCATAGACTCGTTAAAGATTGGAAACTCTGACGCGATTACTGATACGAAAGCTAAATACTTAGGCATTACGATTGACTCTAGACTAAACTGGAAGGACCAAATAATAAAAATGTAATGAAATTAAAATTCACTGTACTGTACAATGTAAATTCATGCAAATGTACTGGCCGCTAGGACCTTAGTCAAAGCTTTCGCTGCAAAACAAAGCCTTAATCTACATGATGAAAATTGCACCAATTTGGAAGTATGGTATAGAAGTTTGGGGTACAGCTTCTAAATCCAATTTGACAATACTAAAACGTGCTTAATCGAAGATATTTAGGACAATAAGTCGTATTCCAAACTCTGACATTCACCGCGACTTAAACATCGACACAGTTGACGAAGCAATACAAACTGAGAATGCCTTCTGCTGAAGAATAGGAGACTTAAACGAAAAACACCAACTGACCTCTTGTAGTGTAATAATAAGAAATATATTTATGTATTTATCTAAATTATCATAGCAAATATTTTAAAAACGAATTATATATTCCTAAATGATCCGGAAGAGCAATGGCCTTACAGTATTACTTAACTATCCAAATATTTGTAAAACAAATTACTTATTGTTAATATAGACAGTTGTGATATTCTCTCCCCTCTTCTCTGGGTACTGGCAATAAATGTATTGCTAAAGGGACTGGAGAAAATCGAAGCCCAAATCGTAGCCTACGAGGATGATGTTGCTACTGCAGTAAGAGGGAAATTTTCCAATACGCTATGTGAAATTATGCAATGACTATTCAATTCGTTTCGAAAGTGATCGAAAGCAAACGGGATAAACACCAACCCAAACAAAACCGAAATGGTTCTATTTAATAGGAAACACAATATTCCGAAAATTGTGTGTCACGAAGTGGCACGGTACAGATAGAGTAAGAAAAACCACTGTAGCACTTTACTCACGTAAAATATTAATAGGATTAACTTGGGGGCTTTCCCCTTATATTGATCATTGGCTTTACACAGCAGTAATAGTAAGACCAATCCTAACTTACGGCGTACTGATATGGTGGTCGACTTTAAATAGGGGGTACATCAAAAATACTGGGGATTGTAGCTAACGGCTCCACACCTACAGATGCATTAATATTATGCTGAACTTTCTACCAAACGAACTATTCGGTAAGCAAGTAGCTGTCAGCTCTCAGATTAAGGAGAATAATCTCATTCAGATCGACCCCCATTTGACCATATTGGATTGTACTCCTTGTGAAACATACTTTTGTAATACCAAGGACATTAACTTAAATAAAGCTTGTGCCGCAATGTTTCCTTCAAGGGAAGATCGGGATAAGGGACTTATTGAAAATGAAATAACTATGTATACAGGTGGCTCAAAATTAGATAATTAGTAGGTGAATGGGTCCACTCCGAAAAACCGGAGATAAAGCAATCTTTCCGCCTACCCGATTACTATAGAGTATTTGAAGCGGAAGTCGCTGCTATATTAAGGAAGGACTTACAGCAATAAATACGAGAGTATTATCCACCAGGAATGTTATCATTCATTCATAGCAATAAAAGCGCTAGAACCCAAAACAAACTCGTCAAAAACAGTTATAGAACGTTATAAACTCATAAACGACTTATCCCAGTATTTCAATGCAAACTTCATTTGGGTGTCAGGCTATAGAAATATAGCAAGAAACTGTTTAGCAGATGATCTTACCAGAAAAGGTACAATCCATACCAATCAATCGGTTAAAGCGTTGAAACTCTGCCCATAGCCACTTGTAAATTACTGATAGAGAGAGAAACTATTAATATAGTACTCGTAAACACAATATGGCAAAACCTATCAACATGTGAATTAAGCAAATTGACATAGCTGAAACTCAACAGTGGTCATTAAAAATTCTTGCTAAAGCTCAACTGAGAAAATACACGAGCTTTGATACGTGTATAAACCGGTTATTGTCTAGTAGATAACCATGCTAGAATGCTAGGAATTCCATGGTACGATTAGTGTAGAACCTGCTATAACACAGAGAAGAGGAAACTATTAAGCACCTCCTTTATGAGTATGAAGGATTAGCTAGAATTTTTAATAGATGTAGCGGTAATAGCGCATCTTAAACTAAGGAGGTTAAGCTTGTTTATAACCACAGGATGGTTTATTAGGGATCCCATAGTGTAACGAAAAGTTCCACTTCCTACAATGGGTCTAAGTGTATTATATTGGCAGTCACTAGATCTACCTATCTATCCAAATAAAACGTCTTTCAAGAGTTCGATCACTGGATTATTACACAAAAGTCACCAACTAATAGCAACCCAATTTGCTTTATTTCTTCCTCCTCTTGATTGGCGCGATAACCGCTTACGCGAATTTAGCTGAGTTTAACAAAGTGCACCAATCGTTTCTTTCTCGTCCTAACTGAAATCCGGTCCTTCTCCACGTGATCTTTACAACGCAGAGGAGGGCTTCCTCTTCCTCTGCTACCACGAGCTGGTACTGCATCGAATACTTTCAGAGCCGGAGCGTTTGTATCTATACGGACTACATGACCCAGCCAACGTAGCCGCTGGATCTTTATTCGCTGCGCTCTGTCGGAAAGCTTATACAGCTCATCGTTCCATCGTCTGCGATATTTGCCGGCGTCAACGTGCAAAGGTCCAAAAGTCTTCCGCAGAATCTTTCTATCAAGCACTCCAAGTGACGTCATATCGGATGTTGACATCACACAAGCTTCTGCGCCATACGTTAGCACGGGCATAATGAGAGCCTTGTAGAATCTTAGTTTTGTTCGTCAAGACAAGACTATACTACGCAATTGCCTACTCTGTCAATTGCCAAAGTAGCACTTGTTGGCAAGACAGATTCTACGTTGGATTTCAAGGCTGACATTGTCATCGGTGTTAATGCTGTTTCTTCGATAAACGAAGTCTCTTACAACCTCAAAATCATAACTGTCAACAGTGACGTGGGTGCCGATGTGCGAGTGCACCGACTTTTTCTTTGATGACAGGAGGTACTTCGTTTTATCCTCGCTTTACTTTATCCAATTTGGGAAAGGCAGAACTAACAACGCGGTTGTTAAGGCCGACAGTATCAATGTCATCAGCATACGCCAACAATTGCACACTCTTATTAGAAACTGTGCCGTAGCGATTAAGTTCTGCAACATCAAGTTAAAGAAGTTACACAACAAAGAGTCACCTTGTCTGAAACATCGCTTGGTATAAAACGGCTCGGAGAGGTCCTTCCCTATTCTAACGGTGCGGCTGGTATTGGAATAGGCTAACAATGTGTTTTAAAGTAGTTTGAAGAAATCGTTGGTACATCTTTAAAAGCATGCTTGTAATTTCGAAAATATTTTTCAGATTCATGGTTAAAGTACTTGTTAAAATATTTTTTTCGATAATAAAATGATTTCATAATTCTAAGACATAATTAAACCCTTAATTTGGTCTCTTAATAATCCTTAAAAATTTACGCATTTAGAAAAAATTCACAAAACTGACAAAAGAAACACTTCTCTAAAAAATTAGTATGTAATATTAATTGTGCAATCACACAACATCACACTTATGTAGTCCAAATTTAAATTTATCAAAAATATCTGAACTTACCTGCACGCCTCTTTTTCACAAGCAACATAATTACTATTTGATTGACAAAAAATTGTGAAGTAAGTGTACTTTAATGATAGGAATAACATACCTATACTGCAAATAAAAATAAATAACCGACTAATAGGTGCCCCTGTCTTACATTATATACAAATGAGTATAACAAATTCCACCAACCTTTACGATGGCTACAGCAGGATCTAAAAGGGCTAAATACTCGTATATGTACTTATTTATTAAGATAATTAAATAAAAAAAGAATTATAAAAGCATAGTATGCGCTTAGTTTTATGGGATAGTATAACTTTTTTTGTTTATATGCATTTCATTTGTAAGGAAGCGGTCACAATTCTGTCTATGTAGCACTAAGTCCCTCATTCATAAAGATAATGTGTTGCAAATTGAAGTCCCACCTAATTTTGTACCTCTACTACGTACATATTCATATGAACTCGAAGCAATGTGCAAGTGAAGTATTACATCATTACTAATCGATAACACCGTTTAGCTTTTTATGGTATAAGCGAATGAGAATACACGTATCTAATACCTAATTTAAATTAATTAAACTCGTACTGCTGATTATTGCCGCTGTAATTGTTCCACTTGCACTTATTACTTAGTAAAACCTAGCATAGATAAAAAATATTTTGTAATGCTAGTGCACAAATACTTTTAGGTATATATATAAATTATGAATTTTACTACTTTACCCCCTAAGCAGGATGGAAATCTTTGCAGCATTTGTATCGATTATCAAATTATGTATTTCCTTGTCTTTCAGCTCATTCAAAGCCTTGATGTATGTAGTAGGATCCACCTGCCGTAAATGTATCTCCAGGTCATACAAACGACCGAATTTGTTTAATTGCAAAACTCCTGAAATTGACAAATTATTTTTTATTAGACAAGTGCATTATTTAAATCATTAATTTTATACAAAGCTTTGGGCCACTAAAGTAGCAATAAACAATTCTTACTAATGGTCGTAAGTTATAAAATTGAAATAAATTTTTATTTTTAGTTATAATTTGGAATATCTATGTATATATTAATATGGAGAACAAAATTTTGTCGTACCTTTTTTTAGTATTTATAGTCAGAGAAAGAAGTTGAAACATATACCAATGGATAGCATATGTGGAGACGGTTTGTACAATGTATTAAAATAGATATGGTACAAAGTGAATAGGTGCAGGTAAAATTGATCACACTATTTTACCTGTATTAATAGTATGTTATGGTTAGCATAGTATGTTAGAGCGGGAGAAATATATTTTTACATAGATATAGTCGCACTGTAATGGCAACAGAGTTGTTGGTGTGAAAATTGCTATATATATTATGTATATGATCGCATAATAGAATGATGTGAAGATGAAATACAAAACAATATTGCTATGTAAATAAGAATAAGATTAAGAAACATAAATATACCTTCTGCTCAAATATGAACGAGACGTTATCAATAAAACGTTCCGCGGATGACATATGGCAAAAATAAATTTGTTGTTTTTTGGTAGGACTGTTATAAGCTTACATGGCAAATTTCAGCGTGATATGTCACATAGTTTGTTTTCTGTGCTACTGTAAACAAGTCAAGCTCGAGTGTGTTCTTCGAATTTAACGATGGTAATTCAAGTTGAACAAAGAATTTGTTTGAAATTTTGTTATTCCAACAAAATTTCATGAACGTCGTCCAGCAACATCAGTAAACGACGAAAACATCGGAAAAGTAAAAGAAATTGTGCTTGAAAATCGCACAAATCGCAAAATCGGTTAACGCTGAATATTATTTAGACGTTTTAAAGCGTTTGCGCGAGAAGATTCGTCTTAAAAGGAAGGAATTGTGGGACAACAAGTCATGTTTCTTGCATCACGATAATGCACCAGCTCACACATCACGTCTTGAACAAAAATAATGTTAATATCGTTCCGCAAGCACCGTATTCGCCTGATATGGCTCCATGTGACTTTTTTCTGTTTCCCAAGCTCAAGTTGCCGCTCCGTGGAAAACATTTTGAGACAATTGAAGTCATAAAAGAGAATTCGAAGAACACACTCGAGCTTGACTTGTTTACAGTAGCACAGAAAACAAACTATGTGACATATCACGCTGAAATTTGCCATGTAAGCTTATAACAGTCCTACCAAAAAACAAAAAATTTATTTTTGCCATATGTCATCCGCGGACCGTTTTATTGATAACGTCTCGTTCATATTTGAGCAGAAGGTATATATATTTACTATAGCTGCACTCTTTCTCATTTCATTTTCACACTATTCGTTTATACGTTTTAACGTTTATGTGTATCTGGAAAGTTTTTATGCGCTTCAATAGCTGATCAGCTGTTGCAAACAAATATTTTTATGTATTAAAAGTTGATTTGTTAGTATATTTGCATGGGTAAATCATTTTGGCGTCACTTCTTATCTCTTTTCATAGTATTAATTAGAAAAGGATGGTGTGTGACGATAGTGTAGCATAATTGCAAACAAAAAAATAACATTTCATTCTTTAAGAATTGTGAAGGAAGTGTGAATTGGTGATTGAACAAAAAAAAAAAAAAAATTGGCAAGTAAAATGTCGCATCAAACGAAAACAAAGATTATTTAGATTTGTTTAAACGGGAATTTTGGAAGATTTAGACAATTTTTTGGGTGCGTAATTTTTTCATAACGGGAGTTTCATTGGTGATTGAACAAATCATAAATTTTTTAAATTTTTTTTGAACATTTTTTTATATTAATTTCTATCAGTATCATGTAGAAAGTTTGAACATAAGATATCCATTTATATATGTTTCAACTTTTTTCTTTGACTATAAATACTAAAAAAAGGTGTGACTAAATTTTGCTCTCCGTATTTATATAACGTCGAAATTTCGACGTACGGGCAATCCTAGTATTTATTATTTGACTATTTATTTCTACTTTTTACCACCTTTCTTCACACTTTGTAAAAAACCATGCTCATTTCAGATATTCTTGCTTTATAAATATTTGTAAAGAGTTATAATTTCTAAAACATACTCATATTGGACATTAGAACAAATTGTGACTAATATATTGTACATAAATTAAAAGTAGCATACCTATGTATGTGTTGGTGGCGGCAAGCATGGAGCTGGGCAAGAACAGCTTTGGGTAGCCTTCGCTTATATCGCACGCGAAAAGGACGCCCCGCCATACGTGGTGAGGGTGCTTGTTAAGGAGCCAGCTAAACTGAAAAAGCACCTAGTTGTGTCCTGCGAAGCAATGCCCATAATAAATTGTGGGGGAGTAACGAGACACTAATGGCAGAGATGAGTCGTTATTAGAAAATAAACTTAATGTCTTGAATTTAGGCTCAGAGTCGACCTTTGAAACAAAAACGGTGTCAGAAGTTTTGGACTTGACCCTGGCTTCTGACCTACTTTCTACCCACGTTAAGAGATGGCGAGTCTTGAGAAAAAAATTGTACTCTGACCGTCGCGACATAGAATTTGTCATTGATCATAAGCTTCCCCAAGTGTATGAGTTAAGGAACATCCAAAAACAAACTGGGAAGTATACAAAAACAAATGCAGGGCTTTATTCCTTTATCCTACCACATACGATGAACTAGACGCATTGGTTTATCAGGTAATGAAAGCCATGAATAGTTCACTCGAAGCTGGACGCCCGGTTGTGCGCCATAGAGGAAAGACAAAACCACCTTGGTGGATAAACAAAAATGTCGTTAGGAAAATCCAAGAGCACTCTATTCAATTTGGCCAAGGCCATGAGAAGGTACAAAGACAGATTAGCTTACAAAGCTGACTTAACGATCTTCAGAAAATCAGTTATAACTCCGCAACGCGAATCCTGGCAAAAACTGAAGACACTACAGGAGCGACCAGTTTAGAAGAATTCCTACAAAGGCAGCTGGCTATCTCAAAGGTCTAGGAAATTCATGGGCCACTTTAAGTAAGGAATCTTTAGGTCTCCTCTTAGGCGCACACTTCTCAGTCAACAAGCCGGTAGAGCGTAATGACTCTGCTATTGATGGGAGGGTAATCGAAATGAGAAAATTGAATGGGCTGTTAGCACTTTTGGTTCATATAAATCACCTAGACTATTTATTTATTATTATTCGGCAGAGTTACAGCAATCACGGGTTGAAATATCTCCGTTCATTACAGCCATTGTTAGAAGCTGCTTGAATAAGGGCTACATTCTGCTAAATTGGAGGGAGACGAAAGTCTCCTTCATACTTTATGCAGGTAGATCCTCACACACTAGTCCTAAAGAATTCAAACCTATCAGTCTCACGCCTTTCCTCCTCAAAATTCTAGAAAGGATTGTCGGTCCGTCATACCAATCAGCAGGTTCTCCCTGACACAACCCACATACATAAAAGTAAAATTTACAGGAACTGCTTAACACTCGCTTGTCGGGCTCGTGGAAAAGAGCCTGGCAGGAAAAGAGTGTGCTTTGGTAGATTTTATAGACATTGAAGGAGCCTTTAACAATATTAGTAAAAGTGTCATAACGGGTGCCCTAGAAGATTTTGCAGTCTACTCTGATCGAGACTATACTTGTCAGACGCAAGGTAACTGCAAGATTAGGCACCACAATAGTAAGCAGACAGGTCTGCACAAGTACTCCTTCGGGAGGGGCAGTGAACTCCTGAATTTTGGCAGTGAACTCCTTGCTGCTGGGCCTAAAGAGAGGAGGTTGCTATATCACAACTAACGCTAACGGTTTGGCAATCGCGGTTAAAGGCAAGTATCCAAACACGCTCAGGGATATTCTGCGTTCTAACATGGCCACACTTAGTTACTGACAGAGAATAGGGGACTCGGAATAAACATCAATAAAACTGTACTAATTAATTTTACAAGGAAAAATAGTCTCCACTCCACAGTCTCCCCGCTAATTTTCATGGGTGTAGAGATTCCTTTGAAAGATAATTTTAAACACTTAGGGCTCATATTTGACAAGAAATTTACGTGAAAATCTTATATTGAGAATAGGGATCAAAAGTCTTACATTGCATTGAGCCCATGCAAAAAATCGGTCGGAATCAAATGGGGATTAACATCTCATATCACACACTGGCTTTACAACTCGGTAGTTCGGCCTTCTTTGATGTGTGGTAGCCATCAACTTAAAAGGCAAGTTATACGAAGCGGCTGAACAAGAACCAAAGAACTGCGTTTTTATGCATCACCGGAGCTTTAAGGACCACCCTCAATAACGCGCTCGATGTGATAAACAACTTGGCTCATCTAAATCTGGTAGGCGCTATGGAAGATCTTGCGGTTTGGGCACGTTTCTATACTATCAGGTAAGTCCATAAGTCCATGCGTTTTTTAAAGGTGGTCTTAAAATTAAAAAAGGTGTTTAAAGTATTTATTAATCAATAATATATTTTCCTCCAACATTTTCAATGCCTTACCAACGCTTAGGCAGATTTTTAATTCCCTGTTGAAAAAATTTTTTATCCTTGGAGCCAAAATACGCTTCGATATCCCTTTTTATAGCTTCTTTTGATGAGTAGTTCTTGTTAATCATATGGGATTGAAGTCCACGGAAAAGGGGACAATCACAAGGTGCAATATCCGGAGAGTATGACGGATGCGGAATTAGCTCCCATCCGAGCTCATTCAGCTTGCCTTATGTTATGAGGTCTTGCGTTCTCGTGGTGAAACAAAACTTAGCGTCTATTCACTAAAAACGGTCGATTTTTGTTAAGTGGCTCATTCAGACTTTATAGCTGATGGGAATAATAATCAGCAGTTATATTCTGGTTTGGTTCCAGAAGTTCATAATAAACAATACCGACCATATCCCACCATATAGACAGGAGAATCTTCTTGGGGTAAAGGACATTTCAAGGGGTCGATTCTGGTCTTTCATCTTTATCTAATCATTGGAGTTTGTGAACAGGATTATTATAAAGGACCCATTTTTCATCACCAGTAACGATACGGTTCAAAAAACTTTCATTTTCAAGCCGTTGCAGCAGCTGAGAACACACATTCACTCTCTACTGAAGGTTGGCGACGGAAAGTCTATGCGGAACTCATTTTGCCAGCTTTGAAACCTTTTCCAACTAAACCAGGTGCCTGTGAACTGTTCCATGCGATGAATTTAACCTCTGAGCTATCATATCGACTGTCAAATTTGGCTCAGATTCCACGAGTTCGAGCAAGGCGTCGGAGTTAAAGACTTTAGGACGACCAGCGTGCGGGGCATCCTCCACGTCGCAGTTACCACTTCGGAATTTTGAAAACCACTTTTGCGCAGTCCTTACACTCACGGTATCCTCTCCGTGAACAGTGTTTATTTCTGCAGCAGCAGTTGTTGCATTTTTTACCATTTTATTTTTTAACAACACGTGCTTCTATCCGCGATTAAAATCACTTGTTGAATATATCAAAGAAAATATTGATAGTTCTGTTATATTCCGCGAATACTTTTTTGTATGCAAAAATCGTACAAAAGTGAAATTATGGGTAAAATACGCACGAACTTATGGACTGACCTGATACATACTATGAGTAGTTTTAATCAAGAAATCGACTACACTTTCTCTAAACCCACCTTAGACAGGCTCTTCATGACTAGCATCCCGCCAAGATGAGAATGACTAACTCAAAGACCATGGAGAAGGGGGAAAATAAATTTTTACACTGATGGACCAAAGCTAGAAAATGAAGTAGGCTACGGAGTTTTTTCAAAATAATTACGATTAGAATTATCTCTCCGACTTCCGGACTTCTGACAGAAGTCTTAGCCGATTTAGCCGAGCATTACAGATTTTTATTGCCGGAATTGGATGGTATTGATCTGGACAATGTTTATTCTCAACGAATCGGCACTACGTGCCACACAAGCAACGAAACCATTGATCTTTTACGGGAAAAGTTTCCGGACCGTGTTATCTCTCAAAGAGGTGATCACAATTGGCCACCGGGATCTTGTGATTTAACACCTTGTGACTTTTTTCTTTGCGGCCGCGTGAAAGAGAAAGTCTATGCCAACATCCCGGGGTCGATTCAAGACCTCAAAGATGGAATTCGTGAGGCTATCGAGGACATAGGGCAGCCACTTTGCAATGGAAAGGATATTGTTCTGTAAGCGTGGTCGTGGTGGTCATTTGCCTGATGTTATTTTCCACTATTAACGACATACCTTCTCTCATCTTTATAATGAAATAAACATCCGATCATTTATATTAAAAAATTGAATTTTTCTTTCAATATCAAAATAACACCTCTTATAGGAAAATCCTTTAGATAGGAAAATATCAGGCGAACTTTTCAATCTCTCAAGAGAGAACATCTCGAAGGTAGTGGCTTTTGTCATCGGCCATTGGCTGTTAGGTAGGCACTCTTCTAGGCTAGGAGTATTTTCGCATGAATAGTGCAGAAGTTGTAGAGACGAGGAAGAAGAAGAAACAGTAGAATGCTTCCTCTGGAGTGGAGCAAGGTTGTTAGGGAAATGTCATTGTGACTCTGTTTCGGAACTATCCGCTGTTGGGATAATTCTACGTTTCATAAGATAGTCTAACGGCAACATTCGAAATTGAGAGTAATACAACTCCTAAAAGAAATGATACTAACGTACAATATGAAACGGATGAAGACCTACTTGCACCAGAAACGGATTGGATCCTGAAAAAAGGCCAAGTAAGAGAAGGAAGGCTGAAGTATCACCTGGAATACAGGCTTCTAACTCAAAAGTTACTGCAATTGCATCCTTCAGCAAAAAGAGAAGAAAATCCGCGTCCTCCACCCATAATGATATCTGGAGAATGCGATTATCAACAAATCTTTAATGTTGTGAAAAAGGATATGAAAAAAGAGTTTCTTATTACACTTTTAAATAATAAGACTTATAAAATCAATGCATCAGATCCCGATGACTATAGAAACCGTATGCTGTCTAACGATCAACACGTACTGCTGAGAAAAATATTCAATTAGCCCGTGCGAATTTCAAAGCATAAGATTAACTAGATTAATTTGTTTTCGGGAGTGCTAGATGTGGACTAAAACCATTCGTCAGTGGTTTCATAAATGATGTGTGAGCGCAATGCGCTTGAATTTGCATTTAGAAATGCTAAAAACCCTGCAAGCAGTGACTTAAATAGAAAAAGAAAAAATGACAACGTGATAGAGGACACAATGTCAAAAAATAGCAAAAGCAATTACTATGCTATTGTAGACAATGAACTAGAAGAGTGTAATGAAGTGATAAAAATATTTGAGCAGTACTTGCATACCACAATTAAAGAATATAAACAAAACAAATTAGCAATTTACCTAAAAAACATCGCCGACTATAAAAGAGTTCGAGAATACTTAGAAAAATCTAAAGTGAAATTCTACTCATATACGCCTAAATGTTTGAAAACAAAAACTATATTAATGAAAGGGCTAAACAGTAACACCGACACCAAAGACATTTTGAGTGAACTTTGCAAATATCAAAACGATAACCTTGAAATCCTCAAAGTAACACAATTCACTACTAAAAACTCAACACAACAAAAAATAAAACTACCAATTTTTATGGTTCAAATAAGTGCGGAAAGCAATGTTAACGAACTGAAACAAATTAAAACCATTTTATACCACTGCATTAAATGGGAACACTTACTATACGTAGGCCTGAGATAACTCAATGCAGGAATTGCCAAAGCTTCTTCCATAGTGCAGCCAATTGTAACCTACCACCAAGATGTGTCAAATGTAGCGGAACACATAAAACCGAAGACTGTTCTTCCTCAAGCGGAACCTTGACGGAGAGGGAAAATGTGTACTGTGTCTTATGCAAGAAGTTTGGACACTCAGCATCTTACAAAGGATGCGACCGATACAAAGAACTGTAGCAGAAAATTAGATTAAGAAAACAAAACCTCATTGCTGCTAAGACAAGCACCACTTCAAAATTCACTACCCCTAAGTTTAGCTATGCCGACGTAATTAAAGAAAATATTGGGACAAATAGTCCTACTAACAATCAAAGTTTAATACTGCTAGAATTAAAAAACACAATGTTATCTCTAAGTAGGCAAATTATGGCTCTTCAGAAGCAGCTCGAAATACAAACTGCACGAATCGATGCAATATGTAGTCTAGTAGACTCAGTATGAATTCGCAATCGCATTTAAAAATAATTTCCATTAATGTTAACTCAATCATTAATATAAATAGAAGAATAGAATTAAGTAAGTTCTTAACAGATAACAATCCAGACATAGTTTTGCTAAACGAAACCAAACTAAACGCAAAGCACAAGCTAAAATTTAATGGATATAATCTAATAAGGAGAGATAGATCTAGTAGAACGACAGGTGGAGGAACTGCGATTTTAATTAAAGAAAATATGAAATTTGCCAAAGTTTTTAATTATAGAGTAGACTCCCTCTCTTATTTAGAAGCTTGTATAATTAAAATGCATATGCCCCCGAATAATATCATGTATCTTGCAGCTTATTATCCATCAGGAAACAACAACGATGCATTCAAATCAGAACTTAATGTAATATTTGAAGCTCTTGACCTTCAAAACCCAGATCATTACTACATATTAGCAGGCGACCTTAATAGTAAGCACTCGCACTGGGGAAACACGCAAAACAATACTAAAGGCAACGCTTTAAAAGATTGGCTTACTTCAAATGCAATAGAATTTAGATGTAATATGTATGCCTCCGTAACCCCGTCTTATGAACGAACCCACTCCTTCCTAGATATTTGTATTGCTGATCATAGAATAGATATTCAAAAGGTCAATGATACAATTAACTGTTTAAAATGCATCGACTATGATAGCGACCATTGCGCTATCGACATCAACGCTACCTGCAGGGATGGCACATTCTATCTTAACTTGGCAGGCAATCAAATCCAAAGAACATTAGACTATAAAAAAACCAATTGGAAAAAATTTCGAAATACCTTGAACACACAGCTTCAGAAAGAGATTTTGGCACCAAACAATAGAAACTTAACTAATTCCGAAATTGATCTTCACTTGCTTAAGCTAAATAAAATTATTTTAGCAGCTGTAGAAAAAAATGTACCAAAAGTTAAGACAAAAAATCCTACCAATACTCTTGTAAACCTACCTATCATAAAAACACTACTGAAAGAAAAAAGTATAATTCTTACTAACATCAAAAAACACAACCGTCTACAAATATACCTCCCTCCTAACATTCTCCAACAAGAAAAAACAAAACTAAAGCTTATCAAAAAATTAATTAATGACAATATAAAGATACAATTTAATAATCAACTCGAACACACACTTATTTCCCTTAAGAATACCGACCCCTCAAAATTTTCAAAAAACGACAACTCAATTAGTCATATAAACGTTCCTTTTAACTCATCAGATATACTTCAAAAAGCTGGCCTCGATTGCAATCTGCTAGAAAAAAATTTTACAACAGGCAACTACTGCATCAAAAACAGTGAAGATATACCCGATATAGTAGGGCTTCATTTTGAAGCAATTCATTCTTCAAAACAGTGCAAACCTGACAATCTCGTTCACTTACAGGTGCAAGAATGCTTCAATAAGTTTTTAGGAACAAAAACTTTATTCGACAGCTTTCGAGCAACCAAAACAAGATTTGATGCCATCAAACAAGCCAATAATTTAACCGAAGAACAAACAGGTAACTTCTTTATTCGTTTCGATGATCTCTCAGATATATTTTCCAATCTGAAAAGTAAACTGTCCTCAGGCTTAGACCAAATACCTAACATCATTCTCAAAAACTTATCCCAAGAACCAATTTCAGAATATTGCACACTATTCAACAACATGTTGAATAATGCCTATTTTCCTCCTATTTGGAAAACAGCTAAACTGATCGTGATACCAAAAAAAGAGAAAGACAAAAACTGTTTGAAAAATCTCCGACCAATTAGCTTGTTACCAAACATTAGTAAAGTTTTTGAGGTCGTAATCAACATAAATATAAATAGGGCCACTAAAACCAACAACTTAGTGAATTCTAAGCAATTTGGGTTTAAATATAGACATTCAACTATACACGCAATCAACCTTTTGACCTCCGAAATTAACTGGAGCTGGAATAAAAAACATGTCACAGGAGCTTGCTTCTTAGACATTGAAAAAGCTTTCGACAAAGTGTGGATCGAAGGCCTGATGTCTAAACTCATAGGCTATAAATTCCCGGTTCACCTCGCCATTCTCATTTATAACATGCTGTCAAATAAAAAATTTTCAGTACATATAAATAATATGAAAAGTAAGCGCGAATTTAATATGGCAAATGGTTTGCAACAAGGGACAGTAAATGCGCCAGTACTTTTCAATCTCTTTATTCTTGACTTGCTGGATAAAATAGACAATATCATAGCCTTTGCTGATGATATTGTCATTTACCATCCAGACAGAACAATAGAGGATATTAACAGAAATCTACAACTGAAATACAATATCGTAGAAGATTTTACAGCAAATTGGCATCTTAAAATAAATACAAAGAAATGCAAAAGCATTTTTTTTCGTCCACCCATAAAAAGATGCAACTCAAATATCAGAAAAAAATGGAAAAACCTAAATATTATATCTAACTAGCGTACCCTCGCCCGCTTCGCTAGACGATAAATTCAATGATTTGCTGAAAGAGAATAAAATTAATACGAAACAAAGCAAATTCTTTGATACAATTTCATTCGAACTTTATTGTAACACTTTTTGGTAGACAACGTTTTTGGTTTTTTCATCTTTCGCGTGAATAATGACGATGGTTTGCCAACTCGTGAGCAAGCTACATACAATTGTCCATGAGAAAAAATTGGGTATTCTAAATTAATACCGCACATTTGTAGAGACTGTCCTTGCGCCTTATTAATTCTCATAGCGAAGGCAAGGCGAATAGGGAATTGCAAACGTCTGAAATCGAATGGTAAATCCGCCGGAATCAGTGGAATTCAGGGTATCAAAATGTCTTCTCCTTTGTACTTCCCTTTCAAAATTGTTGCTTCGATAACGTTGCCCATTAGCTTCTTCACAGCGAGTCTGGTACCGTTGCAAAGTCGGGGCACATTACTATTGCGCAGCATAATAATCGGTGCTCCAATTTTTAATCGTAAATTATGAGGTGGTAAGCCTGGCAAATCGAGTGAGTTTAAGAATTCAGTTGGATAATTTACGACCTCATCTTGATCAGTAATAGTGTCCTTTGACATACTTATATGCAACTATGTCACCAGGTATTTGATCCAAAATAGCTACATTTATATCATTGACGTCCTTATTTTCCCCAGCTAAAATTGCTCTTTCGCTGAACCAATCATGGTTTTTGTAATGTTGAACTATGTTTGGAAATAACTCTGTATCAATGCCTCTTTAGACTGTGCAAAAGTGCAGAAAATGTTAGGCAATGTTATCATTCCTGTTGTTTTTGAAAAAAGGTTTATTTTTTTTGGTTAAAAAGTGTTTTTTGAAGTTTTGAAAAATACTTCGCTCTAACAAATTTCTTCTCAGTTAATTGCTGAAAATTAAATATTTTGAAAAAACTATTTTTTTTTTAATTTAACGTTTTTGAGAAAATTTTGTTCTTGAAAAAATTTCATACTTTTGTAAAAGTTTAAATTGATTTGTTAAAAAAGATTTTTTTCTGCTTTGAAAAACACCCCCTCGAAAAAATGTATTCTCTATTAATAGTGGAATATGAAATGCTTTGAAAAATTTTTTTTTTAATTTTGTTTGGTTTTCAGAAAATTTTGTTTTGAAAAAATTTCATACCCTTGAAAAAGTTTTATTTTATTTTATTTGTTTAAAATTTTTGAAAATTTTTTTTTTTGTAATTTTAGAAAAACACCTCTTCGAAGAAATTTCTTTTATCTTTTTGAGGAAAATTTGGTTTTGAAAAAATTTCATGCTTTCGAAATTTTTTTATTTTACTTTATTTCTTCAAAATTTTTTAAAACAATTTTTTTTATAATTTTCGAAAAACACCCCTTTGAAAAAATGTTTTCTAGGTGTCATAGTGGTATTCCATTAACTTTTAGGATTATAGTCAAATACTTACAAATATCTACGCCTTCACAAATAGCAACAATAAACAAATTTCCTCAAAACCAAAAAATTTACTTTTTTTCTAAAAAAATTCTAAACAAACAACGTAATAAATTTAGAATTTTGTGTTCACGAAAAAACAGTATTGTTTTTATTGTATTAACTGAAAACCAAAATGTTGCAAAAAATCAAAACAAAACTAAATTATTTTTTTGTGTTCATTTGGTCCATATGTTCCATAAAAAGTTGATATGGTAAATAATATGCACGGTCTGTTACACGCAAATTTCCATTGACCATTATAGTGACAAAATTATCGATCACCAATTCCAACAGGATTTCAAAATCAGAGTTGGAATGAGTTGTTGTGTGGTGTACTTCTGAAAAAATGAGAAATAAACAAAATAAATCTAAAAATTCGAATTCTAACTTTATCTTGTGTATGTTCTTATTACCTTTGAATTTTTCCAATGAAGCACCATTCATTTTAAATTTTCCAAGAATTTTTTTTATCATTTCGAGTTTCTTTCCTTTTTCATTCGATTCCAACATTTGTTCATAGCCGAAAACATCGTTTGCAAACGCATTCATTTCCATATAGAATTGGTCAAAGAAAGCATTGCTCAATTGAATTGAAACATTATTTTCATAAATACTTAGGACCTTAACTAATGCACCTTGGTACATACCTAACGCAGATATTCATCGCGACCTTGACATCGATACTATTGATGAAGCAATACAAAGCGCTAGCAGAAGACACATAAATAGACTATTAACGCATACAAATCCTATGATGAGAAGACTACCAAATAAAGAAAAATCTACCCAAAGTCGGCTTAACCGTCAAACACCAACAGATCTTGCAAAATCCTTGTAATCAATTGTCAACTAATCGTATATATCATTGTTTGTTAACCACTTGTTTTTAAATAATATGTATATATTTCTTCTAAATGAGCTTGGGGGCATTGGTCCTTCAATATCACTCTCATTCCATCTTTTTGTAAATCAAATTACTTATTGTCTAACGACAGGTGTAATATTTTATGGAAGAAATAAAAAAAAAAAACAAATTTTCATTCGAATCATTTGAAATTTCTGTATACAATACATTTCTGTATCACAATACAAATACAAAAAATTCAAAAAAAGTTGTACACATAAAATGAATGTCGATTCGAAACTTACTTTAATCTAACAATCGAGCAAGTTTTGTTTTGGACAATATTTTGATTTTTTCTTTTTTTTATATGAAGAAAATATTTAAAAGAAATTTTTTTTTGCTAAAAACCTTCCCCTAGTGGATCCCTATAATATGAAAAAAGAACGAATAAAATTGGCCTCGTATCGGCCCAAAAAAATGCGGACGAACGAACATCATTTCATTTTTATATATATAGATGAAACCAGAATCCCTATTCAAACCACTGAGAGAGTCAAATATCTCGGTATTCACCTTGATCAATTTTTATACTATAACGATCACATTAACCTCCAAGTCGAGAAGACCGCAAGAGCTTTCCATATCTATAAAAGAATGTTTTCATCGAAACTACTACACAAGAAAGTCAAAATGGTAATGTATCAAACCCTGGTAAGACCGATACTCACATATGGTTGCTCAATTTGGTACAACATTTCACCCTCATATATGGAACGACTAAGGAAGCTTGAGAGAAGAATACTACGATCATGTACTTCCTTATCTAGATCACAAAATAGTAACTATACCAAATACATCTCGAACTCAAAGCTATATAACACAGCGAAAGTGCCCCGAATTGATTGTCATATTATAAATTTAATAAGAAAACATATCCGGCGTTGCCTATATAATACCAATAACATATTAATAAGAGCGTTTTACTACGAAAGCGACGATTATTTCTCACTAGCTATTTCTAATGGATTTCCACCTCCCGAATCCTTCTTATACCTCGACAAAAAAGGCTTTATACAAAACGAAAACCACACGCCAATAATATATCACATATTCAGAAGAGCGAACAATAAAATAATCACATCAAAAACACTTAATGCAAATAATAAACGTTTTGATACATATATTTCAAGCCGCGACAAAATCGAATCCAGCCTTACCATTAAAAACTGCTGGTGGTTAACAAATGACACGCAACACTAACTCATACCACCTTTCTAGTCTGACTACCTTCTTTTACTACTTTTAAGCCTTTTATTATAAACAATAATCTATGCATCGCTTTTGTTCTCTTTTTCCCTGCATCAAAGATATAAAATATTTTAATAACTTCTAAGTTAAAACAAAATTAATTTCAATACTAAGGAAAAGTTACTCGACATCAGATAATATAGGTACTTGAGAGCTCGTCTAGAGACATTGTACGACACATCATTACTATACTAATACTATTGTTTATTGTAGTACTTAATAATATAATATTAGTTGAAAATAAATAAACAAATAAAAAAAAAAAAAAATCAATGCATCAGATCCCGATGACTATAGAAACCTGGAAAAAATGCTAACCACTGTCTTGGTATACATATGAAAACAAGCAATCCCGGCCTATTAAGGTAATAGTAAAGAACTTGCATCATATGAGTGATCCAGGAGAATATCTTCATATCGTTATATCATACCTTCAAAAGCAAGGACTTAAAGCCATCAGCGCAGTCAATAAATTAAAATGAGAAACTGAAGAACCTTTAATATGTTTCTAGCTACGTTTGATTCCAGTGAAAACATAAGGAAAATAAATGAAATAAAAACAATTTTACACTCTGTCGCTATTGAAGCTGTGAGACAATCAAAACTCATACCGCAATGCAAATCATGCCAGGCGTATAGACACACGCAAAGCTCCTGTGGCAAGCAACCAAGGTGTGTCAAATACGCAGGGAAGCATAAAACGATTGAATGCACAAAGCCTGAACAACAACCAAAATGCTGCAATTGTGGCGAAGCCCATCCTGCGAGCTACAGGGGATGGGTTGTTACCAAAGAACTTCAGAAGATATGTGACCAACGAGCTGGCTCAAAAATAAATAAATTAAATAGTATTCAAGGCAAAAAAAAAAAAAATATATATAAATAAAAAGTTTATAGAAAGATGCCCAAACAACCTTACCCGCAAACCAATTTTGCAAAACACCCCTTAAAATACCCACATTCTCACAGGTAGTAAAAGAAAACCATCACTCGGAAAACGCCAACATCCTACAACAAATATCGAAAAAAATAACGGTACAAAACGAGTTTATGACTACACCAGAAAAGAGATTGCAAAAACTCGAAAAAACACTACACCTAACTGAATAAAAATGACTAAATTTTTTAAAATAATGCTATGGAATGCAAACGGCTTGTTTAAACATCAAAGCGAGCTGGAAATGTCTTTAGAAACCGAAAAAATCGACATCTGTCTAATATCTGAGAGGCACTTCACCAAGCAGTCATACATCAAATTCAAAAACTACAATACATATCATTCAATTCACCCAAACAACGCCGTACGAGGAGGCGCTACTATTATTATAAAAAGCAATATATTTAAAACGTTACGAAGAAGGCATCATTTCTATACCTGAATTTCAAGCAATAACCATAACAGTGGAGGGCGATAAGTATTTATCAGTCACCGCAGTCTATAGTCCCCCAAAACATCAGATCAAATGCGACCAATACATAGAGCCAATTAATAGTCACGATAACTGATTTTTAATGGGCGGTGACTTCAATGCGGAGCACACACACTGGGGCTCGAGATTAATTGTTATAGTGTCTCCCACTATTCCCTTAGTTATAGTGTCTCCCACTATTCTCTTAGTTATAGTGTCCCCCTCTGTTCCCTTAACATTATTTTGGTCGTGCACATATACACATGCTGTTTAACTTATTAAGAATCTTATCAATTATTTGAATACTTTATCCGCTGCAAAGAATATTAATTCCAAAGAATTCTAATATAATATATATTTATAAACTCATTAATTTTATTTTATATTTTTTAATATATAGATATTTATTAATTCTATTTTTCCAAAGAAGTGCTCTAATTTGTTCAGGTGCATTTCCGCTAACAAAAATGCAACTATTAACAAAATGCACCATTAACTCCAAAGAATTTTAATATATAATATATTTATAACTTTATATTTTTTCAAAATAATTGTTATACTTTGTTCAGGTGCATTTCTGTTAACAAAGCGCACCAGCCAAAATTCTTAGCAATTATTATGTAAACATTTATTTTAAATCAATTTATATTTGTATAGCTAAATTTCCAATAAAAATGCAGGAACAAACAAAATAATAGTATTTAAGAAAGAAGAAAATAAAGAATTAACGCTTTTTATTGATTGAAGTTCAAACCAGTTGTTTTATTTTTTTTTCGTTGCTCCTCGTATCGGAGAAATAAGTGGCGCAGTCGGTAGGATACCCGTGCATCCTCGCGTGTAAATCCTTCAGTTTTTGAGTTACCTAATAAAGGATATTGGATATTTCAATATCCGTAACGCAACTTTAGTTAAAGTGACATTTTAATTTAACAACCGTGCTGTTAGTTCTGCCTTCTCCAAACTGGATAAAGAAGCAAAGCGAATGGGTCGGGTGGGGAACGAAGACAAAAAGAAGTACCTCCTGGCATTAAACAAATAGTCGGCGCACTCGCCTATCGGCACCCACGTCACTGTTGACAGTTATAATTTCGAGGTTGTAAAAGACTTCGTGTATTTAGGAACCAGCAGATAACAATATCAGCCTTGAAATCCAACGTAAAATCTCTCTTGCCAACAAGTGCTACTTTGGACTAAGTAGGCAACTGAGTAGTACAGTCCAATCTCGACGAAAAAAACTAACACTCTAAAAGGCTCTCATCATCTAACGTATGGCGCAGAAGCTTGGACGATAACAACATCCAATGAAGCGACGCTTGGAGTGTTCTAGAGAAAGATTCTGTGTAAGATTTTTGGACCTTTGCACGTTCGCAACGGCGAATATCGCAGGCGATGGAGCGATAAGCTGTATGAGATTTACGACGACATAGACTTAGCGCAGCGAATAAAGATCCAGCGGCTACGTTGGCTGGGTCATATCGTCCGAATGCATACAAACACTCCGGCTATGAAAGTATTCGATGCGGTACCAGCTGGGGGTAGCAAAGGAAGAGCAGGCTTTCCTTTGCGTTTGAAGGATCAGGTGGAGAAGGACTTGACTTCATTTGGTGTGTCCAATTGGCGCCGGTTAGCACGAGGAAGTAACGATTGGCGCGCTTTGTTAAACTTGGCCTAAATCGCGTAAGCGGTTATCGAGAGAGCACTTTTTAAATATATTTTTAAAACTAAAAACTAAAAATGGCAGTACAGGCTGAAGAGCCAACGATCAGATTAACTATAAACCTTTTGAAATACCTAAACAACTTATCTGAATTCTGTGGTGACTTAAAAGATTTACAGACGTTGACTACACTTATTGACAGAATACAGACACACTTACAAACATATGACGAACTGTCGTATTACTTTTGTCGGACATAATAAAATCAAAACTCAAAGGAAAGGCAAGGCAGGCAAAAGAAATAAACTGTCACGCGACTTCTTGACCAGATATTTAAAATACACTTCAGAATAATTTTGGGGACAGGAGATCCTGCGAAGAACCTTTTTGACGATTTCGAAGCGTGACTTTTAGAACAAACACCTTAGATTTCTACAACGATGTGAAAAACAAGTTACAAAGATTGAATAACAAGCCGAATGGGTTGGTGCGTGACTACCATTTGGAATTCACAGAGAGAACGTAGGTTCGAATCTCGGGGAAGCACCAAAATTAAGAAAAACATTTTTCTAATAGCGGCCGCCCCTCGGCAAGCATTATAGGAATTCGGGCGGTATATAAGGAATTAATTACGCGAATTTTCAATCCGAAATAGAATCAAAGGATAACTCAGTTCACAAATAATTGTAAAATTTGTAACTTAGAAAAATATGACAGGAAATCTCCAAAGATCTCTTATAAAATTACGGAAACCCCATATAAACTTCTTGAAATATTACATAGATAAAAAACTCTTTGTGACAGCAATCGAAAAATTCTCAAAATTCGCTTTAGCATTTCAAATAAACGGTAGAAGTTGGACGGAATTCAAAACAAAACTATTGCTGATAATCAATACTTACAGGAAAATACATAAAATTATTGTGGATACTGAATTAGGATTTAAGGCTATAACCATACGTCTAACGCCGACATTGTAAGACTACATAACACAATCAATGAAAACATACGCTTGCTGAGGCACGATAAAGAAAACAAAGACGAAAGTACGGAAGATAAAATGATAAGAATAATACATTTTTACAACAACAAAACACATAGCATGACGGCCATCCAGCTGATTGATTTTGTAAATGATAAGTACATGAGGAAACGCGATGGACAGGGCAAGGCAAAAAAAACATAGGACCTTGCGACGTCTACTACAGCTGCCATGTAAAGGAGCGCAAATTCGGTGTTGGATTTGTTGTGGGAGAGAGACTTCGTCACCAAGTACTGTCGTTCACTCCGTTGGAGGAGCGTCTCGCAATAATCCGCATTAAAGACCGTTTTTTTAACATCTCGCTAATTTGTGCACATACCCCGATGGAAGAGAAAGACAATGCGACCTAAGATTCCTTCCTCCACCACGAAATAAAAATCGTGATTGGCGACTTCAACGTCAAGGTGGGCAAGGAGGGAATTTTTGGTCCCACAGTTGGAAAATTCAGCCTGCACAAAGAAACATCCGGAAACGGACAGAGGCTGATCGACTACGCCGGGGCCCGAAACATGGTGGTCTGTAGCACCAGATTCCAGCATAAGAAGATAAACCAAGCTACCTGGCTGTCTCCTGATCGAAAAACGCGAAAGCAGATCAATCATCTTGTGGTAGATGGAAGACACGCTTCTAGTGTATTAGATGTACATACGATCCGAGGACCCAACATCGACTCGGATCATAACCTTGTTGCCGCCAAACTCAGCACATGCCTCTGTGCAGCAAAAAACGTACATGTACCTACGCAGAGAATGTTCGACCTCGACAAGCTGCAATCACAACAGACAGCTGGAAGATTCGCCACTCGACTCTCACTCCTGCTCTCAGAGAGTACTCCCCAACCAACCGGCATGCACGAGCAATGGAGCAACATTTCTCGATCCCTACGTACCTAAATAGTGATATCTGTGCATGTTACAGAGAACGTAAAGATCCCGATACCCCAATCGTCGACTACAGTATTGGCGTTCCGCTACCCGACCATGACGAGGTGAGCAAAACGATAACGCGGCTGAAGACCGACAAGCCCGCGTGCGCCGACGGACTGGCGGCTGAGCTATTCAAACATGGCGGCGAGGAGCTGGTAAGGTGCATGCATCAGCTCCTATGTTAAATATGGTCGGATGAAAGAATGCCTGCCGATTGGAATTTAAGTGTGCTCTGCCCAATCCTTAAGAAGGGTGATCCTGCAATTTGTGCCAATTACCGCGGGATTAGTCTTCTAAATATCGCTTATAAGGTTCTAGAGAGCGTATTGTGTGAAAAGCTGAAGCCCACCGTCAACCTACTGATTGGACCTTATCAGTGTGGCTTTAAACCTGGAAAGTCTACCATCGACTAAATATTTACAATACGCCAAATCTTGGAAAATACCAATGAAAGGAGAATCGACACACACTATCTTTTCGTCGATTTCAAAGATGCATTCGACAGTACGGAAAGGAGTTACTTGTATGCCGCGATGTCTGAATATGGTATCCCCACAAAACTAATACGGCTATACAAGATGACATTGCTCAACACCAGCAGCGCCATCAGAATGGGGAAGGACCTCTCCGAGCCGTTTGATACCAAACGAGGTTTCAGACAGGGTGACTCACTGTCGTGTGACTTCTTTAACCTGATGTTGGGAGCATCGTACGAGCCCCAGAACTTAATCGCTCAGGCACAATATTTTATAAGAGCGTACAAAGGTTGGCGTATGCCGATGATATTGACATCATCGGCCTTAACAACCGCGCTGTTAGTTCTGCCTTCTCCAAAATGGATAAAGAGGCAAAGCGAATGGGTCTGGTGGTGAATGAGGACAAAAAGAAGTACCTCCTGTCTTCAAACAAACAGTCGGCGCACTCGCCTATCGGCACCCATGTCACTGTTGACAGTTATAGTTTCGAGGTTGCAAAGGGCTTCGTTTAGTTAGGAACAAACACTAACACCGATACCAATGTCAGCCTTGAAATCCAACGTAGAATCTCTCTTGCCAACAAGTGCTACTTTGGACTAAGTAGGCAAATGAGTAGTAAAGTTCTCTCTCGACGAAAAAAACTAACACTCTGCAAGGCTCTCATCATACCCGTCCTAACGTATGGCGCAGAAGCTTGGACGATGCCAACATCCAATGAAGCGACGCTTGGAGTGATTGAGAGAAAGGTTCTGTGTAAGATTTGTGGACCTTTGCACGTTGGCAACGGCGAATATCGCAGGCGATGGAGCGATAAGCTGTATGAGATTTACGACGACATAGACATAGCGCAGCGAATAAAGATCCAGCGGCTACGTTGGCTGGGTCATATCGTCCGAATGCATACAAACGCTCCGGCTCTGAAAGTATTCGGTGCGGTACCAGCTGGTGGTAGCAAAGGAAGAGGAGGCTTTCCTTTGCGTTTGAAGGATCAGGTGGAGAAGGAGTTGACTTCATTTGGTGTGCCCAATTGGCGCCGGTTAGCACGAGAAAGAAACGACTGGCGCGCTTTGTTAAACTCGGCCCAAATCGCGTAAGCGGTTATCGCGCCAATTAAGATGAAGAAGTACATGAGGGTAGATATAGAGAAATTCGTGATCTGATAAACGCAAAGAAAACAATAAATATACGTATATTCAGAAGTTAAATGAAAACCGGAAAGATGCTGAATCAGAAAGCGGACCACATTATATTAAAGAGGTAAGAGGTGGGAAAAATCACAGAAAATTTAGGAAAGTGAACGCAGAAAAAATAGACGATGACCACATACTTACATACTCCAAGAACTGGACATAAATATTATAAAATCACGTTAGATCTGAGAATAAATACCAAAAGCAAAAATAACCCAAAAATCAAGGCAACAATTAAATAAATATATTTTTGTTTTAGATGATTAAATGGATCATAACAATTGTTCCAACATTCACGGCTCAAACTATCGACCTACATGACCTATCGAACAATAATGGATACATACCAATAAAAACAGGGGAAACCAAAATTGTCGAACACTACTCAAAGGTACTGCATATAATAAACACCACAGAATAAGAGCGAACTATGGAAATAATCAAAACCAACATTGACATCCTAAAGACATCCAGTAGCGAATCATAAAAGTTAATAACTACAGTAAAAAAGAACTTAATGCTACTGAGGGCAAAAATAGAAAATCTTAATCCTCACTTCCGAAAGAAACGGACTCTCTTAAACATTGTAGGCAAAGGCCTTAAAATGATTGCGGGTACAATGGACAGCAACGACAGGGAACAAATAAGTAAAACTCTTAAATTGCTACACGCAAGTGACGATAACATAACAAACAAGATGAACAAACTAACTTATATAAACAATATCAGGAAGTCCCAAATCGAGAACATAACACTATCGGAGATTACTTAACTAAACTCAAGAATATTATAGAAAATTAAATTTCAACCACAGAAGACGAGATAACATTTATAGAACTCATATACCAGATTAATAATGACATCTCACTCTTACGGCATCATGTAGACGACATCGGACAGACATGCCCACAGATATTCTAACCCAAACCAAACTTGAACTAATCACAGACTTTGACAGTTATACCAATATTAAAGTAGCCATAGCACTTCACGAAGGTAACATTATAATAAATCTCTCTATACAACGATATTCACAAGACTCACTTTCCATGGAGACATTTGTCCCCATTCCTGAAAAAAATAATAAGTCCATAAAGCTTAACCATTCTGATGTTCTTATAGATTTAGAAAACAATATTTATAGTGCGTATGTTAAGGTTAAAAATGAAGGATAATTGTTTAAATAATATACTAAACTTTGAAGAAGCTAATTGCAAAATTCAAATATTTAATATACAAGAAATAATCGAAATAGTTTCTGGAATATTAGTTCTTAAGCACTTTAACAATACAATATCCCATAATTGCAACAAAGCTGAATTGAAAATTACAAGGAAATTGTTTAATCAAATTTGAAAATAGCGAAATAATCATATTGAATAAAACATTTACCAAAGTTAAAATAAAATCGTATGATAAAATGATCTTACCTAAGCTTATAACAAAAATTAAAGACAATAGTAATACAACACTAGCAGACATAAAAATTTAATATTTATATCTAAAACAAACGGAGTACGAAAAAACATTGCAACAAGTACTACATACAGATACAAATTCAAAAATAATTAGTTATAGCATAGAAATCTCACTTATCATATCAATTTTAGCTACTTTTATATACTTCTTTAAGAACAGACAAACAACATATATTCTTGTAGGAAAAAAGGTGGTTCGTTATCTTTAAACACGTTTACTCTTTGTCTTTTAATATGGAACTGAATCCAATCTTTTATTTCAAAAGTTACTTAGGCTAAATACATGCTGCTTATACATAGAGTTCTGCCGCTGAGTGCAGCGACAGAACGGGAGAGCGTAGTATGCATGTATGTATGTATGTTATTGTATATACATGCAGAAGGCATATATATAATGCGCTGGGACCGAACGGTCGAAGCGTCAAAGTGCTTGCACTGCTTGCACTGCAGATCCCACGCTGCAGGCCAGTCCGCATAAGTGACGGATCATATTGCTGCACTTATATATTTGATTGTATATATCGCTATGTTGTGAGTATGGCATATGACCACTTGATGTATTGTATACTCTACAATACTGTGGGCATACGCTTATTAGGCATACAACATACTACATTCTAAACCTACAACTAAAAAATTATGCGACTACTAGCGGACCCTCACCCGCTTCGCTGGGTGAAAGAAAAATATAAATGAAAAGTGTTCTTTGTTTTTTTCTTGTTTCATCATTTAATTCATGCTCGGCCATTATTTTGTGACTTATTCTAATAACAATGTTTTATTTATCTTAGTGACTTACTCTAATGATTGTAAACTAACAACTTATTCTAAAGCCTTCTGATACACAAAATTTCTGGTTTTATTTTTATGGTTTTATTTTGATAAAGTAACGATGGTTTCCCTACTCGAGAACATCCTACATACAGTTGCCCATGTCCAAAGCATGGACAAGTTAGGTCAATTCCACATAACCGAAGTGTTTGACCTTGAGACTCATTGATTGTAATAGCAAAAGCAAGGCGAATGGGAAATTGAAGTCGCTTAAAATCAAAATCAAAAGCAAATCTGTTGAAATCATGGGAATGCGCGGAATCAAAACATCTTCACCTTTAAATTTGTCTTTCAAAATTGTTGCTTCAATTACATTGTTCATTGTCCGTTTCGCTGCTAATCTTGTCCCATTGCATAGTTTCGGCTGATTGATATTTCGAAACATAATGATCACTGCGCCGACTTTCAATTGCAAACGATGTGGTGGCAAGCCAGGCGAATTGAGTGAATTCAAAAATTCAGTTGGACAATTCACTACATCGTCGGGATTAGTGATTGAATCAATTGATTTATAGGTGACAACTTCACCTGGAATTTGAGTCAAAATACTGGCATTGATTTCATTGACATCGACAGTTTTGGCAGCTAATATAGCTCTCTCGCTTAGCCAATCTTGATTTCAATAGTTTTGTGCAATATTTGGGAATACATTTTGCACTAATTGTACTCTTGATTCTGTTACGGTACAAAAATTAGTTGGAAGTGTGATCATGTATTCTTGGTAAGTACTCCACAATTCTTTTGGGTTTGCTGGGAAACATGTAGCAATAATGATGGCAAATAGTGTTCTTATCTGGTGTGGAGAACTTGTTGCACATGAATCCATAAGAGTTGCATCTCACTGATTATCATTTTCAAGCAAATTCAATTCTTTGCATGCTTGCTGATAAGTACAACAAAGATGACCATTAACTCGTTTCAAACTTTCGAATGATCTTGGGCCGGGAATATCAACTAAGAGTAAACGTAAATAGAAACATTCCACTTTACTTGGATGCACAGTGTAAAGTCGTCCGATTGCATCACCAAAATGAACACCTGGATATCCATCTACAGGTATTCCTCGTTGCCTTCGTACCCAGGACCTTGATGATGCATTCCAAGTATAATATTTAGGAACATTTGAATAAAGCAATGTTCTTGCAAATGAATCTGTTTCACATAAGTTGAAAAATGCAGTTAGTGTTGTTGCTGGTGGTCGTTCGGCCATTTGTAGAGCAGTATTTTCAGTGAAATAAACACTTTGGTCATTTTCTAAATGGACTGACAAATGAATAACAGCTGGATGGCGATCATGAATCGGAAATGATAATATTCTCCAAACTGCTTCGTTGCTACTAAGGAATCTTCCCATTTGGTAATTAGTAATTTCATCATTTCGATTTACAACTCCAAATACTGCCATGTCACTTGCTTTATTGATATATTTGCATATGTATTTGATGGATTTTACGGAGTTACAATATTCAACATTTATATGTGCGTTAAATATTTTCGATAATAATTTGGAATACGGAACTATCCAACGGTTATCAATCTCCACATCTTAATTATTTATTTTCACAGTGACTGTTTTTCCATTATCTTCTGGTGATCTTCTACGGTACAATGGATATCCATCATTTCCAGTCATTGTTTCAGCAATTAATTGCCTTGGGTAGTTTTTTGAACATTTACCATCAACCATACATGGAGAATTTTTATTTAACGTACCACACGGTCCATGAATCATGTTTTTGGTTACAGTAGTATGTAATTCTGGATCTTCATTTATATCTGGAATTTCAGCACATATAATATGATCAATTTTATCTGTAGTTAGTTTTTGTTTTAACCAAATCAAAATATGCGCATGAGGCAAGCCTCTTTTTTGCCATTCCAGAGAATACATGAAACATTGTACATCTCCGTAAACTTTATGTTTTACAATGAAATCCATTAGAGACTGTAGCTTTCGTCTAAACACTCTTGCAGTAATGTCATGCCTATCAGTAGCTGATTGCCCAGTATATAAATGATTCTTAATATCATCCCATTTCGGATTGCATGTGAAAGTTATGAATAAGTCGGGTCGACCATAATTTCTGACATAACACATTGAATCACAGGCAGTTTCGATTGTTGTTTTAAAACTTTGCACCAAAATATTGTGTGTGTGTAATAAATCTTGTAACTCTCTCATAATGACTCATAATTATTTCTGGAAAATGCATACCGTGCTTCAAGTTCATCATCGTTGTCATTAATGAAATAAATTTCCAAAAATTTTGACTCTTGATCGGGTAGTGGTAGTAATGAACCTATTAGGTGACATGCTTGCCCTTGAATCTGAAAAAAGCCATAATTTGTGTCCATAAAATCTAATGATTCATTAGATGTGTCAGCGAATGTTGTTGAACGTTGAAGTTTATGTATTACCTTGAACGTTGGCATGAAGTTATCGGTTATAATTTTTCCAGCACCAAAAGATGTCATTTGAAAACATGAATTATACGTGGAAATTTTTTCAACAAAATGTTTGGAATCGGGTGATGTTCCCGATAATAATGTAGCTAATTGTATGTCTGGTAAACGAAATTTTCCTGCAGCGCAACACACGCCTGATGTTTCAGTTTTGAATTTCAATGCTTGACAAAATTCGCAAATTTTATCCATACTTCCAATGACAACGTATTTGTGAGATGAGTATTCAAGTTGTGGATTATATTGAAATGCTGCACCATTCAAATTTACAGAATTGATATTTACTGGCCGATTTTGAGAACGTGACCTAGTACGATCTCTTTGTTGACTTAATCTATCCTCACTTTCATTTTGTCTGTGATTTTGCACATTTCTATTGTGACGTGTATTAGGTCCAATGTTAGCATGTCTTCTACCTCTTGGCATTTCTTTTACCGAATCAAAGTGGTCTTCTTTATGTCACTCTGAGCTCTTGATTGCTACTTTTCTTGTTTTTAAACTGGAATTCAAATTAACATACTGTTAGCGCCATCTTTTAAAAATATAATTGAACTGTGAGCACGCGTTGAAATGAAAATTACACAGAACAGAAATGGGAAATGATCAGCAAAAATAATATATATTTTTGAAATTTTTCTTGAAAATATTTACGAAAAGTGTGAAAACAATCGCTTTTCGTAAATATTTTAAGTAAAAACTTCTAAAATATTAATTATTTTTGCCGATTTCTGTTGTGTGTATTTTTCACACCATTTATTCACTGTTTCACTTGTTATCAATCATTTGCAAAATTAATATATATTTTGTAAATTTTTCGTGAAAATATCGTTGGAAAATGTGAAAACAAACTCTTCTCTTAAATATTTCTGACGCACTTTTTTTATCTCTTTGGTTGATGCCTGGAAACTGCTTCACTTGAACACTTTACAAAATAAAACACTTCCTTGTTAGTTTTAACACTTACTTTCACTATGCACTATTACTGATAACCTTTGATAATCTTCTAAGAAAACGGCCTTGCTTAAGTACTTTTTTAGCGACGACCTGTTCAGGTTCGTTGAGCTAATGGTTTTGCTTCGGTTATCCCGAAGTGTGGGTGTAAAGAAGAAGTATTTAAGCAAAGTGTTAAGTTAGTAACAGCAGCATTGTGTTACGATTGATTATTGCAGGCGGTCCGCTACAGCTGTGCCTGCTAATTTGTATGTTTCTATTCTATGCGAATGCAGGCGTGCAGCCACTGCTGTATGAATATATGTATATGTATGTATGTTTGGATTCCATTGAAATGTATGTAATGGAATGAAAATTTAGGCATAAATAGTGCTGCGTTAACTTGTACATTTGTGAGTAAAATGTACGCTCCATGCAACCGTTTACAATAACAACCATACGCGTAAAAAGAACGCTGCCTCGTGTATACTGTGTGTTGACGAAGAAGTAAAGGAGATTTTAACCAAACATAGTTACAAACCTTCTCCACATGTGTCCCTTCAATGTGGCAAAGTTTGGTTAAAATCGGTTGAGCCATTCTCCGTAAAGTTCATCAGAACGCGAAAAACGGCTGAATTTTTATATATATAGATAAACAAGCCAATAAAAATAATATAATTGCGTTGGACTCTCAAACAAACGGTGGGGTTGTCATAGTGTCTCCCACTATTCTCTTATAATACGTTCACATACATATGCATTAATCACCTATAAATCCACCAAATTAATCTACCATTTCATATATGGCAGATTACCTGCAAAATTTTCAATCAGCTGTGAATACTGCTTTGAGAGGTTTTCCTTCATAGGAATTATTTTGGTGAAATATTTCGGTGTTTTTGGTTTTTTTAGTTATTATTAACGATATGAAGAAAATACAGGGAGAAGGAATAGCTAATTTAATTGCGTAATTAATTGGCTGCTAATAATAAACAGTTGGAGGAAATCCGCATGGGATATTTAATATTACATTTTATAATAAGACAAAACGTTTATGGACACACGCTTTTTTCTGTAAAATGAATCCACAATTAATATTATTTAACAAAACTTTTATTAGAATTATGTTTACAGACCTGTTTTCTTTCCCGGCAGCCATTTCATTAGTTTTTATTTTGCTGTTTCTCCCTATATTTGTAATAATAATTATCGATAACACAGGGTTGTAGAATTATTTTTATAATCTCAGATTTTGGGAGAGAAATTTTGTATGGGAAATCCCGCTTTTTAATTAGGGATTTTGAGTTAAGCGCGAAAAAGTAGATCATCTACTTATGTATGTATATGTGAACGTATTATTAACATTATTTTGGTCATACACATACACACATGCTGTTTAATTTATTAAGAATTTTATCAATTATTTTCAATACTTTATCCGCTGCAAAGAATATTAATTGCAAAGAATTTTAATTTATGTTTATAGCTTTATTAATGGTATTTTTTTTCCAATATATGAGTCCTTGATTTTGAAAGTGGTATAAGTCAAAAATTTTAAAAATTTAGTTATCAGCTATTTCATATCAAATCCTAAAAAAATAACATAATCTGAAGAGATTAGCAGTATGACATGAAAATTAACTCGATAAAATGTGTTTATTTTTTGGTGGGTTACTGTTTTTTTTTTTTTGATAGTGGTATAAGTCAGTCTGTTCACAAAGTTTGGCAAAAGTATTAGTAATTCTTTCATGTCTTCAGATAACGGTTCAGGTATGATCAAGTAATCCTATTTATAGTTAATTGTAGACATTATACGGAGCAGAAGTATAAGTTATGCTTCCAAGAAGTGGAAACGAATAAGACTAATATCGTCTTAAGGTGAATCAGTTCATACTTTAAAAGTGAATTCGGAATCCTTACAAATGGAAGAAAGCACCATGAAATCAAGAAAGAGGACACGAAATCAACGTTATTATGCACAAAATATAAGAAAAATGCAGAGAAATGTGGAGAATCGGTTATGAAGACAAGAAATCTAATTTTAATTCTTTTTGGAAATTAACAAGTTTCGAAAAACAGAATTTATTTCTGTATGGTTTGGTTCGAAAACAATCAATAAAACAAAGACGACGCAGAAATTACGAAGGATATATGAGAAAATGTAGTTTTAAGTTTCATCTAAATGTACGGAATTCAAAAGTTTGTGTTTGCAAAACTTTTTTTTTGGATACTTTCAAAATATCTAACGGAAGATTAAGCCGTACATTATATGCTAAAACACCTGGAACGGATGGTAATTTCGGCAAAACAACTAAAAGAAGCAACGAATAATAGAAAGAAAAACACCAACGGAGAAGCTGTGTCTTGGCTAAAAATACAATGGATCAGATTTCTAAGAATTGCTCAATATACGGTGTTTTATAAAACTTCCTTGGATGACAACTCCAAATTCAAAGTATTATACCTCTCATCTAAAAAAGGTAGTCCTAGAATATACGAAAATATTGATTTACTTCCATTATACACAACCATTAGACCAATAACAGAAGAAACGCGTAAAGATATGATGGATTTACTACCCTATATCCCACCAATTTTTCACAAACACTTTATTTCCTTATTGATGGTATAAGTCATTTATAAAGTCATGCAGTTAATTTTGAAAACGGTATAAGTCATTTCAACCTAGCAAAACCACATTTAAAAATGGTTATAAAGTTCACAATCATAATAAATATCAAGTCAGTCCATAAGTTCGTGCGTATTTTACCCATAATTTCACTTTTGTACGATTTTTGGATACAAAAAATTATTCGCGGAATATAACTTCGGGCCCCTTGACGATAAGCAGATCTGTCAAGAGGAGCACCCCTCAGGGTGGTGTACTTTCCTAACCCCAAAAATAGTACACTGGCTATATACAGCAGTGGTACGGCCTATCGTGACATACGGTGTCTTAGTCTGGTGGCCAATACTCGAGAAAAGAACAACAGTGAAATGCCTAGAAAGTATTCAAAGGCGTGCTAGTCTCTGCATAAGCGTAGTCTTTAGCTCACGGCTGTGATGAATGTCATGCTGTACTTATTACCGATTGAGGCCTACAGCGAACAGCTGGCGGCGAAATCGGCACTTAGGTTGAGAGAATTTTCTAACTTAGCCAACAGAAAAGGTCACGCAAGAATACTAGACGAATACCCCTTTCTACATCAAACGACAGACTTCTGTAGCTCAGTAGAGTTGCATTTAAACACATCCTTTACCACAACCTTCCCAGCCAGAGAAGATTGGGAAAATGGGGTAATGGACAATAAAAACGGAATCAGCATCTATACTGATGGCTCCAATCTGAATGTTTAAGTAGGCGGAGGCCTTCACTCTGAAGGAATGAATGCCAACATCTCATTCCGGATACCGGATCACTGCAGCGTATTTCAAGCTGAAATATTGGCTATCAGGGAGGGCCTGCTAGCCCTAAACAAAAGTGTCCTCACAATAAGAGATATAAACATATATTCAGATAGCCAATCGCCAATCGGCCCTAAAAGCCTTAAAATCGACTAATATTAACTCGAAGACAGTAAAAGAATGTATCGACGTTTTGACAGAACTATCACAGTACTTTGTGCCGGGTCATAGAGACATGGAAGGCAACTGCAAAGCAGATGAACTAGCGAGATTGGGTACCACATTACCGATCCAACCAGACTAAGCGAACATACCTAGTTCTTTAGCAACTTGTAAGATGCTTATAGATAAACACACTATCAGTGCCGCCAAAAGGCTATGGTCTCAGTCCCTAACCTGTGCAACTAGCAGAATGACGTGGCCCGAAACTAAACAGGAAAAATATGAGAAATCTTTTCGGGGTCCAAACAGGGCATTGTCTGATTGGCAGACATGCCAGCAGACTGGGTGCGCCCTATAACGACTATTGCAGAAGCTGTAACGACATCGAAGAAGAAGAGACTATAGAACACTTGATATGCGGGTGTTTGTGTCAACCGGCAACCACTATACCTACCTACCTAATATAACGGAGCTATTAATATTTTCTTTGATATACTGTGCATTAAACAAGTGAATTTAATTGCGGATAGAAGCACGTGTTGTTAAAAAATAAAATGGAATCTTCGAACGCGTATAAGAGGCATATTTTGCATTTTTTTTATAAAAGTGGTAAAAATGCAACAACTGCTGCTGCAGAAATAAACACTGTTCACGGAGAGGATGCCTTGAGTTTAAGGACTGTGCAAAAGCGGTTGTCAAAATTCCGAAGTGGCAACTGCGACGTGGAGGATGCCCCGCGCGCTGGTCGTCCTGAAGTCTTTAACTCCGACGCCTTGCTCGAACTCGTGGAATCTGAGCCAAATTTGAAGTCGATATGATAGCTCAGAGGTTAAATTCATCGCATGGAACAGTTCACAGGCACCTGGTTTAGTTGGAAAAGGTTTCAAAGCTGGGAGAATGGGTTCCGCATAGACTTTCCGCTGCCAACCTTCATCAGAGAGTACATGTGTGTTGTCAGCTGCTGCAACAGCTTGAAAATACCCGACCTAATCGATTTTTTCGTTGCCAAAAAAATATCAGCTAATTATATCAGCATAGAAAGCGGGTTGGACATGAACTTTGACCAATTTTATTAACATTAAACGAAAATGCGTTCATCAAGAAATTACCATTTACGCTAAAAAATAAATATACCGATTGGGAATACTTTAGGAACGTTTTAACCGCGGATAATCACAATACAGAAATTACCAACACTTCCGATTTAGATGATGAAATATTAAAACGATCTAACCTCATACAACAGGCAGCCTGGAATAGCACATCGGAAAAATAGTTTGTCACTTTAGGTCATAAATATACCAAAGATATTAAAGATATGGTTGCAGAAAAAGTAGACGATGGCAGATCTCCATCCGACAAAAAACGGCTAAATAAAATTAAAATTTATCGAAAAATTGTGTTCAGCGACGAAGCTCATGAATGGGTACGTAAATAAGCAAAATTGTCGATTTTGAAGCGAAGATTAGCCAGAAGAATTGTAAGAGCTACCAACGTATCCAGACAAGGTCACAGTTTGGTGCGGTTTATGGGCTGGAGGTATTATTGGACCGTACTTCTTCATAGATGCTGCGAATCGTAACGTAACTGTGAATGATGAGCACTACCGTGAAATGATATCTAACTTTTTTTGCCCAAAATGCAAGAGCTTGACTTGCATGACATGTGGTTTCAGCAAGGCGGTGCCACATGCCACACAGTACGCGTAACAATGGACTCGTTGAGAGACGAGTTCGGTGAACATTTTATTTTACGCTCGGGACCTGTCAATTGGCCACCCAGATCGTGCGATATAACGCCTTTAGATTACTTTTTGTGGGGCTATGTTAAAGCTCATGTCTATTCAGACAAGCCTGCTTCAATTAACGCATTGGATGACAACATTAAAGCATTTATATGTGAGATACCGGCCGAAACATTGGAAAGAGTATGCCAAAATTCGACTAAGCGGATGGACCATTTGAAGCGCAGTCGCGTCAACATTTGCATGAAATAATCTTCAAAAATTAAATTATATGGACTGTACTATCGATTTAAATAAAAATGTCGGGCATTTTTTTTTTCTGCAAGAGCAACTTTTCAAATAGCTTTGAAGGTATGGACAATAGACTAATTGGCCGATATGAGGATTCTTGGCTTAAGTCTTTCCCAGGTTTACCAATCATAGTGATTTGAGACAATTTCCAAGCTTTTGGGTAGTAGGCAGTACGAGAGATGGCGTTAAATATGTGCCTGATATGAAGAACGGCAATATTGGGAAGCTCTTTTAGCATTTTTGGGGTGATTTTGTCGTAACCTGCTGCTTTTTAACACACTTTATTAGGTCGGGTTGTATTTATGCATGTATGTAACGGAATCTTTGAGCTTAATTTTCACTGACTTCTAAAAATCTGATCGACTTGAAATTCTGCATACCTATCAAGGACCGATGACAATGCAATAATTTGATAAAAGTTTTCCATTATCCTTATTGGGATTGCCAGGATTAATATTTTCTTTTTTTTACTGTGGGCAAAAAGTAAGGTGAATTTGGTTGTAAAATGAAAAAACTTTATTTATTCTTGTAAATCAGTTTCTCAGGCTCCCTCCACGAAATAAGTTCTTCATCCCGATTACTTCTTTATCACGGCCGATAACTGCATAGCTCTAGACTCACAGTCGATAAGAAAGGAATTAAATATAACACGAATATATCGAATCATTTATTCACTGACTGCAATGATAACAATAATTTTCATTCATAATATAAAAAAAATAGTTTAAAGAAACTAAAAAATACGCTTTTTTGCTAATCGAACTAAAAAGTAGAAAATAAAAAATAGTTTAAAAAAACTAAAAAGCACGCTTTTATTGCTAATCGAACTAAAAAGTAGAAAATAAATTTTAATGACAAAGGGACCTATAATGAAGTACTAGCAAATCGAACGATCAGTCATAGTCAACTACCTCAGAACAGAATTATAACAAAAATTAAGATACAAATAGAGTAATTCAAATTAGAGTTAAAAGCGTGGGATGCTTGATATAGCAAATATTACAATCATTCTATTGGCAACTACCTATGTACAGAAGGTTATGAAAGTGAAGCAAAATGCATCCCACGCTTTTAACTCTAATTGTAATTACTCTATTTGTATCTTAATTTTTGTTATAATTCTGTTCTGAGGTAGTTGACTATGACTGATCGTTCGATTTGCTATTACTTCATTATAGGTCCCTTTGTCATTAAAATTTATTTTATACTTTTTAGTTCGATTAGCAATAAAAGCGTGTTTTTTAGTTTTTTTAAACTACTTTTTATTTAGGTTTAAGTTGATTAATAACTGAGACTATGTTATTTTTAAACTTTATTGGCTTTTTTGGTGGTTGCAATATGTCTAGTGGTAAACAAGTAGTTGCAGAAGACTGATTGGGAGTGAAGACAGATTGCAGATGTTCAGCAAATACACACTGTTATCATCGGAATGCGACGCAATGGGCGGCTTAGAAATGTGAGGCCTCCACGGTCGCTCCGATGATATATTTTAGGAAAATAAAAAAAGCACAAAGGCGTGTCAGTGCATAGTCATTAGTATTTTATTTGCAGTATATACATATAGCTTTAAAAGCGTTACACATTGTACATGTATATGTATATAGAAATATATATGTAATATAAATTAATGATTAATAATTAAATTACTTCTTAGTCGGCTGACACGTCCTGATGCTAGGAATAAGAAAATCGCAGTGGTAGTTAGAATTAAAATTAAAGTGAAAGTAACCTCGCCGAACAACGTTTAACAGGGTAAACGTTTTAACTGTTCGGCGGGGAAATGCCAGGGTTAACGGCCTTCACCTTGCAGCGACTGGAAACGGTGGTTAGCAACAGTCGGAACGGTAGGCGCAGTTACCATTAGGGTGGCTAAAAATTTATATTAAATATTAGGGTGTGGCCTAAACATGCCGGCCCCCTTGCGATAAGCAATCATTGTTTTAGGACGGAGGTATCAGCCAACGTTCGGTATATTGTGGTGAGACATCTGAGGCTGCTGGTGACGTCTGAAAAATGCTGTAAAGATAAATTTTATGTACGTGGATAGTTATTGCACACAAAAAGTAAAATTTATTATATTAAATTTTTTTTTATTTTTTTTTTTTTATTGACAATTGTATTTATAGTTAACTATAAAATACAAAAAAGCTTATAGCTATGGCTACTGCGGCCTTAAGCTAATATACTGGGTGTGTATATATGTAGGGTGTTAACTAAATTTCATTTAAGATATTACAATATTTTAAATAGTTTATAAGTTTAATAATGTTCTCTGTAGAATTGTTTAAAAGTAGATCAGTAGGTTTTGTGTTGTTTAGTGATTTTCTGTGGTTTGTAAAATGTGTGCAGTCGTCTAGGATGTGTTTGATGTTTGGAGCTGAGGTATTGCAGTATTTGCAGATATTTAGGTCTTTTTTTATTAAATATTCGTGTGTTAGTCGTGTGTGCCCAAGTCGTAGTCTAATTATTTTTGTTATTTCCCTTCTAGTTATGTTAGTATTATGTGTAAATGTGTGTTCATTCATCGCTTGCTTCTTTGGGTTAACAAATTTGTACCAGCTTGTTGTTTGTTCGAATGTGGAGTGTTGTGTATTTTTGAATATTTTTGTTATATGTTTTTTAATATCTGTGTGTAGGAGGTTCAGAGACATAGTTAGGGGGCGGTTTTGTGCTTCTTTTGCTGCTAAATCTGCTAGTTCGTTGCCCTTGATTTTAGCGTGTCCTGGTATCCATATGAGTTCGATTTTATTTTTGAATTTTAGTAAGCAGTTTCTTATGTAGTCTGTATAATAATTATTATTGTTTATATTTTTTATCATTTCTAATGAGGCTAAGGAATCGGAACAAATTGCAAATTTTCCAGGTGTTTGGCTAGCATATTGTACTGCTTCAAATATGGCTATCGTTTCTGCAGCAAAATTTGTGCTGTAATAAGGTAAAACCTTGCTAATTAATATTCTGTCATTGTATATAACGCTGAAGCTTGTTTGGTTTGCGCTCTTTGAACCGTCTGTGAAGATTAGTTTGAACTTTTTTTTTATAAGTTTGTTGGTTAATTCTGAGAAGAGTTTTTGGAATATTGTTGAAGGCGTATTTTCTTTTTTCCAATGGTGGAGTGATGTATCTATGGCATTGAAGGGTAGTTGCCATCCAGGAAATCGGGTGATGGTCTTTGGTTTATAATTGATGGGAATATCTAATTCCAGAGATTTTTCTATTATGCGTTCGAGTGTTGATTGAATTTTGTGTTTTCGTTTAGAAATTATTATTTTGTGTGTAAGTTTTGAAAGTGTTGACTGGTCATTAACGATTAGGTTTTTGCAAAGTTTTGTTGTGGCAAACTCCCTCATTTGTGTTAACGGAGGTATGCCTGTTTCGAACGTCATGTTGCGAATCGGTGTAGTACGGTATGCGCCTAAGGCGGTTCGTATAGCAGAGTTTAGTAATGAGTTGAGTTTGTTGATATTGGACTTAGGTGTGTAGCCAAAAAGGTATAATCCATAGTAAATTTTTGATACAATTAAAGATTTGGTAGCGGCAATGATTGAACTAGTGTTAGCATTCAGTTTTGGGCTTGAAAGGCATTTTATTATGTTCAAACGTTTCTTTAATGAGTTGACAAGTTTTGAAATGTGGGCTTCCCATCTATATCTTTTATTAAATTCGATACCTAATATTTTTAAGTTTTCGGCGTTGTTTATTGTAAAGTTGTTGCATGTGATATTTGGATGACAGTGTTTTTTCCTGCATATGTGTATGTGTTTACTTTTTTCTGTTGAGAGGCTTGCACTTGAGTAATTGCACCAGTTCAAAATATCGTTGTGAATGTCGTTGAGATCTATGTTTGTATTTTCATGTTTATTCATTTTTTTTATGAGAGTGAAATCGTCTGCGTAAGCCAGAAAGTCTATTTCTTTGTGTAATGATAAAATGTTGCTGAGTTTGTGGTATGCTATAAGAAATAGTATGATTGAAATTGGGGATCCTTGGGGTATCCCATTCTGTAGTGGATATGTTTCGGAGAAGTGAGAATCTATTCTTATTTTAATTTTTCTGTTTGTCATAAAATTTTTGATATAGTTTAATATTTTAGGACCTATTTTCCATTCTAAGAGCTGGTCTAGAATGGTGTGTACTCCGATTTTGTCAAATGCTTTAGTAAAGTTGAGTGAGATGATTGACAAATGCTTTTTTGGGATAGGGAGGACGTGATCTGATGGTCTAGATATACTAGATAATCAGACATTGATTTACCCTTTCTAAATCCAATTTGCTGGCTATGTAGTAGTTTGTTGCAGGAAACAAACCACCATAGCCGATTAGCTACTACTTTTGTCTAATAATTTTGCGCAGACCGGATTCAAGGATATTGGACGGTAGGATTTGATGGAGGATTTATCTTGGTTTGGTTTATGTATAGGGAGGACGAGACTGCTTTTGAACATTTGAGGAATTTGATTGCTTAAAATGTTGTTATAAAGACAAAGTAAACGGGTTTTCATGGCCGCCGGTAAGTTTTTTATCATGGGGTAAGAAATTCTATCAGTACCTGGGGTGCGACCCTTAAGTTTTGACAAAGCTATAGAGAGTTCTATTGGAGTTATATCGCTTTCTATTTGGAGCGCAGTTTTGCTTGGGGTTAAGCTGTTAATTGGTGTTAAGGAGGAGTATTTGTGGTCTAAAAATGATCGTGTAAAGTTGGTGTCGCTGGCTTCATTTGACCAGTATTTTCCAAATGAGTTGGCTATTGTAAGTTTATTGGTTGTGGTAGTTTGGATTGGATCTTGTAGGGCTATACTGTGTATCGGAAGGTATGGTTTTAAGCCGCATAATCGACGTATAGTGTGCCATAACTGTCCAGTGGGTGTATGGGGGTGAATGTGGCTTGTAAACTTATGCATTGCCTTGTTTTTGGATAATTTAAGTTCCCTTTTAAATAGAGCATTTGCTCTTTTGTAGTTTATTATGTTTTCAGTTGTTATGTGTCTTTTTACTTTATTCCAAAAGCGATTTATATCTTTCTTCAATCTTTCGAGTTCTTTGTTCCACCAAGGTATACATTTTTTCGTATTGTAATTCGTTTGAGGGATTGCTTCATTTGCGCTTTGGAGTATGATTTTGTGTAGCGTGGCCGCTTCTTTATTTGTATTATTGCTGCGTGGTTTAGCTTGACATAGTATATTCGCAAGGGTGCTGAATTTTTCCCAATTAGCTTTATTAAGGTTAAACCTGGGTCTGATATTTATTGTGGTGTTTGATTGGTTGTTAAAGATGGTTGTGATTATTGGGAAGTGGTCGCTGCCGAAAAGGCAGGATTCTACTTGCCAATTACTTTGCAGGGCTATGGAAGGTGAGGCTATGGTTAAATCCACATGAGTGAATGTATGGTGTGTTGTAAAGTGGTTTGGTGAGCCATCGTTCAAAAGAATTAGTCTTGATTGACTAACGAATTTAAAGAGCTTATTACCTCTGCTGTTGCTTTTGGGGGATCCCCAGTTTGGATGCCAACTATTAAAGTCACCGGTAATTAAAATTGGTGGTTGCAAGCTGTCAAATATATCTTGAAGGTTTTTGGTATTGAAGTTTTTGTTTGGTGAAAGGTAGATGGAACTAATTGTAAATTTGAGTACGGACTGTATTTGTATACTAACTATATCAAAAGTGTTAGTAGTGTGGTTTATTATTTTATGCTGTATGGATTTATGTATAAGAATAGCAGATCCTCCAAATGAGTTGCATGGGTTTGTGGATGTGTATATATTATAATTAATAGGCGTTGGCATTGGTATCGAGTTTTGGATGTGTGTCTCTTGCAGGGTAATTACGTGTGGTCTGATTTGTGTTAGTAATATTTGTAGTTCGTTGTAGTTATTTTGGTATCCTCGTATATTCCATTGTATGATTTTTAGTGAGGGCGTCATATATCAGTAGAATAGATAAGTGTTCGTGTTTTTGTTTTGAATTAACTAAATTAAGATTTAATAAGTATTTATATAAGGTGAAGGTAAGTTAAGAATAAGTATGTATAAGTATGTATAAGTATATATAGTTCTGTTTTTAGGAATATTAGGATAATTAACGTTTTGGCAAGTTGTAGTGTTAGTTGGGTTACTTTTTTTTGTTAAGTTTTTTTATCTGTGATTGTAGTCGTTTCGATGTATTTTTTGGTAGGATTTTTATCTTCTGCTTTGATGTAGATGTGGATTCTAAGCTGTCATCTGTCTCTGATTCGCTCATTACATCTGAATATTGCATGATTTGTCTTTCCATGCTATTTTCAGTGAGAGAATTGGTAGTTGGTGTGGTTGGCTTTGTTGGTGGTTTTGTTGGCTGTACTGCGAGTGGGTGATTAAAGTGTGGTGAGTTTTGATGTTCTGATTGTGAGTTGAGTGTTGTTTGTTTAGAAGTATGTTGACTGGTGACTTCTGCAAATGTATAGTTGTTGTGTGGATGTCGTTCTTTGTAAATAGCTCGTGCAGTTTTGTTGTCGACTTGTGAGGTGATCTTAATTGTTTGGATTTCTTTCTCGCGTATGAATATGGGACATTTTTTGTCGAGAGTGGTGTGATTAGTACATGTTAGTCCGTTCGCATCGCAATTGCCGCATTTCGTAGGATTATTACATTTCTCTTGGAATTTTGCTACGTGATTAAATTTAAAACAATTTTTGCATCGCATCCTAATTTTTTTTTTTTTTTTTTGACTATAAGACTTTGCGCGTTTTGCTCTAATATCGATTTTCGCAAAAATACGTTCGTATGCTTGGGGCAGTAGTTTGCGACTCATTAAAATTTATTGATTCGTTATGTACAAATCCTATTAGGGCCGTGATACCTGGCGAGGCCTAGTCGCCAGTGTATCGTCGCCCGTCCTTTTATTTGGACGCATTATCGTTGCTTGCAAATACACGCTCTGCTTGTTTAGGCGGAAAGGCCTAGTTTCCGCTCTAGACTCAGTCCTTTGTTTCGTTTTTTAGAAACAAAAGGATTTTGAATTTAATTTTCCATTTTTTTTTTTTGGTTTTTTTTTTTTTAAACGAAAATGTGTAGTGTGTACACTGTACACGGCTTTATAATTAGTTGCTTAATTAGCTTTAGTGTATTGTATTGGTAGTGGTGCATTGGCTGGTCAGTGCAGTGCTGATCACAGCGAAGGAGAAGAAAAAAACAAGAAAATAATATATATATATATATATTTTTGTTAATTAAATATGCACTAGGCATTTTAGTTTTTTGTTTTTTTTTTGTTTTTAATTTGGCTATGAGTAACTATCATACCCTGCCACCCAAACAAAAAATGTACCTAATTGGGTACAATCGCAAATTAAAGTGATTTTAATATGTTCAGCGCGAGAGGTGGGTACATACTAATGGTTTTTGCAATATTCGCCGTATAGGAGGATCGTTACTTGGCTATGTCTGGGTCGTAACCAAGTACAAGGTGTCCTGCCGTGGTGTGGTAATATATTTTTTTCCTTTTGTTCTTATTATATATTGGCTATAATACGAACAATATGATAAGCAAAAAAAAAATATTTATGGTGAATGCTTTAGTACAGAGTATTTTTCATGCTCTCCGTGACTGGGGTCTCGAGATATAGGTCAAAACGTGGACCCGAGTAACCTTCGGATGTGTATGTACAATATGGGCATCAAATGGAAGCTGTTGGTGAATGCTTTAGTCAAGAGTATTTTTCATGCCGCTCTGTGACTAGGGTCTCGAGATAGAGACCAAAACGTGGACCCTAGAATGTGTTTGTACAATATGGATATCAAATTGAAGCTGTTGGTGAATGCTTTAGTACAGAGTATTTTTCATGCCGCTCCGTGACTGGGGTCTCGAGATATAGGTCAAAACGTGGACCCGGGTAACCTTTGGTTGTGTATGTACAATATGGGTATCAAATGAAAGCTGTTGATAAGTGCTTTAATACGGGGTAATTTTCATACCTATTGATGACTAAAAAAAATTAAAAAAATAAAAATAATTGGCGCGTATACTTCTGTTAGGTGTTTGGCCGAGCTCCTCCTCCTATTTGTGGTGTGCGTCTTGATGTTGTTCCACAAATGGAGGGACCTACAATTTCAAGCCGACTCCGAACGGCAGATATTTTTATGAGGAGCTTTTTCATGGCAGAAATACGGAGGTTTGCCATTGCCTGCCGAGGGGCGGCCGCTATTAGAAAAATGTTTTTATTAATTTTGCTTTCACCGAGATTCGAACCAACGACCTCTCTGTGAATTCCGAATGGTAATCACGCACCAACCCATTCGGCTACGGCGGGCGCCTACCTATTGATGACTAGGGTCTCGAAATATATGCCAAAACGTGGACCCGCCGTGTCTTTGCACCGAATTAAACCAAACTTACGCACATTGTTAAGTAAGTATTGAAAATGGGTTTCGTAAAGTTTGGTTGTAATTCGGAGCACTGGCAACGGGTACAGCGTTCTTTTGAACCAGCCATAATGTCGCTTACTTTTTTAACGCTTGGGGCGGAACTGAAATTTTAAATTGACAGTGTGAGTTACAATGTGTCAATATTTCTTTCTGATTTGGAGGCCATAAGGAAAAAACGTAAGTGCAACATGTAAAAATTGTTTGTGAATTTTTTTGGAGTGGATTTTGGAACAGTGAATAATTTCTTACGAAATTTGAGAATTTAATGTGAAATCCGAATGAAATTATGTGTTCGTGGAAAAAAAATTTTTTTTCGTTGTTTTTTTTTTGAAAAATATAAATGGATAATGGTTAAAAAAGCTCCAATGCTTAATAAAACATATAAATTGAAACGAAAAATTCATGGATGATCAGGAGAAAAGACGATTGTTTATTCATATGCGTTGATTTGAAATTTAAAAACAATCTTCTTTTTTCCTGATTTTCAATTTATATTTTATATTTACTCAAAAACAAATAGAAAAACAAAAAATATTGTTTATGCCAAAGCGCTTGAATAAAGAATAAAGAAATAAATAATATGAAAATCATATATTTTCTGTTCTAAACCATATCTATTCTATTTTAGTGTGCACAGCGAAGGGGGCCGGGTTTGCTAGTATAAGATATAAATATGATTTTGCGTAGCATTTGCATACATAAGTGTATGATGTTAGAAAAAACTGTGAATTCGTGAAAAAAAACTTCGTAGTGTTCGGACTTGACGTTCCTTTGCCAAAGGAACAAAACCGCCGCGCTAAGAGAATCTATGAAAAATTTCAGATCAAGCGTTATATTCATTCCAAAAGTGTTATAATAATATAATATGTTGGCTTTTCGGTTTTGCGTGCGAATAAAAGCTTAATGAAAAGTGCGTGAAAAAAATCTGTAAAAGGATTAAGCCCGTAAGAAATTGTATACGTATATGTATGTGGGTATTTGTATGAACGTAAATCGATGCTAATTTCTAAGTGATTTTGTGAACATAATGTGCAAAAAACACGCGGGGAAAATACCCATCACCTACCCCGTATGTTTTAAAAAAAGGGGGGTAGAGGGGGTATTCTACTTTCTAAAAGTGAAAACCTCACTTGTCGGCGGCTAATAGTTTTTAAGTTATTTGATTTCAAAATTTGTAAAATTGATCAAGAATCCTCCTATTTTGGTTATTACAACAAGCCGAAGTGCTGCCAGACATTGTATAAATAAACAATTTTAGACGATAATAAATGAATAAAAATACAAAATTTTGCAAATTATTTCTATATTATATACGTCTATTCATATATATATATATATATATAGGTATATTTATGGATATATGCATATATTTATATACATATATATATTAATGCTTGATTTTCAGTAAAGTATGTTTGATTGTATGCATTTTGAGTTTACAGATTTGTATTTGGTGGGTGCATGTAGATCTGTATTCAAACAAAAAAAAAGTTATTAATTAATATTTCATACATATATATGTTGTATTTGAAAAAATATCATACATAATATTAATATTTGATATATATATATTTTATTAAAAAAAAAAAATAGCGCGATTTTTTATTCCAAATTTTCACTATATTATGAATATATGATATATATTCTTTTTATATATTAAAAATCTATATATAAAAAAGAATAATTAAAAAATTTTGCATAACACTTTTTCATCCACATGTTTTAATTTACTGAAGTTGCTAAACTACCAGAAGAATCAACATTGTGTGACAAATTGCGATACGCGGTTAGCAGCAATACTGGATTTGAGTTGTCCTAAAAAGTGTATTATTTCAGCAAAAAGTGTCAGCCTGCAAAGTCATAACTTATTAACACCACTAGCATAAAGTGGCACAATAACGTCTGGTATCGCTACGAGTCTACATATCAGCCAGCTTCAAATTCGAGTCGTTGAACCATATATTGTTTTTTTCTCTGAGAAGTAACTCATATGCCCAACTTTATTTTTAAATTCTGTATTCTTACAACTTAGTGATTTTCTGCGTTACATATTCAAAAGTGATTGTTACTATAATAGGGAGTTTTAGATAACTGTGATAAGAAATTTACAAATTGTTGTAGTTGAATGCCAAGATATAATTACAAAAATTGTTAATATGGGGCTAATTTAATAATTTCACATTTCCCTACCAGTGAAATAAATTTTTATGTAAGTAGCATTGTCGTAATGTAATATTTATCTATTTTACCCATATATTAATGCTAATGGAACATCTGGTAACTCATATGCCCTTTTTCAGAATCCGTACGTGCCCATTTACCATTTCCTAGCCGAATTGGTGATTCGTACTGTATGGGCCGATTTATATTTTTTGTGGCCTTCCACAATGCGTAATCTGATTAGTCCGTCGGAGTAAGATTAGAAAGGAAATCATGAAGATGCCTCTCCTTTTCTTTTTTAAGGGCGCAACGCAACTTAACTGTGTATTCATACAATAGTATCTTGTATTTTGGAGAACGATATTGTTGCCAAGACTTTATCAGCTCTCGTTTCTTTTTAACTAAATCTTCTATAGTATCATCAATGTTTCGCTGAGAGTTAACACGACTTTTATTATTTGTGGCCACTACTGCCCTAGTAGCTCCATGCATTAGTTCAGTCAATGTATATATCTGCCTATCGATATCAATATCATTCTTTAAAGAAACATTGGTTTTTATATGAGTGCTAATGTATTTCTTATATTTAAGCCAGTTTATGAGATTGGGATGGGGGAGCTGATTACCCGCTGTTCTGGTGCAAGGACTACCATCCATGGTTATAATAGACGGAGAATGGTCGGAGGACAATTCCAGGGATGAGGACACTGTTACAATCCTGCGATCAATACCCTTTATAATACCAAAGTCAATCAGGTCAGGCATCTTCTGGCGGTCAGATGGCAAATATGTTGGCTGTCCTGTAGATACAACATCAAGTTTTGATCTTAGTATACAACTAAAAAGTTGTCTCCCTCTAGATGTGACCAGTCTAGAGCCCCAATAGTGGTGCTTGGCATTGAAGTCCCCTGAAGCCATAAACTTTGGCCCAAGTTTGGCAAAAAAATCTTTGAGCTGCTGTTCGGTTATAATTTGAGAAGGAGGGCAGTACACAGCTGCGATAGCCATTGTACTGGAAAATTCTTGCAGTTGAATAATAGTGGACTGAATGTATTCTTCATTAAACTCGTCTAGGATACTGTGCTTTAGACGTTTTTTTATTAATATCGCTGTGCCACCACGAGCCATGTTTCTAGGATGTTTTGTACCATAGAAAAGATATTCCGGAATTCTAAAATAATTTTTATCTGTAAGATGAGTTTCAGATATAAGCATAATGTCAATGTTATTTGATAATAGAAAATTATAGACTTCAAGCTTGTGCTTGGTGAGACCGTTTGCGTTCCAATGACAAATTTTGATTCTGTACATTATTTATTTAAAAGAGTTTGCATTAAAATGGTTTGATTTCTAATCAGATCCTGTATGATGCTTTGCATTCCAACCATAAATTGATTAAGAGTTTGCACGAGTGTTTGAAGCATAGATTCTATACTGCAATTATTCATGTTATTTGCTTCCACATTTGGGTTGGTTTTCAGGACGTTTGCATATGATTGGTATTGTGGTTGTGCTATTGGTTGGTGACTAAAAGAATTTAGATTTTTTACTGTTGTCGGTGGGACAGGTTTTCTATTTGGCAGCAATTCTTTTTGTTTTATTGATAAAAATACAGGACAGTCCCGATAATTAGCAGTGTGGTTTTCTCCACAATTGCTACATTTTTTAACACTTGCATCTTGTTTTGGTTTGCTACACGTAGATGTGGAGTGTAAGTCACCGCATATCACACACACGCTTGGTAAATTACAGTAGCTACGAGTGTGGGCAAATTCCTGGCAGTTTGTACATTGTACGGAACTCTTACGTTTTAGTTGTTCTTCTATTGAAATTTTACGATGCAGTAGATAACGCAGGTTGTAAATAGGATGCACTTCGCCTTTTTTTAATAATTTTGCTGTTGGCTCAAGTTCTATACGAAACATTGGTTGCGGAACTTTGTTCCGGTTTTTTATATTAAATATAGACTTTATTTCGAATCCCGCTTCTTCAAGTGCTCCCTTTATTTCGGACGGATCTACATTATGCTCAACTCCTTTCAAAATTACTATAAGGCCCTTAATGCTTTTAAGCTGATACGTATAGTACTCTTTCTTAAGCAAATCGAAATTATTTACTAACTTTCTAAAATTTTCTTTCTCGTAGATTTGGATTATGGTCTCATGTATGTTGCCTTTCATAACAGAAACAACATGAAAATTGTTTGCACCCAATAACTTTGCTAAATTGTTTACAAGACTGTTCGCATTTTTTTCTCTTAAGTATATTGGGGGCGGTTTAAACTTACTGCCTGTACTTTTACTCTTGGTTATTTCCTCACTGTTGTCTAGTATAGCAAATCTATTCTGGCGCAGGGAGCCGTCTTCACAATTTTTTTTTATTTTTTCTCTTTGTTTATCAACTGTTAGCTTTTGCGGACTTAGTTTACGCTTTGGCTGAATGTTCATGTAGCGGTCTAACCCAGCCTGTATGACCGACTGTTTAATTTAAGTCTGGTTTGGGCAGTTACTGATTAGAGCTTTCGTAGAGCTTTCGTGAGAGAGCTTTTCTTCTTGAGCTGTGGCTGTAGATCTGCTCACAGAAAAGCTTTGCTTCGACCACGGATTTGCTGATTCTGTAGAGTCTGTAGAGAGTGTACTCACAATTCGATCAGAAGTTTTTCCGTTGGTTTGCGAAATGCCTTCTGCCTGCATTTGCGAAACAGGGGCAATTTTGGTTGCGCCAAAACTACTTGTAAGCGGGGAGATTGTACGCCCGTTTTTGTTCCCGTTGATGAAAGCTGCTGCATCGCCGTTCTTATCAATGCTGGCTGAGCGAACACGCACTGGCGGCGGAGAACGTCGGACACTCATCTGTTTGCACTTTTGGTTTTTTGGTGTTTTATTTTCGTTGATTTGGTTATTATTTAATTTATTTTGTTAATCCCGGAGTAAACCAATTTCACTTAGGCGAAACACGACCGGTTTAATAAGGGATCTTGGTTTTAAATACTTTGTATATGCGGTTGTAAGCGATTTTTTAGAGAGCGTTTTAAAAACACGTCCGTTCTGTACAACGTACACAACATACATTTACAAATGAGTAATGACCGCTATATTTCAACAACAAAATCAGGAACAACGATAGATGCCGTATTGTCTCGCTATATCAACACAATCGAGTCAAGAACATACATATATTTCAATTACCACAAACCGATTGTATCCACTGCTGCTATTGCACCATCGATACAAAATGTACAAGCTATTGAAGCACCGACTAATGTACAAATTTCAGAAATAAATGAATAATAATATTATCCACTATTATTGTATGTATTTTTATAAAAAGTCATTTCAATCCTCATTTCAATATTTAAATTTAATCCAGAATCACTTCAAATATGCGCATATACTCGTAGTGCGCCTGGGTTTTTTTTTATTTCCAATTTTATTGTAATCTGTTTAAAATTTAAGCAATAAGAAATTTATATAACTTAAGCTAATAGGGTGAACGTGAAGAGCGCGAGATAGGTGAAGTCCAAGTTCACCTACAGAATTTGCTCATCACATGCTCTAGAAATAACATACTGAAGCATGAAGTAAAAGCCGTAATATTTTATCATTATTATCATCCCCACGCCTTTCTAAATATAATATTTCAGATTGGGTATAAATGTCTTGTGTAATATACCATTGCCTGATATTATAAATGGGATTGTTCGAACACTTTTTTGTGTTGAGTATTTATAAAATGGTACTTCGTTTTCCAATAGTTGTAATTTGTTTGCTATTTCTTGGTGTAGACTTTTCGTGACTACATTCCTTTCTGTGTATTCGGTACCGGCAATTACAGGGCATCCTATTGTTATCATCGGAGTGCGACGCAATGAGCGGCTTAGAAATGTGGGGCCTCCACGGTCGCTCCGATGATATATTTTTTGAGGAATATAAAAAAGTTCAAAGGCGTGTCAGTGTTCAGTTATTATCATTTATTTTCAGTATATATGGCTTTAAAGCGTTTACAAATTGTACATACAGTCTCTCACATTCAAAGTCGGGCAGATGCATACGAAAACTTCTAGTCATAATATCTATTTTTTGATGAAAGAAAACACTTTCTACCTTTTTCTGTTTTTTCACAAAAAGTGTTTTATTTAAAAGCAACAAAAAATATATATTCCAAAGTCTCTTATAAAACATACACGAAGGCTTAACTTAAATAAGGTCACTTTTCAGTCTCACATTTAAAGTCGGGCACGACATAAAAAATCGAAAAAATTTGTACACAACGCAAAATTAATACTTCGTCGCTCCACCTTTTTGCTTTTCAACAGCTTGTAGCCGGCTTGGCATCGATTCCACTAACTTTTTGCAAACATCAGGGCTTATTTTATTCCATTCTTCCTGCAGAGCAATTTTCAAGAGTTGAATTGATGTACACTGCCTTTCCTGCATCCGGCGACCTAATTCATCCCACAAATGCTCAATGGCATTGAGGTCGGGACTTTGTGCAGGGGTTTTTATTACCTTTGGACAGTTATATAACAACCAGCTCTTGACGTCATATGCGGAATGTTTGGGATCGTTGTCCTGGTAGAATTGAAAACTACTTTCGATGCCTAGTTTTCTCACGCTTTCTTTCAAATTTTGTTTCAAAATTGTTAAATAAACATGTTTATTCATTATTCCATCAATGAAATTCAATTTTCCAACTCCTGACGCCGCCATGCATCCCCAAACCATTACAGATCCACCACCGTGTTTAACCGTTTTTCTTAAATTCTTGCCTTCCAGCTCCTTGTTCGGTTTGCGCCACACTTTACCCCTTCCATCACATCCAAATAAATTAAATTTACTTTCGTCAGTAAATAATACCTAAAGAATGAATATTAAAATCATGAAATTGTTATTTTTTCCCCCACTTACAGTGCTCCAAAAATCGAAATCCTTAGCCATATATTGGCGAGCAAAAACAAGCCGGTCATTTTGGTTTTTCTTGCTTATTAGGGGCTTCTTCCGCGCAACTCGGCCGTGAAAATCATTTTTTCGAAGAAGTCTTCTTATTGTTTCGGGATTTACCTCCACCCCAGAAGCTTCTTTAACCATCGCAGTTAATTTTGGAGCAGAAATGAATGGATTTTTCTTCACTTCCCTTAGCACCATGCTCTCATCTTTGGAGGAAAGCTTCTTTGAACGGGTTCCACGATGCTTATTTGCAATGAAACCATTTTCATTGTATCTAGCAATAATATCGTGCACTGTTGACTTGCTTTTTTTTATCAATTTCGATATTGCTCGCTCAGATTTTCCGTCTAAGTGCAGTTGAATTACTATTTTGCGTTCCTCCAATGTAGACTGTTTACCGTTACGCGGCATTTTGCAAAATACTTTTATAAACTCACCCAATGATTGACAAGGCAACAATGAACAATAACTTTTAATACAAGTATAGAAAATTTAGAAATAACGGTATGCATATTTGCAAAACATGGTTTGCCCGACTTTAAATGTGAGACAGAGAATTGCCCTTTTTCAGTTTTTTATACATTAACATTTTATAACGCAACTTGGAATATATTTTTTTTGTTGTTTTTAAATAAAACAATTTTTGTGAAAAAACAGAAAAAGGTAGAACGTGTTTTCTTTCATTAAAACATAGATATTATGTCTAGAAGTTTTCGTATGCATCTGCCCGACTTTGAATGTGAGTGACTGTATACAGAAATACGTTACCTACGTATTGTTTAATATAACAAATGCTATTTACGGATAGTTACCTGAGTCGGCTGACACGTCCTGATGGTAGGATTTAAGAAATCGCAGTGACAGTGAAAATAAAAATTGAGGCGAAAGTAACCTCGCCGAACAGCGTTTAACACGGTAAACGTTTTAACTGTTCGGCGGGGTAATGCCAGGGTTAACGGCCTTCACGTTGCAGCGACTGGAAACAGTGGTTAGCAACAGTCGGAACGATAGGCGCAGTTACCATTAGGGTGGCTAAAAATTTATAAGATATTAGGGTGTGGCCTAAACACTATTTTTATGTCGTCTATCGTTTCTGAGTGTATTTGGCATCTGCGGCATTTATCATCTGAGATGTTGGGATCTTTCAAAATGTATTTTTGGTGAGGATAACATGATCCTGAATGGCGATCGCAAACCCCTCAGTCTCAGGATAAAGTTCTCCTTTTTGCAGCCAGGTGTAGCTGTTCTTCTAGTCAACGTTTTAGTCCTGCATTATGTATAAATGTCTACCATGTAGCTCTTTCTGTGCCCAAATTGCTTTCTTTTCCTCTATTGTTGTACATGTTATTATATGTTCTGTTTTGTGAAGAGGGGAAAAGTTTCTGTCTGATATAATTATTGCTCTATGCAAATTAGATGTTTGGTTTGTCTATAACGCATCTTCCTCCCTCTGTTCTTGGTATTGTAATACGTTGTATGCATAATTTTGGATGTAGCTTTCTATATTTTGTCATCTGTTTTCTAGTTGCTATTTCTATGCTGTTGAAATCGGTGCTAGACCAACGAATGATCCCAAATGAGTAGGATATTATGGGGATAGCATGTCTATTTACGGCTGTGGTAAGATTTTTGAACTTCAAATATGTTTTAAGGATTTGTTTGAGGCATTTTTCATATTATGTTGCAAGTGGTTTTTTAATAGCTGTGTGATCTAGTTTGATGCTTTTTGGAAGCCCAAATATTTATAGGTTTCGTTTTCTTGTAAATTGTAATGTCATCCATGTATAGTAAATGGTTTATTCTGTCTCCTGTAGATTTTTCCTGTTTAATATTAAATCCATATGTTGTGTTGTTATGTTTATTGGACAAGGGATTCAGGCTAAGACAAAACCATAGGGCGCTTAAAGAGTCTCCCTGAAATATGCCTCTTCGTATACATAGGTATTTCATCTGTTATTATTGTGTTCTTTGGTGTGATTAAGACTATGCTCGTATTCCATTTGAACATGGTAGTTATTCAAAAGTGCATAAGTTTTGGGTGTATTATAATATATATATTCGTAACACCTTCACAAGCCAGGTATGGAGCACTGAATCGAAAGCTTTTTGATAATCTATGTAGCAAATATGTAGATTGCGCATTTGGGTAGTGGTTTGTTTCATTACTACTGTATCTATAATTATTAATTGCTCTTTACATCTTCTACTGTCCTTTTTGCAGCCCATCTGTTCATTCGTTAAATTGTTATAGCGTGAAAGATGTGTATATATTTTGTTACTAATTGTAGAAGCTATTATTTTATATAGGTTAGGTAGACATGTTATGGGTTTGTAGTTCGACGGATTGGTTGTTTCTGTATTCTTTGGTTTTATATATGTTTTGCCTATAGTGAGCAAAGGAGGTAATTTTTGAGGTTGGTTAATTATTTCGTTTATTACTCTGGCTATGTGTGGATGTGCAGTGGTTAACTTTTTATACCAAGACTTCTGAGTATTGTCTACTCCGGGACATTTCTAGTTGTGTGTTTCGGTTAGTTTTTCTGCATTTTAGTTCGCTAGTGACTGTTGAGGTGTTGGCAAGATATTCTCTGGAATATTACAAGGAGCTGTTGGTGTCGGTTTCAAGCCACCATTAGATGAGGTGTTGCCAATCACAGCCTCTGCATATGATACAGTATGGCAAACTTCTGAGCAATCCCCAACTGGTTATGAAAGCGAGCGTACGTTATTATCTAAGTTGGCTTGCTCTGTTGCCACTTTGTTAACTTCAGATGCTTTCCATTTCAATTCAACCGGGCTATTCGGGACATGTTTTTCGATTTCGATGCAACTCAAATATGTTCCTCTCTGGTCAAAATAATGAGACACGTATTTTTTTGTTCGCCCGAAAAAATTTGTTTTCAAGATCTATCGGCAATTTTGTTTTTCGCCTCAAAATCGATTTTTTTTAATTATATTAGAAAATTTTTTGTTTAAATGCTCATAACTTAGTCAAAAACGAACCGCTTTTAATGATTCTGGTCTCAAAATTATCGAAATTACTTGCACGAGCAACTTCATGTAGAAACAATTGCAAAAAAGTAGTTTAACATTTTTTATTTTGCAAAAAAAAAAAACTCGAAATATTTTCGAAATTCAATATTTCAAAAAGAGTATTTTTTTTTTAACTTTTTCCAAATCAGGAGGGCACCTCAAACTTCAACTGAGCTGGATTCGCAGTGGCTAAAATAAGTTGTTTTTGAGTAATGAATTTTTGAGTAAAACATCTGTTTCGCTCTTTTTGTTTTTTGAAAAATGAAAAATTTTCAACTTCTTTCTTGCAATTGTTTCTACATGAAGTCGCTCGTGTAAGTAATGGCGATAATTTTGAACTCAGAACCATTAATATCGCTAAATTTTTGACGATCATTTTGAACCCAGAATTATTAAAATTGGTTCGTTTTTGACTAAGTTACGAGCATTTAAACAAAAGATTTTCTTATATCTATATATAAAAAAAATCGTTTTTGAGGCGAAAAACAAAATTGCCGATAGATCTTGAAAACAAATTTTTTCGGGCGAACAAAAAAAATACGTGTCTCATTATTTTGACCAGAGAGCAGCATGTTTGAGTTACATCGAAAACGAAGAACATGTCCCGAATAGCCCGGTTGAATTGAAATGGGAAGCATCTTCAGACATAGCTTTTTTTTCAAAGAGATGGAAACGTTTTAGACTGCAATTCTTTGTATACAGTGCATTCTTTATAGTTAGCTGGATGTTTTCCATCACATAACACACACTTAGCTGCGCTCAACATGCCCAACATGCAACAGCACATTTAACACAACGCGGGTTGTTATGGCAATTTTTATGGGTATGTTCGCACCTTTGACATCTTGTGAATTGAGCGATTTCACGCTTTTTAATGGATGGATCAAAAGATACCTTTGTATATAGAACCGTGCCTAGGTTGTAAATCTCCGTATTCATTGTACGTATTCATTTCATTTACATCGGTAGAGTGGTGGAGGCCCTTGAGAACAGTATTGAAATTTCTTTCCATTTTTGGCTTCAAAGTATGGAATTGAGTTTGTCGCTCACTTGATGCTGCGCTTATAGCTAAGTACTCTTCTCAGCTCTTTGGTCGTACTTCTACTTCATTGTTGCGAAGAATTCTCAATACATATTCATCTTCTGCAATAGTGTTGAGCACTGCAGCAAGAGGCTGTATATTTAGTACGCCAGCAACATATAGCAGCGGAGGCTTAGGCATCACAGGTAATTTTTTATTTGTTTTTTGCCTATCATTAACATCTTCTGTTATTCCTTTATTCAGAGGAGAATCTGTTAAAGTCTCGTCGGCAACGGAAATATCATCATCTTCTGACAACAGTTCGTACCTATTATTGGATTTCGGTTTACAAAGTCAGTAGTCGCCTATTTTATAGTATTTCTCTTTGCATCTTAGTTTGTTTCTTATTGTTTTTTAATTATTCTGGAAAGCGTCTTGGTATGGCTTGCGGTTGATTTTGCTTAGTTATATTGTTACATTGTTCAGCAGCGAATGTATTTAAAGCAGTGCACATAAAAAATGTTGTGCTAAAGCAGTTGATTCCGTAGTTGTTGCTGTTGTCGTAGACGCTGTCGTCGTGGTGCTAGTATTTGTTGTTATCGTTGCGAAAGCAACAGTTGGAGAGCATGTTTTGTTTACTTCTTTTAGAGTCATATTCGCGTGCGAGAGCGTAATATTTGGTCGGACCGTAAGCGGTTGATTATTTATTGAAGTTAGATTGTGAGCTTGCCTATGCCCGCGCAGGGGAGAATGTTGGACGCTCATCTAGTGAACTTTTAACAATAAAAATCTAACATTGCAAAGCAGAAGATATAGACTCACTATCTCGTTTCATTATCAGTTGTGCGCAATATTTCACCAAGTTTGATAACTATTTAGCGGAGTTATGTGAAAACACGTCCGTACACAGCAAAAACCACATTAACTTTGTAACCATAAGGCGTACATTACTGAGCATTTCGGTTAGAGGTCCAACTCGAAAATTCCGCCTCCATAAGCGAGGGAGCGCCCTCATGCCTAAATCTACATTTACACACCCTATCACACTACCAGGTATTAACTGTTGATCTTTCCAATACCACCGACAGGTACCGAATCAAATATTGTAAGGGCTGGAGCGTTTATATGAATTCATACGACGTAGCCGCTGGATCTTTATTCGCTGTACCATGGGAAGACATAACTTTTTTTTTTTGCATATTTGGACCACTTGATTCAAAATTAGAAGATCGGTTAGACTCATGATCAGAGTTTAACACAAATGTTGACTTTGGTTAAAAAAAGAATAAAAACACAAAGAGCTTTATTTTCACAGTCAGTTTAGTATATTGTGCTAGATAATAAGGACTTTGTTAAAGCATAAATACACTAAATTGACAAGCCTGTAAAATAGCAATGTTTGTGGCGGAGGGAAATATCTTAGTTCAACACATGAATATGTTTTTGCGAAGAAATTCTTTCTAATAAGTAATTTTTATAACCGCGTTCTTATGCACAAAGGACGTATGCTTCGGTCACATGGTATCTACTCATATTACCATTTGCTTTCTCTACCCACTCTTTGTAGGCTTGCATTGAAAATGGCGAAATAGCACCCACCTCCTATATAACGCTAATTTTCATAAAAGAAGAAGAAACGTAATATCTCTGTAAGCAGCATTTGTTCAATTTTGTAATTTAACACATTGCGACTTTTTTCTTTGGGGCCACGGGAAAGAGAAAGTCTACGCCAACAGCCCAAGGTCGATTCAAGACCTCAAATATGGAATTCGTGAGGCTATCGAGGACATAGAGCAGGCACTTTCCAATTCGGTTATGGAAAATTTCATGAAAAGGAAATTGTCTTGTAAGCGTGGTCGTGGTGGTCATTCGCCTAATGTTATTTTCCACTATTAACGGCGTACCTTCCTCTTTATAATGAAATAAACATCCGATCATTTATATTAAAAAATAGAATTTTTCTTTGAATATCAAAAGAACACCGTAGCAGAATGGGTTGGTGCGTGACTACCATTCGGAATTCACAGAGAGAACGTTGGTTCGAATCTCGGTGAAACATCAAAATTAAGAAAAGCATTTTTCTAATAGCGGTCGCCCCTCAGCAGGCAATGGCAAACCTCCGAGTGTATTTCTGCCATGAAAAAGCTCCTCATAAAAATATCTGCCGTTCGGAGTCGGCTTGAAACTGTAGGTCCCTCCATTTGTGGAACAACATCAACCCGCACATCACAAATAGGAGGAGGAGCTCGGCCAAACACCCAAAAAGTGTGTACGTGCCAATTATATATATATATATATATACACCTCTTATTGGAAAACCCTTTATATTATTCTTTGCATGTTTAGGCAAAATATCCGTCCGTCCGTCTGACGTACCAAATAAAATATTTATTTGGCATTAAATCATTCAGACAAAAAACGCAAAACCGTTACACTCCGAAAATGCAAAAAACTGAAAATTGTATTCAATATTTAGTGGTTTCTTTCAGGTTATTTTTAGATATACATATGTGCATATATAATTATACATATATATTTAAAAAATACAAGGTGAAGTACAAAATAAACAAGACTGGTGTCATAAAAATGCTTTTGATGGCGCCATCTTTTTAATGAGTTACTGCGTTGGAAGTTACATCCCTAGCTGACTTCCAGTGATAGCTTGATGACATTCAATTCAGGGGAAGCGAAGTTATTGCGTCTAAAGTGTCAGTATATTTGTATCGGTACAAAACTGAGTTTCGAACAAAGAGCTAATATCAAATTTTGTTTTAAAATCGGTAAAACGTTTGCCGAAGCATTTGAGTTGCTGAAAAAAGTTCATGGCGATGATAGTCTATCTATCACGTTTCAGAGATAGTTGTGAGGACATAAATGACAATGAACATACGGGCCGCCCAAGATCAGTAATCACCAAAAATCAAAAAGTAACCGAAATCATCGTTGAAATTCATGAAAATCGGAGTTGAATATCTCCAAAACATCGATTTATCGCATTTCAACTGATCATTTGGGCTTACGAAAGGTCTGCACACGTTACGTCCCGCGCAAGTTAACTGAAGATGAAAATATGCTCAGAATTTAACATTCGAAAGACCGCATTAAAGAGGCGAAAAAAGACGAGAATTTCCTTTACAACAATGTAACTGCTGATGAAACTTGGTGTTTCCAACATGAACATGAGACTAAGGGCCAAAGTGCCGAAGGGCGAGCCACCACCCAAAAATTCGCGTTTGGAGAAGTCAACAATCAAGTCAATGCCCATTGGTTTTTCCGATTATAAAGGAATTGTCCACAAGGAGCTTGTGCCAACGCGCCAAACTGTAAATGCAACTTTCTATATTGGCGTGTTGAAGCGTTTGTTGTATCGCATTCGTCGAATTCGCCCTGAATACCGGGAAGGAGGTAGCTGGCACTTGTTGCAGGATAATGCACCATCTCATCGACCCACTCTTGTGCCTTTTTTTTTTGACTAGAAATTTTAACCATCAATCACTCACCGTATTCTCCTGATATAACTTTCTGTGACTTTTACCTATTCGAAAAATTGCATTTGGCCAGGAAAAGCAAACGGTTTGCGTCCGCAGAGGCAATCCAAAAGGCTTGTCCAATATCCCCAAGGACATTCCGATCTGAAAAACTCTTTCGAAAAGTTTTTAAATCGCGCAAACAGAGTATCGAGGCCTATTTTAAATAAATAAACTCGAAGTTATCAGAACAAAGATCCTGTCCTTTCTATTTTAGCTCAGTCTTCTTTATTTTGGACCTTACCTCGTATATACATATATATGTATATATACATACATAATTGGCGCATACATCCTTCGTTCGGTGGTTGGCCGAACTCCTCCTCCGATTTGAGGTGTGTGTCATGATGTTCTGCAAATAGAGAGACCTACATTTTGTGTCGTCTCCGAACGGCGCATAGTAGTCTCAAACGGGGTTGCGAGGAACATATCTAATTTCCGCCTCTTAGAGAAGAGCTACGGATATGTTTGATATATCATTTGAAAGGTAATTAAATGTACTTTTATGGAAAATTATAGAATTTTTTGTTTCTAATAAAGAAACAGTTAAAAAATTCACCCAAAGTGACGATTTATTAGCCCTTTTTTTAAGAAAAGTATTAGTGAAATGGAAGTTCTGGAAAAAAATGATGACATTTTCTTAAAGTTCAGTTAAAAAGCTTTAATTTGATAGTTTTTTCATGTCTGTAGATGTTACAGACCCAAAGTTATGATACTTTAAAGATGTCGATTTTTTCATTTTTAATTTGTTTTTCGTTATTATCCAAAACTGAACCACAACGCTTAATATGCGATCAAAATATCAACAAAATTCTTATAAATACTTCAAAATTTTTGTTATGACTAATCTTCTAAGTCCCCTATATTGCTGGTACTACTGAAAAAAATATTAAAAATATACATAAAATTGAATTTTCTCTCCAAACTATCTTTTATAAATCTTTAGAAGTTATAATCTTTAAAAAAATTACATTCTTAAGCTTAGGTATGTTACCTTAAAATGTACTCCTCCAGATCATTAGGGATTTCCATTAACTTTTGAAATTTTAATCGATTATTGAGGAACGTTAGCGATATTTTTGGGTCAGAATAGTATATTGCGTAATTAAAGACATCGGTAATTCTGTTTACGCAGCTGCTTTGTCGAGCATGATCTCGCATGTTTTTACGGTTGTGTTTATGCCACGCCTCGCTTGAATCCTCCGAATAATATGAAATAGGAAGACTAAATTGACGGGCAATTTCACATCCATGCCTTAAAAGTTTATGTACTGTTGGACTTAGTCTGGCCCATGGATATATTGTGTAGTGGTCTTCATACGTTTTAAAACAAAATTTTTCTAATTTATCCAAGTCAATTTTTTTTTGGTTTTAAAGCACAGTAAAATACTTGTCAATTTTTTGACATATTCTCCACCGAGCTCCAAACATTTCCCAAATTTTTCGGGTTGTCTTAGACATTTTCGAGCAACATTTCCTGTATTGCTTGTACAGTGACCTTGCACACACAGATCGACTTTTACTCCGAAATTATCGAAAAGAGTGCTTTGAATTTTTTGTTTTCTTAAATTAAATTCATCTATTAAAGTTAAAATGTAAATAAAATTATATTTCATATAATATTGTATAAGAAGTAAATATTTATACGCGTTTTATACCATTTATAGATAGAATATTTATATCATAATCAATATCGAGTTTGTAATTCATTAGTTAATTCATTCACGAATAGTGTGAAAATTAATTTATCTTAGTATTAACACTAACCTCGTAAATTAGAAGTAATATCCCACTGTTTAAATGGCATGCGATAATTTAAGTTTTTTAAAAATTCGAATAATTTGATTTCGGCATGTAGCAAGCCTAGGCCGAAAGATAAGGATGTTTCGTTTGGAGTAAAATCGTTTTGAAGATTTCCAAATTGGTGTGCTGTACACAAACATATTGGACATCTGGAGGAGGCTGGATTATCCACAATACTTTTCACGCATTTGCCATCAAATAATGTTAAATGAACTTGGTATTTTACACAAACGCGCTTTCCATTATTCAATTTAAATTTGTGTATTTTTAAGTTCTTAATTTCATTTCGTAAGCGCTCATATTCTTTATGTATAGCTGCATCATCCTCTTTTTCAAAACACATTCGTAAAGGTCTAGTAAATCGAACACTTTGAGGTGTAGGATTGATCCACGTACAATTTTCGTCTGAACTACTTTTAACTTGAATTATATTAAAACAGCTTGTGAACAATGACTGCTGGGCACAAGTAAAATCGGCATCTCCATTTTCAGAGTTTTGGTGTGGACTCAAATGGCCAGAAGAGCTATCAAATCCGATAGATACTTCAATTTCTAAACTGTTTTCGTTCCAATCATATGTGATTACATCGCATAAGCGTTCGCTAGTTTTATTTAAAATTGTTTGCAAGGATACTTGTATCTCTTTATTTGATATTACTGAAAACTCTACCAAGCAATCCTTTTTTGCATGATCGATAACCTTATAAGGTGGATAAATAAAACAATTGCGTAGCATTGCATCTGCTCTTAATCCGCAGTATTGATATTTAGTAAAATTATTTTCTAAATAAAATGCTAGTCCTGAATCCTTTGTATGTTGCAATGTGTCACAAGTAGGTTCAATACTTTGATCAGCAGCAAAAGGTGCATTTGCTGCTTTTTTAGCATATTTTAATGCTAATTCTAACAACTCAACATTGTTATTGCAATTATTTGCTATTTCAATTGCTCTTCTTCTAAATGTTTTTTCTGTAACATCTTGACAGGAAACAGTTTTACGAGTTCGGCCTTTCATATTGTTACTAATAGAAGCATTCCTTTTTAATTTACAAGGCCTTCCACTTGAACAACGCTTTATCCTTTTCCTTTCGCCACCCATAACAAATGTTTTATTTCTGAATTAAAAATTTCAATTCAAATTAATTAATTAAGTTTTGGTGTGCTTTATTTAAACAATAGTTAAATTCTTTTGTTGAGTTGCAAAAGAACACTCGTTTAGATAGCCAAATACATGCAAAGCAACAACACAAACTTGTGAAAAGAACGTGTTGAGCCAAGGTGTGTTGTTGATTCGCATGTATTTGACTAACTCACAGAGAGTTCTTCAGCAAACTCGGTAATCATAGAACGCAGCTAATATTGTTTTTGTAAGTACTATAAAAAAACTCACCAAAATTCTAACCAAGTGGTAGAATAATAATGTAATCGTGGAATGAAGTAAGCAAAACTTTTCGATTAATATATATAAAAAATATATGAAAAACTAATAAACCACACAAAGAAAAAAACCCGTATACTAATTGCTGATTCTAGCGTTTTAACGAAGAAATCTCTCTTGATAACTATTTAACTATCTTGACTGTGCTTTTCAAGTTGACACTTTCATTTTTATTTTAAACTATCTTATGCTCGGTGCGCGTTGCCACTACTGTTCTTTACTGACTTAAAAGTATAAAGAGTTTCCATTCTTTTGTTTTTGAGTTTCACTTCTTTTTTCAGTCTTTTGTTTTAAAGAGCTTTACATTCCTTGGAAACTGTTCCTATGTATGTCACTTCCTAAGAAACTGTCACACTATAGCTTATCAAACTATAAACTATAGCTTTTCTAAACAATATTTTTAGTTTCGTTATTTTTTATTATAAATACACTTTTCCATGCAAGCGATATATATCTTTATTATGATACGTATTTATCGATCGCATTTCGTTCAAAAAATCGTACTACCATATACAACTCGCACACCTTCTTCCTAACCAGAATTTTTCTATTATCCAAACCATTTTACGGTAACTATAAACAAAAAAATCTAATAATAATCTTTTATTCAAAACTTTTTGCGGTTACTATAAACAAAAAAAAATCAATCAAATCAGTTAGATTGAACTACAATTTTCAAACAGGTAAGACCCCTATTCCAAAATATTTTTGTAAACAATAAGGTTTCTTGAAAACCTTTATTCTGGAACTTATATTGTAATATTTTATTGCATTGCGGATTTCCAAGCTAAATTGGAAAATATTGAAGATCTAGCTCGCCAAATAAGCGGAAATCTCATCATCGCCGGAGACTTTAACTCCAAGGCCATGGAATGGGGTAGTCGAACAACAAATTCGAGAGGCCAACGAATATTAGACATGGTCGCAAGACTAGGGCTCGTCGTTGCAAACGTGGGCAACAAAGCAACCTTTCGAAGACCTGGCTGTGAAGGCACAATACCGGACATAACTCTAGTGTCTGAGAGTTACGCTAGTAATATACGTGAATGGACAGTTCTTGAGGACTACAATGGCAGTGATCACCAGTACATCACCTACTGTGCTGGAGAGACAAATACAAGCGCAACGAAATACAACAAAAGCTCACGAAAGTGGAACGTAAGAAAGCTCGATAGACCAAAGCTCATCGCCAAAATTGACGAAAACGAGCCAAACCATGAAGAGCCAAACAGCGCCAGACTAAAAATACAGATAACCCTGAGAAGGATAACGCAAGCGTGCTCAGCAGCAATGCCCAGGATAAAAGGCGCACACCCGAAGAAGTCCGTGTACTGGTGGACAGATGAAATCTGCGGTCTGAGGAAAATATGCATCAAAAAAAGGAGGAAGTACACAAGAGCACGTAGAACAGGTCTCGCCATAGAAGAGCACGCCGAATACAAAGATGCAAAACGCATCTTAAAGACGGTCATCCAGAAGAGCAAGAAAGAAAAATGGGAGGAGCTAAGACGCGATATAAACCAAAACCCCTGGGGACTAGGATATAAAATCGTGCTAAATAAGCTAGGGGCAAGGCAGCGCCCTCCTGAACTTAGCGAAGCCACTATGGAAAACATAGTGAATACACTCTTCCCTACGCACGACCTCAGAGCAGATAGGGAATACATAGAAGAAAACGACTTGCCACCGCCTTTCACGGTAGAGGAATTGAAGGCAGCAGCAGCAACCCTCAAAAATAACAAAGCGCCAGGTCCTGACGGAATCCCATCGGAGGTGCTGAAAGTCATCGCAAACGAACGTCCGCAAGTACTGCTAAACATGTATAATGTCTGCTTATGTAAAGGAATCTTCCCAAAAATCTGGAAGAGGCAAAAGCTAGTTCTCATAAGCAAAGGTAAAGGAGACACGGAAGCCCCATCAGCGTACCGCCCCTTGTGCATGCTCGACACGACAGGGAAACTGTTAGAAAGACTGCTGAAGCCACGAATAGCAGCAGCGATAAGCAAATCGGGTGGCCTCTCAGATAGGCAACACGGTTTTAGGCAACGCAGGTCGACAACCGGAGCAATTGAGGATGTAGTGAAGAGTGTAGAAAAAGCACGGAGCAGAAATCACTTCTCCCGACCAATCGTGCTCTTAGCCACGATTGACGTAAGAAACGCCTTCAACAGCGCAAGATGGGAGGATATGATCGACGCACTTGAGAAGCGTTACAAAATACCTCAATACCTGATGAAGATGATCCGTAGCTACCTCAAAGACCGTGTACTCATCTACGACACAAGTAGAGGACAACGGACAAAAGTGCTAACTTCAGGTGCGGCCCAAGGTTCAATCTTAGGCCCTGATCTCTGGAACGTCAGCTACGACGGCATCTTCAACATCGATATGCCCGACGAGTGCTATCTAGTAGGATATGCGGATGATATTGCAGCAGTAATTACCGCACGCGATTTAGACGCGGCAAGACGGAAACTCTCACAGACGTTGATAAGAATCAAGACATGGCTCGACTCGCACGACCTTAGCTTGGCTCCGGAAAAGACGGAACTAATTCTACTTACGAGGGCGCGCATACCTCTAGAAGTAATAATGCCGGTCTACACGGAGAATATAAGGACCTCAAAAGTGGTGAAATACCTGGGCATCAGACTTGACAACAAGCTGACTTACTGGGCACAAATCCAACACGCTGCTGAAAAATCTGCCAAAATAATCACAAACTTATCACGATTAATGGCTAATATCGGAGGCCCCATCGCAAGCAGGCGGAAGCTGCTCATGGACACAACGATATCCATCTTGCTATACGGCTGCGAAGTATGGGGGGACACACTCAAATCAGAATGTCGTCGGAAGATTCTTGCCAAGGCCCAAAGAACTGCTGCCCTCCGTGTTGCCTCAGCTTACCGCACGGTATCGGAAGCAGCAGTACTTATCATTAGCGGTACGATACCCATAGATCTCCTAGCGAGGGAAAGAAAAGAACTATGGGACCTCAAAAAGAGCGAGACAAATGACACAGACGACCACACATGCGACCGCACAAATGCCTGAAGGCAACAAGCTCGAGCACGCACACTCCAAATATGGCAAGAGCGCTGGACAAAGAGACTGATACCAAACATAGATAAATGGTATGACAGGAAATTCGGTGAGGTGAACTATTACATCACTCAGATGCTATCTAGACATGGGTACTTTTATAAATACCTCAACAAAATAGGGAAAGCAGAAACCGCTGAATGCATCTACGGAGATGCACCCATTGACGATGCTGATCACACATTTTTCAAATGTGAGAGGTGGACATCAGAGCGCAAAGCAATAGAAGATAGGCTAGGCCCCTTAAAAGCAGACAACATCATCCAAAAAATGGTCGAAAGTGCAGAAAGCTGGCAACTTATTGACACGTACGTGGAGCGCATCCTGCGTGCCAAGAAATTTGACATGGATAGAGATGATCAAAATACATACATCCATCCTACCTGAGTAGAAGATGAGCCGATAGCGTGATGCTGGCTCCAAAATTGGCGACCCTGGACGCAGGGGGAGTAGAAAAGGCTTCTTTCTGAACAGAACGCCTACTTGGATCTCCTCTGCCTACGATGAAATACTACCGTGTCCCGGGGCAGAGGAAACATCCGGGAAGGAATGGGGAGGGATTGTTTTAGTGGCTACACCATTCGACGCAGTAGACGACGGTTACTGTAAGTGCGAAGGCATTTTGAACCCTACCTCACCGCCAAAAAAAAAAAAAAAAAAAATCTACATAGTTAAGGAATAAACGATTCGAAAATAACAAAAAACAAATTAAAAATTAAAAAACCGACATCTTTAAAGTATCATAACTTTGGGTCTGTAGCACCTACAGACATGAAAAAACTATCAAATTAAAGCTTTTTAACTGAACTTTAAGAAAATGTCATCATTTTTTTTCCAGAACTTCCATTTCACTAATACTTTTCTTAAAAAAAGGGCTAATAAATCGTCACTTTGGGAGAATTTTTTAACTGTTTCTTTATTAGAAACAAAAAATTCTATAATTTTCCATAAAAGTACATTTAATTACCTTTCAAATGATATATCAAACATATCCGTAGCTCTTCTCTAAGAGGCGGAAATTAGATATGTATGTCCCTCGCAACCCCGTTTGAGACTACTGTGCGGCGAATCGCTTTATGAGCTTTTTCACGGTAGACATACACTTCAAGGTTTGCGATTGCTTGCGGAGGATCGACCGATTTAGAGATAACATTTTCTATAATTTTGGTGTTTCGTGTCCATAGCGGGTTTCGATTCAGGATACTACCGAACGGTGGTCACGCACGCATCCATTATTAATTATTATTAAAATACTATCTGACCTAACAGACGTTGTCCAGTGAATCTAAAAATCTTAACTATGAATATTCAATTCGAATTGGTGTAATTAATAAAAAAACCATTTCAAACCCAAAGTGTTTATTATTCTAATGCTCTATGAAACAACCTGGCTGAAAGCCTTGGGTTGGGTTGGAAGGTTTCCTCCGAGCCTTCCTTATCTGACCACAGGATCATTTAGTTTGAACTAGGAACAGGATTCACTCAAGGAAATCCGAGAAGAAACCCCAAGAACACACTGGGATAAGTTTAGAAATGTGCTAAGTATAAATTTACCCAGCATGGGTAAGCGGTCAGGTACCAACAATGCTGGAAGAAAAGGTAAAGAGTTTTAACGACTCCATTACTACTGTATTTGAATCTAGCTGCCCTGAGACCAAACCAAAAGGCAACACCTCTACGTGATGGTGGTCAAAGGGACTCTCAGCCGTTCGGAAGGCGGTAAGAAAGCAATCTAATAAAGCCAAACGCATTGGGTGCTTGGGCGAATATGCTACACTTCTAACCGAATACAATAAGGAAATTGGGAAAGCAAAGAGGGGTAGTTTCAGAAAGTTCTGCGAGGAAATCACCTCGACCCCCGTTGCAGGTATTATTCATTAAGCTATGGCTAAGGAGAAAGTGGATATCAAACTGGGTATTAAAAATATAGGTGGCACATATGTGCATACATACGATGAGGTAGAAAAAACAAACGTCTGGCTGCCCACACTTTTTCCGGGAACCGTAACTGAGATACCGGAGTCCTACACTGTACTTTTAAGGTTGACCCAATCGAACTGAAAATTGGTTAAACGAATGTTTACCCAGCTGCTTCAAACCATATAAGACCCGGTGGGCCGATGGAATCCTCCCGGTAGTACTACAGCAGGGCGAGGAGGTAATTACACCACACCTAGTTGGGATAATGGGAGACAGTCTTGCGCTGGCATACATACCAACAGTGTGGAGAAGAGCACTAGTGGTTTTCATACCAAAAGGAGGAAAACAGGTATATTTACTGGCTAAGTCCTTCAGACCAATCAGTCTCACCTGCTTTGTATTAAAAGCAATGGAGAAGATTATCGATAATGAAATCAGATCCAACACTCACTTTCCATCAAAATCAACATGCTTATAGGACAGGAAGGTCTACGGACACTGCGCTGTATCACCCTTTGACTGTCTTATCACTCCTCCTTTGGAGCATAGTAGTAGGCGACCTACTTCACATGCTGTCAGCGATATGCGGATGACGTTGTAATTATAGCGAGAGGCAGGTTCAAGAACTTTGTTTACAATATACTGCAAAGTGCTTTAAATCTGACAAAAAAAAAATGGTGTGCTGGGGTAGGTCTGGCCCGTCCAAAATTCAATCAAGGCATGCTGCCGAAACCTTGATCAAGGTAACAAACACTCTCATGATCTGCAAACGTCTAGGAGGAAAATCTTCGGGCTGTCGCTCAAGAATCCTGAGATGGATGTACATCATGATAATAAGACCAATGCTGACATACGGAGCGGTCGCTTGGGCAGCAATGCGGCAGCGCTACTAAGCTTCAGCACTTAGTGTGCGTGTACATCACGGGAGCGATGCGGACCTGTCCTGCAGCTGCGATGGAGGTAATGCTTGAGCTGACATCGCCAAATATAGTAATTCAGCAATCTACCAAGCGTACCCTGCTGAATATTTCCAGGGAAGCCTTCGGCAGAGGAAAAGTGATATCATCTAAAAACGTGGAAGTGCTAAAGCTGCAGCTTCCACTCACCCAGTTACCTTGAGATGATATCACTAAAGTAATCAAGATTACATTAGAAAATCATTAAAAAATTTAATATGGTGGTTAAGTATTTTTAAATTTTTCTAATTTTGCGCGTACTTTTCTTAATTTTTTCTTTAATAGGAACGTTTTCTTCATAATAACAAATACAACAAAAAAATGATTTTGAGCGTACTTTTCTTAATTTTTTCTTTAATAGGAACCTTTTCTTCATAATAACAAATACAACAAAAAATTGAAATCGGTTCAGCCATTCACGCGCGATACCGTGACCAAGGATGTGGATTAAAGTATGTGTACATAGTAGTTTTGTTTATCTTATCTCACTCCGTTAATGGCTGATTCCTTTCTCTTGCCCTCGCTTTCAAGTGTTGTTTTAAAATTGCAATTAAAGGAAAGTAACCTCGCCGAACAGCGTTTTACCCCAGTTAACATTTTTACTGTGGTAATTGCGAGCGGTGAGGAAATGGGTTAACGGCCTCAACCTTGCAACGGCTGGCTAGCAAAACATTTTCGTCAGCCGGAACAGTATGCGCTATTACAAAAGGAAGAGAAATCGGTGCTCTTCAATCAGAGAATTCTGGTGCGATGGCTGCAATTAACTCTCTCCATGCGGATAAGCAGTTGTTGATTTCTGTGTGCAGAAGTAAAATAAATGCAAAAGCACCAAACGGATGATGCCTTTTCTGCCCCTGTGCAGCTAGCCCCTGAGGTGAAGGAACTTCGTACTTGTGTTTTTGCTTGTGGTTGGTTGTCATGCAAATAATACAAAGAATGCGAAAACCAAAGCAAAGAAACCAGAGCCACTACTAGCGGTGACTGCTGCTACGTCGCTAATTCTCTTTTTCTGCTTCGCACTCTTATGCTGCTGTTGGCGATGCGCCGCTCTCTGCTGGTACTCACTAATACAGATAAAGTGAAGCTGACGTCAATTGCAACTATTGCTGCTACTACGCCCGTTTTGCCATCAACATCTATGTACATATATGCACCTATGTGCATATAATTCATTAATCTTTAATCTGCGGCCGCCGTAGCCGAATGGGTTGGGGCATGGCTACCATTCAGAAAAAACGTAGGTTCGTATCTCGGTGAAACACCAAAATGAAGAAAAACATTTTTCTAATAGCGATCGCCCTCGGCAGGCAATGGCAAAGCTCCGAGTGTATTTCTGCCATGAATAAGCTCCTCATAAAAAAATATCTGCCGTTCGGGGTCGACTTGAAACTGTGGGTCCCTCCATTTGTGGAACAACATCAAGACGCGCACCACAAAAAGGAGGAGGAGCTCGGGCAAACACCCAAAAAGGGTGTATATATAATCTTTAACCGTACATATGAATGGAAAACCGTAACCAGAGCTAACAGAAAAAGGTTTAAACAACCTTCTGTTATCCAGTCAAACTACAATAACGAATTGACTGTTGTTTCTAACATGAAGTGGCTGCACATATTGTCATTCTCAAACACTGTGACGTAGCCAATATGCTGATCAAAACTTTCTTTCATGATATATGCTAATAAAAAAGGATATCCCCGTAAAGGATTCCCAAAATATCAATTTGAAGTTTGGCGTATCTGAGTGTTATGATAAGCTATTAAATGCGGAACGTAAGAATTCCTCTATTCGTTTTTTTTTCAAACAGACGTCACTCAAGTTCTGTAACTGCCGCAGCTAACTCCATCACTAGCAATAAATTATTAAAAGCCTATTTTCAAAATATATCTGGAGACTATTTGAAAAGTGCATTCCTAGACTTTGATATTTTTGTATTCGTTGAATCTTGGCTGAATAAAAACTTGTTCGAGATGTTTATATTTGTCAGCTCTGCTGGATCTGCTAGGTGTTTTTTATCGCAACGAACTCGAAAGCGGTTGTTGTTGTTGTAGCAGTATTCGAAAGCGGTCAGCTTAACCGATAGCATACCCGCTAGGACTAGTACAGCATCCACCGGTGCACTTAAACGGTATACCGATTTAATGTATGTAGGAGCTGCAATTTGTTACTTCGACCCAGGCCGGTACAGTATATAGCAAGATAGATGATACCATACTGCGAAGTAGCTATGTAGAAGCCTGTTTAGGCCTTCTCGTATCATAATCCGGGTTAATGCAGTTACAGCCTTCGCAGCTTTATCGCTGGCGTATGTTACGTGCTGTTTAAAGCTCAACCTGTGGTCAATAATTACACCAAGATATTTGATGTACAGCTTAGACTACAGTGCGTGATCACATACTCTAAGATTTGCCCTCGCAAATCCTATGATTTGGGATCTTGGAGGTAGTTTCAGACTCCATCGTACATTATTTTCTAGAGAAGTGAGCCCTTAACTGAGCCCTGTTAGACTCCTCCTGTTACTCTGCACCTTTCGATTTCTTCTCTTCAGGTTACTGAATATAAACTGGAACTCCGAAATTCTCAAGCGCATTTAAAATTTTGCCCCAGCCAGCTGCATTAAATGCTTTTTTTACGTCCAACATTGCCACTAGGCAGTACTCTTTACCTCCATAGAGGCAGCGAGAACGAACCTTCCATCGCTTTGTGAGCGACGCGCCATACCGTTATACCAGCATCTGTGGTGGAGCGTGTTTTACGGAAACCATGTTGATGCGGCGATAAGCCACCAGCATTATCAATGGCAGCTTCCAAGCGATTCACGACCAGTCTTTCTAATATTTTGCCTGTCGTATGCAGCAAGCATAGTTTCCGATAGCCTGAGGGATCTTCTGCACTAGTTTTTGCAGTTTTCACTCTTTCGGTGATGTGCATTTCTTCAAGTAAGAGTTGTAAGCATCAACAAAGATCTCTGGATACTTTTGGATTGCCAACTTAAGAGCTTCATTCGGTATCACATCGGGCCCGGGGGCCTTATTGCTATTAATCTTTTTGCAAATGTGAATAATTTCAAAACTGTTGGTTAAACACCGATTTTCGTCATCTTCACTACAGTTGGCCACGTTGGTTGCGATGCCTTCCTGTTGGGGGAACAATGTTTCGACCTCGTTACGCAGGATAACCGGTCATGGTATGGGCAACGGTTTGAAAGCTTTTATTTTTTTCATCACAGACTGATATGCAAATCCCCATAGAGAGTTGTTGGCAACAACATAGCTTTTAAAAGCACGCTTTCCTTTTTTGTTTGCAGAGAAATCTATTTTCCTAAAAACTGGCCGTTCCTCTTGACTGCTGGTACGTTGGTCTTGCTTTATTGCATTTTTCGCGTGCAGCGTAGATTTCTTCCGTCCACCAGTAAACAGGCTCTTTTTAGAACTTCCAGCGAGCGCAATATTTACCATCATTATCTCGAACACTTCCGGGTCCAAAGTTCCCTCTGTGGGTGCGAACCACGTCGCGTATATACATACGTACTGCATGCGCCCTACGTACTGCATGAACTTATATGCGCACTACGTACTGTATGCACGGTGTCTGACGACGCAATATGCGTTGTTGCTAGAAAGATACCAGTGGATATTCATGCGATGGAGTTGTATCGCCTATATGGAGTAAAAGGACTGAAACCGACGGTTGCAAAAAAGGCGGTAGAAGAACGCGATCGATGGTCGAATATGGGATTAGTCAACCAAAGGCCGGTGGACTTACAAACTCATACCAAATCCTGAAGGGTGGATGAATAGGAACCGTGCTAGCCACCGGACACGGCTGCTTCCTTGAATATCTTAACCGTTTCCAGCTGGCCCACAGCCCTTTTTGTCCAAGTTGCTCGAATACAGTCGAGAGCGCACACCATGTGGCCTTTCAATGCAAACGTTTCAGTAAAGAACGAGCAATGCACACAAGATTTGTCCAGGACATGTGTTCAACCATCACTAAATGGGACGCCACAAAAACGTTCGCGGCTACAGTCGTGACGAGGCTCAACCGCATTAACTGGGAGAGGAAAGCCCAGAAACGACAGCAGCAGTTGCAACTGCAGCAACAATAGTGGCAGAAGCAGAAAGATAGATTAAGAATTCAGTACTATTAAAGTATTTAATTAATAAGGTAGCAAGGCAAGCTAGTAGCCTGTAGCGCTTTTTTTATTTTTGCAGATTATGCAGTTTGCTGATTGGGTACAACACTTGGCCTGGTGATCTTTACTGCCGCATTGAAAGCAAGACTTGGTGAAGTCTTATTCCATGCACTTAAAACTCCTCTTCGGATCCAGTCTCTAATACGGCAAGTAACGAGGCCGTATTTGGCTTGCTGCTGTAAGCTTAGTAGCAGTCTTTGGTGTAATTTTTAGGGTCGCCGTGTGCACCCCATATAAGCTTTTCGCTAATTAAGGACTGCAGCTCCTTAAATAGGTTAGATATAAGCTTCTCCTCTCGTCGATTTTCCGTAGTTCAGTTAGAGTCCTTACTTCAACTACACCTCTTAGGACAGCTGTAACTGTTTAGTTCATTCTCAAGGGGCTTGGATCAGATGATCATTCGAACACCAGTAGTAAGTACCCACTTGAAGTTTTTCAATACCATGAACTTTTTGATGGAGCTCCTGTAAACATGGCTCTGTTTTCATTCATTTCAGAATATCTGTATATGAGGCATTGCCAACGCTTTTGACACCTATCGCGTATTTATGGGGCGGTTTCTGTGACCTGAGTTTTCCTCTTGCACTTGCTTGGACCGATTGTTCCCGTCAGGTTTTGAAGTTTTCTGTGTCATTCCTGTAACAGTTTTTCTTATCACTTATAATGTTCCATCTTTCGGAACTAAATTGCTCATTCGTTGATGCCGGCGTGTGTCTCAGACCTTCATCGCTGTCGTTTTTACTTTACGTTTTCCCAGAGATTTTCCGTGCAGCGACGGTGTCTATATTAATCTTTGATATGCTGTCCATGACGCGCTTTATAAGAGGCAATGTTTGCGAGTACAACACTTTTTGTCCCTTTTAGCACCCTTATTCTTGAAATCAGAAATATGGAGCGTTCTTAGGGACTTACTATAATTTTAACGGGATGCTCTCACCCATTGCACCATTTACCTGAGTTTCTTTTCAGCTAGATATCAATCCGCATACTACGGAAACAGAATAGTGCAGCCATCAACTCGTGGTAGTATGTTCCAAACATTTTCCAGTATATCATACTTAAGACCTCACTGGACTCGGTCTTATTGTTGACTATCAAACATCCGCTCCTTACATGGGGAACAGACGCTGACCAGGTAGCCGCAAACTGTGGTTGCGGCATTAATGGTGATGGGGACACATATTCAATAAGACAGTGTCGATTGGCCTTTGACATAGAAACGTCAGCCGCATCCAACGTTTCTGATCGCTCATTATCGTGGGTTACTTATTTCCTGGAAACTTGTTCATTAGCTTCAAGCATCGCTGGTGACAGTCATCTCTGTGTCCTCGGTGATTTTAATTTATGACGCTTGAGTTGGTCCCCATTTAAAAATTCGATTGCTTCTTCAGTCGAAATTCATGACATTGATTGCTTTTTAAGCATTGATTTATTACAAATTAATGGATTTTACAATAACCTTAACATTATTCTAGAATTAGAGTTTATTTCCAGTAATACTACACTTTGTCGGAAGTTATTACTCCCATCTTGAGCTAGAAGTTTGTGAATTTTCTGAGGTATCGATGAGCCAACATCAAATTTAAAGAAATTCTATAAAGTATTGACTGGTGTGATGCCTTCCATGACAATGATGTTACCTCTTGTTTCCATTTCTTTAAAACTAAAGTTTTTGTGCTTGGCTTGAAGCACATTCCTATTTATTATTTTACAAGAAAGTATATAAGACACCTTGGCATACTAAACGGCTAAGGCATCTAAAGAATCTGAAAAACAAGTTTTCCAAACTGTATAAAAAGGCAGGTGATCCAGTGCATTATTCCAAATTTCAGTGTCATTTAAAGGAATTTCATTGTTTAAATAATTTCTTATACACAAATTGCATCATGAATTTCGAAAACAATATTATTTCGTTATCCAAGGACTAACTTTTTCCCTCTAATAGTTTTTCATTTCCTAATTTTCGGTCATTGGGCCTATCGGTTACTGATGTCGTCAATGGTATTAGGAAGCTCAAGCCCACCTCGAAAACTGCCTAGGATGGCCTCTCACCTACCTTGCTGCAGAACTGTTTATGTCTTGCTGAGCCCCTTACAATTATATTTAATAAATCGTTGTCCTCTGGTATTTTTGTTAATGACTGGAAATTTACATCCGTTACCCATATATTTAAGAAGGGAAATAAAAACGATGTTAACAACTACAGGCCGATTACTAAGCTCTCGTCTATATCAAAACTGATTGAGAGAGAATGATAAGCGAAATATGCTGTCAAAGGCCTAATATCTATCAACCAACATGGTTTCTTTGCAAGCCGTTTTACTATCAATAATTTGTCCATTTTCAATGATTAATGCAATTCAGTTTTTCAGAACAGATCTCAAGTTGTTACAATTAATACGTACTTCTCTAAAGCGTTTGACAAAGTATCGCACCGAATACTCTTGTCTAAGCTTGGTATTCTCTTGGTACGTTTTTGTCGTTGAAGAAGTCATATTTGCCCAATAGGCACTGCGTTGTAGCCGTTGCTCATGCGACATCCTGCGCATTTATTGCGTTCCCTGGTGTCCTGCAGAAAGATTTCTAGGACCCCTCCTTTTTATTCTCTTTATTAATGGCGGCCGCTGTAGCCGAATGGGTTGGTGCGTGACTACCATTCGGAATCCTGAGAGAACGTAGGTTCGAGTCCCGAGAAACACCAAAATAAAGAAAAAGTTTTTTCTAATAGCGGTCGTCCCTCGGCAGGCAATGGCAACCTTCCGAATGTATTTCTGCCATGGAAAAGCTATTCAAGACGCACGCTACAAATAGAAAAAGGAGCTTGGAGCTGTATATAGTATGTATATATATACCCAAAACGGGTGTACGCGCCAATTATATATATACTAGCAACCCGCCCAGCTTCGCACGGGTATAAAATATATACCCTATGTCACTCACTGAAAAAATTATTAAAATCGATCCAGTAGTTGTGGCTTATTCATTACTGCCCGTGGCCCGCACGCGTTAAATTTGGAGTAAAACAATTCCCCTTTTTTTATAGCATGAAGATTTCCTGCTATCTTTGGGATATCTAAATTCATACCCTACATTTTTGCATATTAACTTTTTGCATTTTTACATATGTATGTGTTTATTTTATTTTTACAACAATTACTATATTACAGAATGTCTTTATATACAACGTTCATAGCCTTCTTGTCATTAGACAATACAAACATGTTTTCTCTAGAGGTTACTCTTGAAAGAGCGACATACAGTTGGCCATGTGAAAAACAGTCAACACTCAAATCTAAGCCTGCAACGTTGAAGGTTTGACCCTGAGATTTATTAATGGTCATTGCAAAAGATGTCTTTACCGGAAATTGTAAGCGTTTAAATTGGAATGGTAGATCCGATGGTATCAGAGGGATTCGGGGAATCAATACATCTTCTCCGGTACCACATCCTGTGAGTATTGTGCACTCTATTATGAAAGTTTTCAGTGATTTTACCAGCAAACGCGTGCCATTGCAAAGTTTAGGTGGACTTAGGTTTCTTAATCAAATAACAGGACAACCTATTTTCAGCTCCATTTTGTGAGGAGGGAGTCCAGACGGGTTCAAAAAATTTAGAAATTCTGTAGAAAATTGAACAGCTTCTTCCAAATCGAGAACAGTATCGACCGAGTAGTATATTTTCGTCGGCGCATCAATCTTTGAAATAATCAAGTTATTTACTTTATCTACTTGTTCGTTAGTTGGTGACAGAATAGCTCTTTCTTTAAACCAAGATATTGTCTTATAACTTATGTTATCAATGTCAGGATAGACATTGTTGACTAACTCTTGGATGTTGTCTATCAAAACACAAAGGTTTTCTAGGTTAATCCTTCCCTCACTTTGTATTAATTCTCCATTGCCAACTTTTAGCAGCATCTCTGGAAATAGCCTGTTCTCACGTGAAGATGACGAAACCCTCATATTAGTTTTAAGATCTAATTTATTGACATGCGACCAAAGGTGGGATCTTTTTAGCGAAGCATTTATTTCGTCAGCACGTGTTCCTCGAGTCACAACTGGTAGGATTTGACGGAAATCTCCTAAGAACAGAATTGTACATCCACCCATAGGTGAATTTTTGTTGCGCAAATCGCGCATTGTCCTATCCAGTGCTTCCACAGACGTCTTGTTTGACATGGTAGCTTCGTCCCAGACTATTAATGAGCAGTCACGCATCAATTTGCCTGTATTGTAGAAACACTACAGACGCTGTTATAATCATCGGTTGCGATTTTCAGCGGGAGCTTGAATGTAGAGTGTGCGGTTCGGCCTCCTTCCAAAAGAGTAGCGGCAATGCCGGATGACGCAACAGCTAACGCAATTTTTCCGGTAGATCTCACTTTTTTTAAAAGCAGATTGATTAAAAATGTTTTTCCTGTGCCTCCTGGGGCATCAAGGAAAAACAATTTCCCTTCATTGTTATCAATTGTTGATAGTAATGCAGTGAATACTTTTTTCTGATCGATGTTTAATCGTGGCTCATCTTGAGCTATATTTTGTAAAAGTCTCGTTTGATCGTATGATGTTTCTCTTGTATACTCGGCACTATTAGTTAAATCAGAGTTAGTAGTATTAGCTGGCATCGGCAGCCCAAAATCCTTGATCGTTTTACCCGAAAGTAATTGCACTATTTTGTTTAATTCAAATAATGCTTCGTCAAATATGTTTTGGTCATATTGTACATCAACAGAGTTTGACTCTTGCCGTCGCCGAATCAGAATATCACTGGCCATATTTTCTTGAAATTTATTCCATAGACTAACAGAATCAGTTACTTGACAAAACACTACTATGACGGCAAATAAATATCTTAATGATGTAGCTGAACTACAAACAGCTGCTTCTGATAATGTATTTTCCCAGTGAGAATCGTCTTCCAAGAGCCCCATAGCTTTGCATGCTGCTTGATAAGTATTGTAAACAACACCTTGTAAAGTTCTTAGATGAGCAAAGGATGTCGGGCCTTTTACAATGTGAAGTAACATTCTCAGATAAAAGCATTCGCTGTTGTTGGGATGAATCACATAGACTCTGCCAAGAGCATCCGTTTTTTTTACTCCGGGGAAACCATCAACCGCAGTACCTTGTTTTCGCCGTTGAAAAGCTTTAGAACTCTGGTTCCATGTATAGTAACTTGGAACTCTGTCATATGTCAGTGTTTTCGCGAAATCATCTTGAGCACATAACTTGAAGAATGCTGTCAATGTTGTATCCGGCGGGTTATTAATAACTTCTTGTATATTGTTCTCAGTGAAATATACCCTTTGTCCATTTTCTAAATGAACTGCAAGGTGGACAATTGTGGGAGACCGGTCGTGCACTTCGAATGATAAAATCCTCCATACAGCTTCAGAGCTGCAGATGTAACGTCCAGACTGATATATTTCCACTTCATTTGGTGATTGTATGTTGAAAGTGGCTTGATCACTGCCTTTATTAATGTACTTAGTAACATATTGGATTGACTTTATTGAATTGCACAACTCCACGTTGATGTGGGCATCAAAAATTTTCAAAAGGAGCGGATTATAGGGAACGATCCATCGGTTGTCAATATCAATGTTTCGGACGGTAGCAATTTGCCCACCCCCTTCTGGCGATCGTCGACGATATTTGGGGTATCCATCATCGCTAGTAATTGTTTGAGTTTGGAACGACTTCGGAAATTTTTTGCTGCATTTAGAATCTCGCATACATGGAGAATTCGGGTTTAAAGTCCCGCAAGGGCCGTGTACCATATGTTTCTTTACGATTTCGTATAGGATAGGATCTTCATCTTTATCCGGTAATTCAGCTGAAATAACCCTGTCAATTTGGTTTGGTCTAATTTTGTTCACTAACCACACCAGCAGGTGTACATGTAGCAAGCCACGCTTCTGCCAGTCTATTGTGTACATATGACAGTGCGGCGGACCGAATATATGAGACTTGTTAATGAGGTGCAGAATTTTCTGTACTTTTAAATGGAAGACTCTGTTAACTATATCGTATCTGTCTTGTGCTGAATTGGTGTTAATATTTTCTCTGATTTCCGACCAATTTGGGTTACATGTTGCAGTTATAAATAAATCAGGTTTGCCGTACTTTCTGACGTAAGCCATGGCGTCTTGCGAGTTTTCGTGTAAATATCGAGGTCCGCCTGTGAATGATGAAGGTAGTATAACCAACTGCCCAATGCCGTTGTGGTGTTCATTCGCCTGTAAAGCATCCTGAAGATGAACGTAATTTTCGGCTCTAAATTTAGTTTGATTATTACGGATGTAGGCCAATCTCTCAGATTCAATTTTAGCATATTGATCTACCAAGTATTGGTTTGTTAACATTCCATATCTAAGCAAAGTGTTGAAATCATTACGTCTTGTCATTATAAGGTAGCAATAGTAGTTCATACATGACACTGTTTTACGCAGAGGTGTACCACCGATTGCGTCAACTTGAGAAATATTAATAGCATAACCATTTTCTCCACGACATAGCATCAAAGGATATTGTAAGCTGTCATAAGATCTGTGTAACTCTGAAATTTTTTGCAAATTATCATCACGACTATGCAATACAATATCTCTTTTGTCAAATTGCTGTCCGGCTATCACCACTGCTACTTCACTCGTGGAAGGCGCATTGTATCGTCCTCTGTGTTCTCCAACAGGAACTTTATTTGCATGGATTACGACATTAAAGTCAGGAGTATCTGCTGGAACACTCTCAATCGCAGTTTTGAAAGACTGTATGTAGCAATTATGAGAATGTAACATATCTTGGAGAGATCTGATCAAATCTCTATCAATTGGCCGTGCAACACTTGAACACCTCGTAGATGCTTGTGTATCTGGATCTGCAATAAAATATATTTGCAGGAATTTGTGATCATCGGGTCGAAGTGGTAGCAAGCTCCCAGCTAAGTGGTATACTTGCCCTTGAATTTTAAATGTTGGCATGAAGCCACGCTCAACAACTTGCTTACTCTTAAAAGAGGTCATTTGAAATGCGTTATTGTAATGGCGTATATAGCGCATGAAATGATTAGATTTCTGATGATCACCCGTAAGAAGAGAGTGAAGTGGTTCAGGTGGAGGGAGAATTTCTTCTAATTTGACTTTTCCTTGTAAACAGCACATACCTTTCGATTCGTCCTTGAATTGCAATGCGAAGCAATGTTCACACACTACTGACATAGTACCTATTGATACTATTCGGTCGTCCTTGTAAGAAATCGAAGGATCATAATTCATGGCCACATTTTCTTTACTCACCCATGAATTAGTAACTCGTGTTGATGATTCTCTGGCTCTCTTTATTCGATGTCTGTCCTTATCTCGGGTGCGGCGAAGCTCACGCTCTCTTGAAGATTCTCCCTCTCTCTGAGCTCTATATCTATCCCGAAGCTGACTGAGTCGAGCCTCACGCTCTGCTGACGATTCTCTGTCCCTCTGAACCGTATGCCTATCTCGATCCCGGCTGCAACGAACCTGACGCTCTACTGAAGATTCCCTCTCTCTCTCAGCTTTATATTTATCCCGAATCTGACTGCGGCGAGCCTCACGTTCCGTTGAAGATTTTTCATCTCTTACTGAACGTAGTCTTCTGGCATCCACTGTACTACGACCTATGTTCGAACGACGACGTCTTCCAGCCATGACTTTATAATTTTTGTGAAAATTTACTCAGTTCTATATGTATGATTACCTATCCACAAATTGTCATATTATTAGTATGTGCCGCAGTTAAAAATATGTAAATACTTACCATTTAGAAACAAAAGATAATTACTGATGTAATATCTTGAAAAATATTTTTTTCAATTATATGCTGTAAAGAGTCATATACATAGATCTATATTAAAACAACAATGTATTTAAGGTATTTAATTGGTTAATAGTCCAGTCAAAAGAGACGAAAAAAATAGCCAACTTCATAATTTTAGGAGGATGCGAGTTTATGGTTTTATTATGTAAAGCCCATCACTGTGAACTTAAATTTGAGTTTTCGGGGTCGGGGGTTGTGTCCCGCGGCCGCCATCTTGGAAATAAGGGTGCAACTAGTTTTTGCGATTATCTCGTGAATTTCGAAAGTTACGAAAATTTTGTAAAATACTTTTTTGTAGATAATAATATTATCTACAACTTTCATTCAAAACTTTTTTTTGTAAAATTAATAATAAAAAAGTTATAAACAAAATTACGCTAAAAATTAAGGGATCAATTGTTTTAAAGCGTAATAACTTCTTTTTTATATATTTTATGGAAAATATACTTCAGAGCTTTTTTATAGAGCATTCTTTTGTGAACATTTTTGTCTATAAGTTTTTTCCGCTATCTTTATTTAGTCGTATGATTTTGAGCTGCTAAGCGGAGCAACCAACACATTAGCGAAGCGCGTACATGATTACACAGGCCGACAAAATTTAACCAACATTCAGACCCAGAAACCAGACTATATATTTCCGAAGGTTTATGATGCGCTGAATCCAAATCTGGCCTCAGAATTGCTCTATCAGCTCTGGTTTTCGAGATATCCTAACCTAAAAGTGCAAAAAACACCATTTTTGCCCATATTTGAGGTTATGTAGCCTTGCAGATGTTTTCTTTCACCAAAATTAAAGGATGGCATCTTTAAATACAAGCCTTCTTTTTTCAAATGGCGTTTTGTTTGCTCAAATATCATTTTTTTTCGCAGAGATATCGCATTTTGAAATTTTCATGTTTCGAAATTTTCCTACACCTGAAAATCGATTGAGATAACATAGACATGATATAGTCGATTACTAATTTTCTTGAATTGAGTCTTATTTTTCTTAAAATTTTGTCTCACACTATAAGTGTGCTGACTCACCACACCCCTACACTATCTGACCTTTGGGTACCGAGTCACACACAGCCCTAACCCCTAGAAACCATCCCTATCATACCGCGAGCAGGCTTACCCACAAACTCCAAATTTACATACTATTAATCCATATATATCAGGCCCTCAAACCCAAGAAAATTAGTAATCGACTATATCATGTCTATGTTATCTCAATCCATTTTCAGGTGTAGGAAAATTTCGAAACATGAAAATTTCAAAATGCGATATCTCTGCGAAAAAAAATGATATTTGAACAAACAAAACGCCATTTGAAAAAAGAAGGCTTGTATTTAAAGATGCCATCCTTTAATTTTGGTGAAAGAAAACATCTGCAAGGCTACATAACCTCAAATATGGGCAAAAATGGTGTTTTTTGCACTTTTAGGTTAGGATATCTCGAAAACCAGAGCTGATAGAGCAATTCTGAGGCCAGATTTGGATTCAGCGCATCATAAACCTTCGGAAATATATAGTCTGGTTTCTGGGTCTGAATGTTGGTTAAATTTTGTCGGCCTGTGTAATCATGTACGCGCTTCGCTAATGTGTTGGTTGCTCCGCTTAGCAGCTCAAAATCATACGACTAAATAAAGATAGCGGAAAAAACTTATAGACAAAAATGTTCACAAAAGAATGCTCTATAAAAAAGCTCTGAAGTATATTTTCCATAAAATATATAAAAAAGAAGTTATTACGCTTTAAAACAATTGATCCCTTAATTTTTAGCGTAATTTTGTTTATAACTTTTTTATTATTAATTTTACAAAAAAAAGTTTTGAATGAAAGTTGTAGATAATATTATTATCTACAAAAAAGTATTTTACAAAATTTTCGTAACTTTCGAAATTCACGAGATAATCGCAAAAACTAGTTGCACCCTTATTTCCAAGATGGCGGCCGCGGGACACAACCCCCGACCCCGAAAACTCAAATTTAAGTTTACAGTGATGGGCTTTACATAATAAAACCATAAACTCGCATCCTCCTAAAATTATGAAGTTAAATCCTCTTTTGACTGGACTATAAGGATTAATGATGTACCTATTTGTTGAAATCACTTGGAAAATAAGCTATTAGTTGTCGTAAAAAGTAAATGACAAAAAATGTTATTGTATGGAATCGATAGCAAACTAAACGCGCTCCGAATCAATAAAAACTATTCAAAAACTGTATTTTAACACGTTCCCTGTCCCAATACAAAAATGCAAAATTGACCGACACGTCCAACAGCGTTTTTTGAATAATTAGTTTTTTTGTAGTCATAGCTTTATATATTACTAATAATTAAAAAAAACAGATGTAGGGTATTTCTACCTGAAACACATATGGTCCATGAGCGTAGAGGGACATTTTTGCTTCTGCACGTTCATGAAACACATGTGGTTTATATACCCCCTGACGCACATAAGGCTCAGGAACGTATCAGTGCTTATCAGGCGCACGTTTCCTGAACCATATGTGGCTCAGCGGACAGGGAACGTGTTAATTATGTGGGATTTACTAATATAGAACGTGAAAATAGCGTTTTATTTCGCTGTAAAACTAATAATTAAAAAAAACGGATGTAGGGTATTTCTACCTGAAACACATATGGTCCATGAGCGTAGAGGGACATTTTTGCTTCTGCACGTTCATGAAACACATGTGGTTTATATACCCCCCGACGCACATATGGCTCAGGAACGTATCAGTGCTTATCAGGCGCACGTTTCCTGAACCATATGTGGCTCAGCAGACAGGGAACGTGTTAATTATGTGGGAATTACTAATATAGAACGTGAAAATAGCGTTTTATTTCGCTGTAAAATTGTATGTGCATATAATTACATGGAATTCAGTACATACATAGATACATATGTACATACGTCCGAAATGAAATAATGCGAGCGATTTGTAAATACATACATACATACGTCACCATACGATGTAATTCAACATTAATGAGGTGTGGTGAGATTATCGCTTAACGCCTGTTGCTTCATTCGGTTGACAGCGAACAAACACACAAACAGCTTTTTTTGGAAAAAGAGCTGCTTTTGTTTAAACAATTTTGGTTAAATAACAAATATATCAATTTTTTTTTTGATGCAGAACGAAAGTAAATATTTTAAAGTTAAACTCTAAGAAAGTTTCATTTTAATTGGTTGATTCGTTTATGATTTATGGCCGTGAAAACAAAAAAATTATGTTTTTTTGCCACATTTTGACCGATTGCCACGCCCCCTTTATATATTTCTTCACATTATATAGATATAAACCTTCCTCTTCAATCAATCTATCTTTAAAAAAAAACCGCATCAAAATCCGTTGCGTAGTTTTAAAGATTTAAGCGATTACGGGGACATAGGGACAGAAAAAGCGACTTTGTTTTATAATATGTAGTGATAAGTACATCGGCAATGCAAACGTATGTATTCTCTCAGGATGTCATGAACACATCTTTCAAATATTGAAGGATGTGTTCATGACATCCTGAGAGCGTTTTTCAGTCCGAAAGGCATACGCACAAATTCGTACTTGCCACCGTTGACACAGAAAGCTGTTTTCTCCCTATCTTCCTTTTTTATCTTAATCTGGTGGAATCCAGATTCTAAATCTAAGGTTGTAAAATACTTTGCTTTTCCTAAATTTTGTGTAGTCATGTTTACATCAGGAATAATATACCTGTCAGTAATTGTACCCACTTTCACCTTTCCCGGTACGGAGTACTTCAGGAGATGGGAGGAAGTGATCCATGTTACTCTATTGTCTGAAAACAGCTCAGTAAGGTTAGGCAATTGGAGGGTCTGCAATAAAAGATCTTATTCGTATCACTGCTGTATGTTCTCCGATCTGGATCTTAATGTTGATGCGCCCTTACCGTATAAAAATCCACTAAGAACCGACTGGAAGAGGTTCAGAAACGTTGTAAATAGAAGGAAACGAAAGATTCCCATACACTAAATCACTCTCACCGAAAACCTTGAGAGTAGGGTCACAACATCAGATCAAATTTCAACCTCAGCTACTCAACAGGTAATTGGCAGTTGTATAGAGATAGTCGGAGGCTATACAAGAAGGCCAAGAAACAGAGCTGGAGAGATTTCTGTTATTCTATCGAATCTACCAGAGATTCTGCGAGACTTAGCCGTATTTTGTCCAAAGATCATTCAATGGCTTCTTGGGTCAAGAGGCCAGATGGTACTTGGACTTCTACGGCAGAAGAATTTCTAGAACTTCTTCTATGGTAAATACTCATTTTCCGGGATGTAGCGTATAACTCACAGCATCTCGTCGATGTAATAGTTACGAAGGAGAAGGTTACATGGGCAATCAAATCATTCTCACGTTTCAAATCTCCAGGACCTGATGGGATCTTCCCCAAGATGTTACAGGAAACTCTTGATAGTATTCTACAATGGCTAATGGAAATTTTTAAAGCGTGTGTAAGCCTAGGCTATATTCCAAACAGCTGGAAACTTGCTGGAGTCGTCTTGATACCAAAGTTAGGTAGAAAAGGACATGAATCAGAGAAGGACTTTAGGCCAATCAGTCTGTCGTTCTTCACTGCGTATTAGAAGTTCGCTGGAGAGTTCTAGTATATCAACTGCACACACAACATGCGTACTTTAAAGGTAAATCTACGGAGACAGCGCTTCACCAGGTAATCCAAACAATAGAGGGCTCTATAGAGAACAAACATTATACCATGGCGGCATTCTTGGATATGGAAGGCGCCTTTAACATTGTTAGTACAGATGCCATCCAATGGGCGTTGGTAGACTTAGAGGTGGACAATTGCATCAGTAATTGGGTCATCTCAATGCTAGAAATCAGGATCATCAAAGCTCATATGGATAATATCAGTATAACCAAGAAGGTCCACAGGGGGAATATTATCTCCACTTCTTTGGCTATGCGTTATTAGCAAACTCTTAAAAAATAGAGATGGGGTAAAAGCGGTGGCGAACGCTGATGATGTGGTGCTAATGGCGTTAAGACTGTGCACTAATACGATCAGTGGGATCATCCAAAGGGCTTTAGGCGAGCTTAACTCTTGGGCCACAGGTTGTGCCTAAGTTTAAACAGGTATAACACAGAAGTCATGCAATTTACCACCAGATATAAGGTACCAATCTTTACCCTACCAAATATTAATGAGCAAACCCTCTCACTTTCACCCAGTGTAAAGTGCTTAGGGTAATTTTGGACTCCAAACTAAGCTGGAAATTAATCTTCGAAGAACAGGTAAGGAAAGCAAAAATTGCTTTAAATGCATGAAAACCTACGCTTGGAAAAAGATGGTATTCAACCTTAGTATACATTATGGCTGTAGAAGGCGGTTATACGACCAATTTTATCGTATGTTTCGGTAGTTTGGAGGAAAGCTCTAGGAAGAGAGTACAATACCAAATTACTCGACAGAATACAAAGATCAGCCTGTGCAATAACGGTTGGTGCACTCGGATCATGTCCTGGGGAGGCTGAGAGCAACTGACACACGTTATTCCAATAGACCTACATATTAAGAAGACGGCAACCATAAGTGCATTTAGATTAAATGAAGCGGGCCAGTGGAAAGAAAGAACTTATGATCATACCAGTCTATTATTGCGACAAACCCAGTTAACCTCGGTGAGGACTGACTACATCGTCCGACGGCAAAATTCAATATGAATTTTGCCACTCTCTTTCCATCTAAGGAAGAATGGAATAAGGGATTCTCTTTAACCAATTTCGACACTACAGTCTATATAGATGGCAATAAAATGGATATTGGTCTTGCAGCTGGTATATGTTCTCATACACTTGAAATTGAAAAATCTGTGCGTCTCTAATACCTGGAATGTTCTTCAGGCGGACGTTCTGGCAATTGGGGAAGCTTGTAGGTTACTAATGGCAGATTTCTCTTTTAAGTGCAATACCGCCATTATTTCGGATAGTCAAGCTGCAATCCAGGCTCTGGATTCGGTGACAACAACCTCTATGGTGCTGGAACAAAGCCGAAATAGCCTTTCCCCCTTGAGTGAAAATCATAAAGTTACATTAATCTGGGTCCCGCGTCAACGGAGCATTGAAGGGAATGAAAAATCAGATGAACTGGAAAGAAGCGGATCTGCCATGTATAACGATCTGGTAGAATCGGTACTCACACCATTAGGTGTAATCAAGAACACAATTTCCCTAAAATACCTCCTAATCGCGGATTGTAGATGGAGAGACCAGACGAAATACATAATTAGCAGAACGTTATGGCCCACCTAAAACATTGATAAACATGATGGGACACCTGGAGACTAGCGGCAGTCATAGCCGGCTTTTGGCCGGTGGGAGAAGAAGCAGCCAAAATGGGTATCTCTCACAACACAGCCACAATTGCAAACAACCGGAGAAACAATCTTCCATTTCCTCTGTGAATGCCCTGCCCTATGGAAGTACAGAATGTTAGCTCTGTGGAAACCGCTGTTCGAGAGTCTCAAGCAACTGTCCAGCTTAGATGTCAACAACCTGATAAGGTTCCTGAACCGCGCAGTCATGCTGTAAATAGCTGGTAAACAAGTTGGTAACGAAGATGTGGTAACAAAATGGGGCGAAAGCTCTAGCTGGATTTTGGACGAATCTCCACCTAAACCTACCAACCAACCAGGTTACGTTGAAGAGCAGTGAGAACAATTTCAAAATTGATCTTGATAATTTGTTTACTATTGCACATGCTGATACTTTTGAAAGAATGAAAGTAGTAAGATAAATTATTAGGTAATGTAGACAAAACTTTGGCGGAAAAAAGGAAATAGACGAAGATGACTGGAAGAGGAGGAAAGGATTGTAAGATAAAGGGAATCACTGGCTGTTGCATCTACTTCAACCACAAATAACTTAGAAAGTGTTGAAGATTCAGACGAAGAACAGATCGTGAACAAAGCTGAAAAAGAGGTAGAAAGAATCTCATAACACCTAAACTATTTGCAGTTTCAGATCGACTCCCGTTCATCATTAGAGACTCCTTTTACATTCTTATTGCGGTGGAAGAAGCGCTTGGTCTGAGTAGCGATGATTTCCCTATTACGAAATCCTCGATTCAGCGAAACTAGAAAATCAAGAGCACAAGCAATAAAATCTGTCTTCCAAAACAATATACCCGAAGTAGTCACAGTCCATTGGGATGGAAAACTATTACCTGGGTTGGATGTGCGAAGCTCAAAAGAAGAACGCTTGACAGTTATTGTTTCGTTTTACGATAGTAAACACCTTTTTACAGTGCCAAAACTAAAGAGTTCTTCTGGAAAACATTAAGCTAAGGTCGTCTCAACAGCGCTCTTTGATTCAACTTGAAGATATCTTATGGTATTTATATGAAGATACAGTCATTCTATCACTGTTTGATGATGAAGTTGATAACTAAACTAAAAAGAAAATAATTGATTTTAGCAAACGCTAAGAGCGGTCGAAAAAAGTTGTTTGGTAAGTTAAATTGACTTTTTGTTATATTTTTAACACACTTTTATTTAATCTTTTGTTGATTTTTTTTCGTTATTTAGACAAAACACTGGATGATTTCGTATCGGAGAAGAGCAAAAAATGTTTATCCCGACTGCAGGTCATTTGAGAGTTTTGAATGATACTACCGAAGGGGCTGTTAAACTAATGCAGGACTTATCATGGCTGAAGGAGCACAAAACTAGTTCTTGCTGCGATGTGTCCAGGAACTGTAAAAAAACTACTCTGAAAAGAAGTTACCTTGACTGATGGTTATGACTTTATGTTTTTAATTAAAGGTTAATTTATACTTTTATTCACTTTATTTATTGGAATTGTAGTGATTTTATAGCAGACCGAATTATCAGGATAAAACACGAATTTTACTAAGCTTTGAAGCCCGGTTGGCACTGGTTGCAATTATGCTAGAAAGGTGAAATTCTATATTTGAGCATCTTATAGCACTAGTAAAAAATGAGAGTATGCATTCCAAATACAAAAAAAAAATTTTGTCATATAAGGGACAGTCTAATTTATATGTAAATATATTGTAAATAAAAAATAGTTAAAAAAAACTAAAAAACACGCTTTTATTGCTAATCGAACTAAAAAGTAGAAAATAAATTTTAATGACAAAGGGACCTATAATGAAGTAATAGCAAATCGAACGATCAGTCATAGTCAACTACCTCAGAACAGAATTATAACAAAAATTAAGATACAAATAGAGTAATTCAAATTAGAGTTAAAAGCGTGGGATGCTTGATATAGTAAATATTACAATCATTCTATTGGCAACTACCTATGTACAGAGGGTTATGAAAGTGAAGCAAAATGCATCCCACGCTTTTAACTATAATTTGAATTACTCTATTTGTATCTTAATTTTTGTTATAATTCTGTTCTGAAGTAGTTGACTGTGACTGATCGTTCGATTTGCTATTACTTCATTATAGGTCCCTTTGTCATTAAAATTTATTTTCTACTTTTTAGTTCGACTAGCAATAAAAGCGTGTTTTTTAGTTTTTTTAAACTATTTTTTATTTTCTACTTTTTAGTTCGATTAGCAATAAAAGCGTGTTTTTTAGTTTTTTTTTTTAACTATATTTTCTTTTTAGTATATGTAGGTGTTAACGAGTAATATACTATTACACAACCGCACACTAAATACTAACCTCAATGGTGGTGTGGAAACTAAAAATTCCCAATTTTTGTTTAAAAAAATACCCAATTCATGTTTCTATCAGTGTGGCAATATTGGCAAATGTTATAAAAAATGTACATTTTTCAGCACTCTCACGAGAAAAAGAGTTTCCCATCTAGTCATCTATGTTGTGTGTTCCGAGTCGATCAGATTTTTAGAAGCCAGTGAAAATTAAGCTCAAAGATTCCGTTACATACATACATACATACAACCCGAGCTAATAAAAGTGTGTTAATTATTCTATTTGTATCTTAATTTTTGTTATAATTCTGTTCTGAGGTAGTTGACTGTGACTGATCGTTCGATTTGCTATTACTTCATTATAGGTCTCTTTATCATTAAAATTTATTTTATACTTTTTAGTTCAATTAGCAATAAAAGCGTGTTTTTTAGTTTTTTTAAACTATTTTTTATTTTCTACTTTTTAGTTCGATTAGCAAAAAAGCGTGTTTTTTAGTTTTTTTTTTTAACTATTTTTTATTATGAATGAAAACTATTGATATCATTGCAGTCAGTGAATAAATGATTCGATATATTCGTGTTATATTTAATTCCTTTCTTATCGACTGTGAGTCTAAAGCTATGCAGTTATCGGCCGTGATAAAGAAGTAATCGGGATGAAGAACTTATTTCGTGGAGGGAGCCTGAGAAACTGATTAACAAGAATAAGTAAAGATTTTTAATTTTACAACCAAATTCACCTTACTTTTTGCCCACAGTAAAAAAAGAAAATATTAATCCTGGCAATCCTAATAAGGATAATGGAAAACTTTTATCAAATTGTTGCATTGTCATCGGTCCTTGATAGGTGTGCAAAATTTCAAGTCGATCAGATTTTTAGAAGCCAGTGAAAATTAAGCTCAAAGATTCCGTTACATACATACATACATACAACCCGAGCTAATAAAAGTGTGTTAAAAAGGCTTTGCCACCCAACAATAAATAAGTGCGTATATATACCGATTGGAAGCAGAAAAGACGGTATTAAAATTCCCAACAACGAGCTTTAGTATATGGATGAAGTAATTGCCGCACGCACTTATAATTTTTTCTTACCGGTTATCACTATTTGTTCGCGAACAGACGGAGTCACCAAAAACAGATGTTTCTCAGCAATATGGAAAAAGGCTATAGTTTTACCGGTCCCAAAAAAGACAAATGCTATTTATGCTTGTGACTACAGACCTATCAGCATACCACCCGCATTTGCGAAAACTTGATGGCCACGCAAATTTCATCATTTGTACAGGAAAATCGGCTACTCTCTTGCTCGACAGCAAGTATGGGGACTTGACTCTACTTTGTTTACTTGATTTTTCTAAAGCATTTGACTCAGTGGATCACAAATTGTTGTGTTTGAAGCTTAAACACTATTTCGGCTTCAAAGACAGTGCGGTGAAGCTCATGGTCAGCTACCTTGGGGGCAGAACGCAGAAGGTTAAGACCAAGAAATTAATATCTCAGCCTAGACTTGTGCACACTGGTGTTCCACAAGGTTCTATCCTTGGTTCACTTCTATTCTGCCTCTTTGTCAATGATGTTTTTACCGTTTGTCAGTATGTGAATGTCCATGCGTATGCTGATGTTGAAGATTTATGTTTCAAAATAAACAGTGATTTGTCTGCTATTTCTGTATGGGCTAATGATAACTCTTTATGTTAGAACGCGTCAAAGTTATATGTAATAGTGTGGTGCATGTTGGCAATATCCCTAAATTGGGGATAGGTACCAGTTCCCTTAGCTTTACGGATGAGGTAAAGAATTAGGGACTTATTCTTAACACAAAACTTACCTCTTCTGATCATATAAATAGGGTTGTGTGTGAAAAGTATTTATGCTACATTGCGTAAGCTGAGAGTCTGTGTCCAGAGAAAATGAGACGCAAATTAGTTCCCCAGCTAATTATGCCTCTCATTACTTACTCTGAGGTGGTATACAACAAACTCGACGCCATGAACTTAATGTGGCATTTAATAATGCCACAAATAATGTATGTATATAGGATTGGTAGATTAGAGCATATATCTGCCTGGCGTACTAGGTTACTGGGATGTTGCTTTACAGTCATTTGTCTGCTAGAAATTGCATATTTATGTGCAAACTTACATTATTCAAGTCCCCTCCCTATCTGTTAGAGATGTTGATACTAGTAAAGTTCTCGCTCCAACATTTACGAGTAATTACCTATCATCATCTAGATTATTTTTCGTTAACGCTGTTACAGTGTGGAGCTCATTACCCGACACTGTGGAGACTGGACTTAACAGATTTAACTACAGGGCACAGATCTATGATAACTTTAAAAGTGTTTGCTTGCATCGAATTAGGGCATGAAGTCTCTCTCTGTATTCCCTAATTACTTCTTTTTTTCTAAATCCTCGTTTTCTGTTCCTACTACTAAGGCCTCATCTTCTATTACTATAATAAGTAGTAACTCGAATATTTGATTGATTTGTTAATGAACTGATGTAAAAATTTAGATTAAGAAACGTTCATGTTAAAATCATCTAGTATATACATACTAGTGTTGAAGTACCATTAAAAGACCTTACTCTTACTCTGTACTATTGATATAAATAAATGAATGATTTTTTTGTTGGTGTACTTGGTGGCACATGAAGTTCATAAGATTTTTCGGCACACTACTAAGGAAATCGACTTATTTCATGCCCACAGCGAAGCGAATAAATTTGCGATTAAGAAGGCCTCGCGGCAGTTAATTTTTGGTGCAGAAGCTAAAGTCGACGGAATTATTCGCTTTGTTTTTTGGCACGTATTTAATTCAGGTTCAAGTCCTGAAGTCATATATTTTTTTCTTGGACATTTTTTTTTTACAATTCAAACCAGGAAAGTTTGGTAAATTTTTTGAGTTTATTTTAATTAAAATTTCTTTAAAATACTGTTTTTTTTGTATTTTATAAATGGAAATTTCTTTTCGGTATAAAAGAGTTAATACTGGATATGACCTGATTTTTATATAAATCAATCAAAACAGAAAATATGTACATATGTCTATAATCTATTTCATCAAATCCAAATTATATTGATGAGAAAATATCATTCTAATATCCGTCCAGAAAGCCAAACGCGCATACACACATACATATGCATATAATTACGCATACAAACTTTCAACTAACGCAGAATATGTGCATATAAAACTGCAAATCGAATAAATGAGTGATTTAGAAAAGTTCATTAATAATTATAGTTTAACGCAATCGTGAAAGACGTGTCGTTTATGCAATACATCATCCCATATTTGACTCAGGTTCAAGTCCTGTACACACAGTGTTTTGTTCGATATTTTTATTTCATTTTTTATATTTGGTTTAATTAGAATTGATTTAAAATAGTGTATTCAGGTTTTTCTAATACCAGTTATTTAGAAATTTATTTTCTATATAACATTATTCATACTTCTTTTGAATTAATTTATATGTAAAACAGCCATAAAAACAATCATATGAATATGCATTCCTATATTGAATCTCTTCAGTCAAATCTGAACTACTTACATACACATATTGATGAGAAAATATTCTAATATCCATGGATGCATCCAGAAAGCCAAACGCGCATACACGCATATGTATACAAATATATACAAACCTTCAACGAACGCAAAATGTATGCATATAAAAAACAACAACTGCGACCGTCTTCTTGTCCGTCAATGAAAAGATGGGATATGTATACCCTATGAGCAAAAAGAACCGGGAAGGTGATGTTGACTGTTTCCTTCGATTGCCAAGGCATAGTCCACCATGAGTACCTTCCATCGGGCCAGACAGTCAATAGAGAATGTTATTTATCCGTTTTGAAACCTTAGAGAGATGCTGTGTGTTGCAAACGGCCGGAAATGTGAGCAAACAATTCTCAGATATTGCATGATGATAACGCGCCATCGCACTGATCAAAGAGAATACAAATCGGCCTGGCGGGGGTGTTTGGAGGACTGGGTTAAACGTTGGCACATGTGTGTTGCTTCAGACGGGTCATATTTTGAAGGAGATAATATAAATTTGCCTTAAATTTAACTCTGTTTTGTTTAATTTAAACATTCCCGGTACTTTCTGATCATAAGGTACATATATGCGGCTTTGCGGACAGCAAAGTGTGATTCGCTGGAAGTCGCATTAACTCGCGACTGTCGCACAGTTAGAAGACATATTTACATACATATAAGGGTGCATACATACATACGGAGCCGCGGCCACTCGACATGGCAAAAATTTAAGATTTATCAAATATTAGCAAATAATTCCACGCGAAATATTCCAATATTGACTATTTTGGAATGGTCGCGAAAATTGGCATATGGGCGGCTCGTTTTATGAATGAAATTGAAATATGAGCTCTAACTTATGAATGAACTTCTTGTTTTTGTTCTAAATTGTTCAGCGCCGTCGCTGATAGAATCATGGCCGCTGCGACTGCGTCTACGAATGTATTTTGTTTTTGTAGTCGCTAGGCTTAGATTTTAGCTTCGGGCGACATGCGCATGTGAGGTATGTGTTTTTGTTGTGTTCTAGAACATTTTAGAATGTGTTGTGTTTTTGTAAGTACAATATTAGGAATATCGACTGGTGAAAGACAAAAGTACACAGAATCAAGAAGGGAGCGCTGTGCTCGCGCATATAAGTTATTGACTGCAAGCCACGACTATTGAAAATGAGTTTTAAGTTTCGACTGAACCTGATTACTTTATTCACTGATGTCTTAAATAGTACAAAATTGCTTACTCGCTAATACAATTTTGCTTACTTACTAAATTCTTATTCTGCTACAATTTACAATAATATTGCTTATTTACTAAATTCTTATTTGTGTAATTCAATATTACTATTGTTGTTGTTGTTGTTGCTGGAAGTAAGTCAATTACAATAAAATTGCTTATTTACTAAATTCTTATTTGTGTAATTCAATATTACTATTGTTGTTTTTGTTGTTGCTGGAAGTAAGTAAATATTGGCTAATTGTCAAATTGCAAATGGAACAGGTAAGTAGGGTTCTTCACATTTTGTCGCGATCACGTCCGTTCGCACAAAATGTGATTTTGCTGTTCTTGCATTTTTTTAAGCAGCGAGTATTGACTGTGTTAACTCCCCCCTTTTTAAGTATCAGCGTCTCGCTGATAAAATAAACAAAGATGATATAATCTAGCATTTACTTATTGCGATTGGTTTGAAATCTATTATTGGAGGAGTGAATTGAAATTTTCTGTGGTAAGCTGATCTGGTGTGGAAATAGAGTATTATAAATAATACAAGTACAAGAAATATTGCTAAAAAACTGTAACTTATTGACATAATAAACTTGGATGAGATGTAATTTTTTTACATTCGTCAGATGGAGTTGGTGAAGGTATTCTAAATCTATTTTTATCTCTTTTTCAGTTAAGTCGCTTGAGAGTATAGGAGGTAGGATTTGGTGAGACGTGGTGTGCCAATTTGTATAATTTATACCGCCTATAGTAATAGTTTCGTTATAAAAATTTATGATAAAGGTCCCGTTTAAGACCTGCGTCAAATTATTGTATGTCAAATTTCCTATAAAGTTAGAAATGAAGACTGTTCCATCTGTGATTAATTCTATTACAGGATCATTTCGAACTTGATAGTCGCAAGTTGCTTTCCCTCCCGCAAGGATTTGTGGAATACAATGGTTTTCATCCAAAGGTTCTAATTGATTTCTTTTGCAAATTGTTATGTCGTCTATGATCATGCATTTTTCACGAATGCCGTATTTTCCTTCCTGTGTAATAAAAAAATTATTAAATTGAAGATAAATTTGTCTGTTATTTTTTACTGTCGGCCGGATGAGAATTTTGTTATACAAAATATCTTCGGTTTGTGGCAAGGATATGACGTATAGGAGAAGCGAATCTTTGACTATCATTGACGGTTCTGCGTATCTGAGAGCTTCTAATTCATTTTTGAAAGGTAGAGTTTCGGTTTGGGAAATTATATTGGCTATATCTGCTTTATTTAATAAATGAGAATGAACTATACCTTTTTTTGCAAGTTGAGTAGCTAAAACTATTTGCGAGATTTCATATTTTATTAATCCTAACTTACTATATAAAGATTGTTCGAATCTAACTGTATCGTTTGCGTCGATTTCGTCAAGTATTCTATTGTAATTATCCAGTATTTTATTAGTCGTTTTAATTAAGTAGTTATTGATCGTGTACTGTTTGTTGCTATTTCCTGTGAGGTCATTCGTTGTAGTCACGATTTCGTCCCAGTCGGTTGCGTCTGGATTACCCGCGAGCCATTTCCAGGCTGAGCCAATCCAATCGATTGATCGTTTGTTCTTTTTAACGTTTCTAGTCCGTAACTGGTCTAAAAGGTTATCGATTTGCGAAATTTGGTAGTCGAGTTGCGGAGTTAGAGGACTTGTTCTGCTAGTCTGATAGCGTATAATGGGTTTAATGTCATTGAGAATACTTTCATAATCGTCCAAGTCGATGGCGTGTATGATTTTGTAGTAACCGTTTGATATTTTTCCTGTGCCCTGTTTTATAGTCACCAATGGGCTTTTGTATTCGTATATGTCCACTATTGCTTTTGTAAACCATGGTTTCAACCTAGTAAACCAAAATTGTCAATTTTTCAGATGAGATTTATGAATCTTTCTGTTGTTAGTAGTGGTGATTGTTATATTATTGTCTTTCCCTACGGTTTCTTTTTCATAAATAGGTTTATTTTTCTTTTTTATTTGTTTGTCTTTCTTGAAAACGATTTCGCCTGGTTCATATGTTTTAATTTTAGTTCTTTTTTTGTTGTGCCAATTTAGCATATTTTTTTCGTTCCTGGCGAGTTCGTGCTTGATATCGTTATTAACAATATCCTTGAAGTCCTTTAGTTCTTGATAATTTATTCTGTTAATCCTGCCAAGGAAGACGTCAGATGGTTTCTTGTTTGTTGCCGAATGGATTGTATTGTTATATCTGTCAACAGCTATGTTAATGATTTCATTAACAGAAAAGTCGGGGTATTCGGCTTGAAGACATCGAACTATTTCGATTATGGTAGAGTGGACGCGTTCCACCGCACCGTTTACTTCGCTTTTCTGAGGAGGGGTCAAATAGATTTCTATTCCTAAAGCCTCCAAGTAGTTCAATGTGATTGGGCTAATAAAACTGCCCTCATTATCCATTACCAACGTTTTCGGGACAGAGTAGAAATGAAGAAGTTTTATCAACTTGTCTCGGATATGTAGAACAGATTTATTTTTTATTCGAAAAAATTTCACAAACTTTGAGAATTTATCTAAGCAGGTTATATATTTTTCCCCTGCAATTTCGATAATATCTATATGGAGAATCTCAGTGGGATATGATGGAATGGGTGTGGCTTGGATTTCGGGTTTGGGAGGTCGGCGTTCGTACTTGTTACAATAGCAAATTTCACACGATTTTGTGTAATCTTTGATTAATTTGGCCATTTGAGGGAAATACAATTTTTCCAGTATTTGTTTCTTATTTTCTCTCCCGTTCCGATGAGCTCTTTTGTGTTCTTCTTTAATGATGCGGAACTTCTCCTCATCGCTAGAGACATCGCTCACTATCCTCTGGGTGATTCTAATTCTAAATTTTGAAAAGTATTCCTTGAAGATTTCTTGTAACAAGGGAATGGGCTGAGGTTATTTTTAAATATTGTTCTTATATCCTCCTTGTTAAGTCTTCTTTTTGACACGTAGTGTCTTTGATAATTTAGGTGTGGCTCTTCATGATGTTCTAGTTCTTGTCCTTCAGAAATGATTATCTGAGACTTAAATACATTAATAGGAGCCTCGCAATGAGGAATCAAATCTGTATTGTCTTCTTCTGCGCTATGTTGGGAATTATTATCTGAAGACGTTAAAACGTTAACTTGAATTGGTAATCGCGATAGAGCATCGGCCACCGTGTTAGTTTTCCCAGGTTTGTATAATAATTTATAGTTGTATTCTTCTATTCTTGCCTTCCATCGTTTAAGTTTAGCATTGTTATTGCTATTGCTTAAGGCGAAGGTAAGGGGTTGATGGTCAGTTAATATTTTTATTTCCTTAGCACCGTAAAGGTAGGTCCTAAGTTTGTCGAGTGCCCATATAATAGCGAGCATCTCCTTCTCAATCGTTGAGTAATTCTCCTCGGTTTTATTAAGAGATCTGGAGACGTATGTAATTGGCTTATTTTTGCCAATTTCGCCCTGAGAAAGGACAGCTCCAATAGCTACATTGGAAGCATCTGTTGTCAGGATGAAGGCTTTGGTGAAGTCTGGAAATGTAAGGATCTCCGAAGACACAAGTAACTCTTTTAAGTCATTAAAAGATTTCATAGCCTCTTTGTTTAGTGAAATGCTAACCCTTTTCGATTGATTTGCTTTTGTTTGAGCGTAAATACCTCTTGTTAGGTTTGTAAGGGGCTTAGCAACTTTCGCGAAATCCCTTATAAATCTTCTGTAGTAAGAAGCTAAACCTAGGAAGCTTTTTAGTTCCTTCAAATTTTTGATTGGCAATATCCTCTTTATGGAGGAAATTTTTTCAGGGTCGGGTAGGATTCCATCCTGTGTGACAACATGCCCTAAAAATTCTACGTGTGTCCTGAGGAATTGCGATTTTTCGTAATTGACTTTTAGTCCTGATTTTTGAAGTAATTCAAACACAAGTTCTAAATTTTTTATATGTTCTGCCATATCTTTCCCTACGAGGATAATATCATCAATGTAGACGTAACAGCTTTTGCCGATTAAGGGTTTCAGAACATCATTAATCATCCTTTGAAAGATGGATGGCGCGTTTCTAAGTCCAAACGGTAGCCTGGTAAACTCGTATTTTCCATTGGCCGTTGAAAACGCTGTTTTCTTTATATCCTTTTCCTTCATTTTGATCTGGTGAAATCCAGATGTTAAATCTAGTGTGGTGAAGTACTTGGATTTGCTAAGCTTGCTAATGTGTTATTTATATCCGGTATGGGATATGTGTCAGGAATGGTTACTGCATTTAAGCGTTTGAAATCTATAACCACCCTGTACTTTTTTCCCCAGATGGGCCTGGCTTCTTCGGCACTACCCATAAGGGAGAGTAATAAGGACTTTTTGAAGGCCTAATTATGCCGTCCTTTAGCAACTCTTTTATCTGTTTATCCGCCTCTTCTCTAAGATTCGCTGGGTAGGTTTATGATTTTGTGTAAACGGGTTCCTCTGTTGTTGTTTTAATTTCTGCGCGGACACTCGTGTCAATAGTGCCGCTGTCTGAAACAGGACCAAAAATTTCTGCGTATTTTCGTTTAATAGTTTCAATATCATTAGTAGCAGTGGTTAAGGTATTTACTTGCCTACCCGTTTTTTCTTGTAATTTAATTTCGGTATCATTTAATCGTAGCGTATTATTTTTCCTATCAATTATAGCTCCTAAATTTTTTAAGGTGTCGTCCCCTATCATGCCATCGAAAGATTTTAAATTTGGCAATACGAAAAAGTCGAGTTTAGTCATAATGCCAAAATTTTTGAAAAATTTACCACTTACTTTGTGGGTTATCAGTACCTGTCCGGCTGCAGATTGCACTGTAAATGGTTTATCTAACTTTTTGGAACCTACAGAAATTTTATCAGAAATGAAATTTTTGTTAGCTCCAGTATCAATTAGGAATTTTAAAATTCCATTGTTTTTTATGTGGTAATTTATGTAAGGAAGGCTTGATCGGCATCTATCATAAAATTTATTTCCTCGCCATTCTCTTGTTCATCAATTTTTTCGTCTTCTGACTCAATATTATACAGTTTTGGTTGTTTCCTTGGTATATTTGAGGTATTCTGTGACCTCGTAGCGTGTGCATTGTTTGGTCTGTTTATATAGTTTACCTTTTGAGAATGCAATGATGGTTCAACCTCCATTGGGACAGGTGGTTTTGGCTGTGTAGGCCGTGGAGGTGGTCTTTGTAGTTGAGTTTGCCTAGCGTTATTTTGGTTTTTAAAATTATACATTTTATTCCTTTCTCGAACGTTCAATTCGTTTGATGAATTTGGTATTGCGGAATAATTGTTTTTTTTTTGTAGTTTGCATTGCCGGAACTTTTTGGGTAAATCGAATGATTTCTTAAGTTCATATTTTGAATTTCTAAGCAGGAAGCATAGGCTTCAGGTAATGTTTCCGCCTTTTGGATTATTAATATCCTCGAAAGCTCACCTTGCACTCCTCTAATGAAAACATCGAGTGCCCTAGTCCTGTAGCTATCTATCAGAGCGCTTATAGCTTCCTCTGAATGTACCTGAGCCTTAATCTTATTTATTATAAGTGAGAGTTGGTAGTTAATCCTGGCGTAAAAGTGGTCTACACTAGAATTTCTCTGGCTTAATGTTGTTAGTTCGTATTCTAGAGTTCTGAGATCACGCTTGTCTGCGTAGTGTAAGGAGAGGCAGGTCTTAATTTTTTCCCAGTCATCGTTAAATATGTTGTAAGAGATTAGGGCTGTATCCGCCGGTCCTCTTATTTTATTCCTAATATGCTGCATTATAGCACGAAAGATGGGTCTGGTTTTAACTACCTCGTAATCTTTTAAAATAGATTCTACACTAGAGATCCATGAAATATATTGAATCGGATTTAAGTCAAAGATTTGTAGATCTTTCACGCAGTCTGGCAACGTCCTCATTTCGTTGAGTTCCGCCTCTGTTGCTGGCGCAATAGGTACGGGGTTATTTGTTGAAGGAGGACTAATTCTATTTTCTAATTCACCTATTCTACTGCTCATAACCCTCATCTGCTCGATTTGCAAATTGAGCGCGCCTGTCAACTGCGTTATTGCATTCTCAATACTTTCCATTTTATTTTTAACTAGCAAACCCGGCCCCCTTCGCTGGGCACACTAAAATAGAATAGATATGGTTTAGAACAGAAAATATATGATTTTCATATTATTTATTTCTTTATTCTTTATTCAAGCGCTTTGGCATAAACAATATTTTTTGTTTTTCTATTTGTTTTTGAGTAAATATAAAATATAAATTGAAAATCAGGAAAAAAGAAGATTGTTTTTAAATTTCAAATCAACGCATTTGAATAAACAATCGTCTTTTTTCCTGATAATCCATGAATTTTTCGTTTCAATTTATATGTTTTATTAAGCATTGGAGCTTTTTTAACCATTATCCATTTATATTTTTAAAAAAAAAAACGAAAAAAATTTTTTTTTCAAGAACACATAATTTCATTCGGATTTCACATTAAATTCTCAAATTTCGTAAGAAATTATTCACTGTTCCAAAATCCACTCCAAAAAAATTCACAAACAATTTTTACATGTTGCACTTACGTTTTTTCCTTATGGCATCCAAATCAGAAAGAAATATAGACCCATTGTAACTCACACTGTCAATTTGACAGTTCAGTTCCGCCCCAAGCGTTAAAAACGTAAGCAACGTTATGGCTGGTTCAAAAGAACGCTGTACCCGTTGCCAGTGCTCCGAATTACAACCAAACTTTACGAAACCCATTTTCAATACTTACTCAACAATGTGCGTAAGTTTGGTTTAATTCGGTGCAAAGACACGGCGGGTCCACGTTTTGGCATATATTTCGAGACCCTAGTCATCAATAGGTATGAAAATTACCCCGTATTAAAGCACTTATCAACAGCTTTCATTTGATATCCATATTGTACATACACAACCGAAGGTTACCCGGGTCCACGTTTTGACCTATATCTCGAGACCCCAGTCTCGGAGCGGCATGAAAAATACTCTGTACTAAGGCATTCACCAACAGCTTCAATTTGATATCCATATTGTACAAACACATTCTAGGCTCCACGTTTGGGTCTCTATCTCGAGACCCTAGTCACGGAGTGGCATGAAAAATACTCTGAGCTAAGGCATTCACCAACAGCTTCCATTTGATACCCATATTGTACATACACGTCCGAAGGTTACCCGGGTCCACGTTTTGACCTATATCTCGAGACCCTATCTACCAATAGGTATTCAAACTATACGGAAATCATCTTCATTACCTACTTATTAATGTGTGTAAGTTTGGTTTAATTCGGTGCAAAGACACGGCGGGTCCACATTTTGGCATATATTTCCAGACCCTAGTCATCAATAGGTATGAAAATTACCCCGTATTAAAGCACTTATCAACAGCTTTCATTTGATACCCATATTGTACATACACAACCAAAGGTTACCCGGGTCCACGTTTTGACCTATATCTCGAGACCCCAGTCACGGAGCGGCATGAAAAATACTCTGTACTAAAGCATTCCCCAACAGCCTCAATTTGATACCCTATTGTACATACACGTCCGAAGGTTACCCGGGTCCACGTTTTGACCTATATCTCGAGACCCTATCTACCAATAGGTATTCAAGCTATACGGAAATCATCTTCATTACCTACTTATTAATGTGTGTAAGTTTGGTTTAATTCGGTGCAAAGACACGGCGGGTCCACATTTTGGCATATATTTCCAGACCCTAGTCATCAATAGGTATGAAAATTACCCCGTATTAAAGCACTTATCAACAGCTTTCATTTGATACCCATATTGTACATACAGAACCAAAGGTTACCCTGGTCCACGTTTTGACCTATATCTCGAGACCCCAGTCACGGAGCGGCATGAAAAATACTCTGTACTAAAGCATTCACCAACAGCTTCAATTTGATACCAATATTGTACATACACATCCGAAGTTTACCCGGGTCCACGTTTTGACCTATATCTCGAGACCCTATCTACCAATAGGTATTCAAACTATACGGAAATCATCTTCATTACCTACTTATTAATGTGTGTAAGTTTGGTTTAATTCGGTGCAAAGACACGGCGGGTCCACATTTTGGCATATATTTCCAGACCCTAGTCATCAATAGGTATGAAAATTACCCCGTATTAAAGCACTTATCAACAGCTTTCATTTGATACCCATATTGTACATACACATCCGAAGGTTACCCGGGTCCACGTTTTGACCTATCTCTCGAGACCCTAGTCACGGAGCGGCATGAAAAATACTCTGTACTAAAGCTTTCACCAACAGCTTCCATTTGATACCCATATTGTACATACACATCCGAAGGTTACCCGGGTCCACGTTTTGACCTATCTCTCGAGACCCTAGTCACGGAGCGGCATGAAAAATACTCTGTACTAAAGCATTCACCAACAGCTTCAATTTGATACCCATATTGTACATACACATCCGAAGGTTACCCGGGTCCACGTTTTGACCTATATCTCGAGCCCTATCCACCAATAGGTATCCAAAGTATACGGAAACCATCTTCAATACCTTCTTAACAATGTGTGTAAGTTTGGTTTAATTCGGTGCAGACACGGCCGGTTAGCGAACACACACAAAAATTTGACTTTATTTTATATATAAGATTTTTTTCAGTTTGTGTCCGAAAAATCCAAATATCTTACGGAACCCTATTTTTTTCCAAAATAAAATGTAATCCATGTTACTCCTGGATAATGTAGTTTTCTAATGGTGAAAGAATTTTTAAAATCGGTCCAGTAGTTTTTGAGCCTATTCGTTACAAACAAACAAACAAACAAACAAACAAACAAACAAAGTTTTCCTCTTTATAATATTAGTATAGATTATTAATTATTAATTTATATATAATTATATATTTAATAATAATTTAGTTGTGATTTTTGTATAAAGATAATTTCTTAATAACTTACAATAATACGAGGAACAGCGTCACTTTCACTTTGGTCATCACTGGCCGGCCTGGTTCTTCCGTTTTCGAAGGCTTATCTCCGTACACAGGTGCAGGTTGTGTCACGGTAGTAGGCGGCTGCAGGCGGTTGTACAATACTTCAATGCGGTTTCTTGGATATTTGATCCTGAAGTTTTTGTGGCTTAAGGATTTTATTACCAGGAAAATTTGTATCCTTTCCAAATAAAAATCTTGTAGGATTTATCCGTTTCACGCTTTTTGAAAGCTAGGATATTGATAAAGTTTTTGTGGTTTTAAGGTTTTATTTCACAATCTCTTTTTTTTTTTGAGCTTAATTAATTACTCAATAAACACTAGAAAATGTTGTATCCTTTTTTGTTTAAAAAATCTTGTAGGATTTATCCGTTTCACTTTTTTGAAGTTTTAATTTATGTTGGGCGCCAGTTATCGACTGCAAGCCACGACTATTGAAAATGAGTTTTAAGTTTCAACTGAACCTGATTACTTTATTTACTGATGTCTTAAATAGTACAAAATTGCTTACTCGCTAATACAATTTTGCTTACTTACTAAATTCTTATTCTGCTACAATTTACAATAATATTGCTTATTTACTAAATTCTTATTTGTGTAATTCAATATTACTATTGTTGTTGTTGTTGTTGCTGGAAGTAAGTCAATTACAATAAAATTGCTTATTTACTAAATTCTTATTTGTGTAATTCAGTATTACTATTGTTGTTGTTGCTGTTGCTGGAAGTAAGTAAATATTGGCTAATCGTCAAATTGCAAATGGAACAGGTAAGTAGGGTTCTTCACATTTTGTCGCGATCACTTCCGTTCGCACAAAATGTGATTTTGCTGTTCTTGCATTTTTTTGAGCAGCGAATATTGACTGTGTTAACTTATATGCATGAATGTATGAACGTGCATGGATGTAGTAACATATGAATGCAATTATTTTGTAGGAAGTTTAGAAGGCAAGTAGGTATATATGTATGTGTAAAGTGGGTATATATACATACATAGAGCAGAATTGTTTTTGCACTTGTTAGGAAGAAACTCGTTCACTAGTGCGTATGTGTATTTGATTTCTTGTAAGAATGTGATGCGCTGTGACATGTGTACATACATAAGACAAGTTTATTTGGGCATACTTGCATATGTGATATGATGTTCTTGCGCTTGTGCATTATTGTTTTTCATATACAAATGTACATACATACATACATATGTATGTAAATGCTGTCGAATACATAAACTATAAATTGACATACAATATGAAATAAGTGTTGATTTATCTTAAACCGTTCTTTTTTTCTGAATGCAAATACCTCCTATTGACATGTACACACATACATACATATTATGTACTTATGTTTTGTATATTATCATATACCATCATTTATTTACATATAAAGTATACGTTCATTTATGTACATATGTGTGTAATGAAAAACTTCATGAATTACTTTCAGAAGTTTATTAAAATTTATTCGCGTCGCGCGCATGCACAAAACCTTTTGTTCACAACGCAGGCGCAGAAATAAACGCTCTGCGTATTTATCCTCCCCACGTGACTCGCCATCAATTCTCGGTGGACATTTTTTTTTTCGTTTTTTAATTTTTTTTTTTTTAATATAATCGTAAAAAAATTTGTAATAAATTTTATGTAACCGCTTATCATTTCAAAAGTAACAAAATGGTAAAAAATAAGCAGTCGAAGAAATAAACGCACCGCCTATTTTTCCTCGCCACATGTTAGACTCGAGTTCAATTCCCGGCGCAAACTTTTTTTTATACATTTTTTTTTTTAAATCGTTTTTTTTTTAATGTAATTGAAAAAAAAAGTTATGTAATAAATTTTACGTATTCGCTTATTATTTCAAAAGTATGAAAATAGTAAAAATTTAATTGGTTTAATGTCGAGGTGAGAAATGTGTTGTGTGTTGAGGTGAAAGATATGTGGTGTTTATAATTTTTGTGTGGGCAAAAGTCAGTGAGGTGTCTATAAATTCGGTGTGCTAAATTACCTTATTACAAATCTTTCAAATCTCAATTGTACTAAAAAAAGCTCACAGTAACATTTGCACCTTCTCATTGCATTAACATTCTCTGGTATTATAAAGCTCACAGTAACATTTGCACCTTCTCATTGCATTAACATTCTCTGGTATTATAACCATTGCGCGAATACCTTAAGATTGTTAACCTGTTGAAAGTTCCAAATTATTCGCAACTCCTGTGTAGTTTACGCACGATAACTCGAGCGAAACTTAATACACTTCATTAGAAATTTTTGCAAATACTTCTTATGTCCAAGGTAGTTTGGTATTGAAAATGAACTCTCCTACCATATATCGTTAATTTTCACAAAAGTAAGCAGAATTGCTCAAATTCGCTAAAGGCGATAAACCCAAAAAATAAATATCATACACCCATTTTTGGGTGAAAGCGCGTAACTCCATAACGACTTAATAAAACTCGCTCACTTTTAGGCTCACTTTTAAATGCCAAGCCACTCTAGTGTTAATGGCGCCTACCGTTCCGGCTGATGCGTTTTGCTAGGCAACCGTTTCTGACCGTTAATTTCTGAGCACAATTAAAGCTTAAATCCTATTAAACTATAATTCAACAAATGTTAACAAGACATTGAAAATATTGAAATAAATACTTAAATTAACTATTAACCTTTTATGATACATATATATGTATGTATATAATACCAGAGAATGTTAATGCAATGAGAAGGTGCAAATGTTACTGTGAGCTTTTTTTAGTACAATTGAGATTTGAAAGATTTGTAATAAGGTAATTTAGCACACCGAGTTTATAGACACCTCACTGACTTTTGCCCACACAAAAATTATAAACACCACACATCTTTCACCTCAACACACAACACATTTCTCACCTCGACATTAAACCAATTAAATTTTTACTATTTTCGTATTTTTGAAATAATAAGCGAATACGTAAAATTTATTACATAATTTTTTTTTTGAATTACATTAAAAAAAAAAAGATTAAAAAAAAATTTATAAAAAAAAGTTTGCGCCGGGCATTGAACTCGAGTCTAACATGTGGCGAGGAAAAATAGGCGGTGCGTTTATTTCTTCGACTGCTTATTTTTTTACCATTTTGTTACTTTTGAAATGATAAGCGGATACATAAAATTTATTACAAATTTTTTTACGATTACATTAAAAAAAAAAATTTAAAAACGAAAAAAAAAATTTGCGCCGAGAATTGATGGCGAGTCACGTGGGGAGGATAAACACGCAGAGCGTTTATTTCTGCGCCTGCGTTGTGAACAAAAGGTTTGTGATGTCTACGTAGATATGTATGCGCGCGACGCGAATAAGTTTTAATAAATTCTGAAAGTAATTCATGAAGTTTTTTTTCATTACATACATTCATACTTTATATGTACATAAATCAAGAATGCTAGAAACAAGATTGCGCCCATCAGAGCGTACGTGACGTCACGTTTGCTGAGTTGTGCAGTATTGCCAACCATTTGCTCTTCGCAATAAATTTAGTGCTTTTTTATACCGAAAGTGCGACAATTTTTAAGTTTGGTGTTTGTTTCTTTTTGTTTTTAAGTTAAGGCTAGCGAAACTTTAGGTTAAAAAAAAACTGTATTATTATACAAAAGAAGTTTAAAAAAGGCCACTCTGAGAAGATTTTAGTGCTAATGAAAATTTTTGTACTCCTATAAAATTTGATAATTTGAAAGTGCAAATTTAATTTTTGGCTCCATTTAAGGCTATGCAAAAATATTAAATGCCCCGCTCTCAACTCTTCTTAAGATTGAAAACCTTTTTACACATTTTAAAAAGCCTTTGAATTTATTGAATGCGAATTGAAACCATAGAGGTGTAATCGTTTCTTCCGGTCATCAATCCTTAGTGAGACATAGAGCATCAAGAGGTGTATTCATAGTGAAAATAAGCAACAAAATACTAGAAAATACTAAAGAAACCATACTGACATTTTTACAAAAAGAGTACCTTATCTAGTTACATAACTTCAAATATAGCAAAAAAGTCGTTCCCTTAATAAAAGAGTCTCGCTTAACAAAAAAAAACTCATACATTAAATTGTACATAAGCATAACACATTTATTTAAAAAAACGCACATTCTACAGACAATTTGTCACGCATACAAAGTTCTTTAAGTAACACAATAAAAATGTCGTGTCTTATTTTCTTTAAATGGGCATTTAGTGCGCTTTTATATCCAAAGCTAGGCAACTCTGCAGTAGCGAGAGAGAGATTTGACTGCCGAATGCAGAAGAACACCAACAACACCGGCAATCGCGGGCAATGCCACCAGATGTTAAAAAAAAGTAAAGCTAAATAAAACTGAGCGAATTATTGAAATAATTATTAAAAAATGTATATTTTCCAAAATTATAAGCATTACTTTTAATTAGAATAGGCTAGAAAAATGTCATGTGGAATGAACTTAAACTCCGAGACAAAAAATAATAAAAATAACAAAAAAAAAATGCTAAGTCAAGTTACGAAAATGGTAATCTGGCCATACTGGAGCTAAAATCACGTAACTAGTTGCGAAATTCGCTGAGCGCAAAGTAACGGGACCACGGTGGGCGCCATCTCATTATTCTTTGCATCATGTACATAAATGATGGTATATGACAATATACATAATATGTATGTATGTACATGTCAATAGGAGCTATTTGCATTCAGAAAATAAAACGGTTTAAGATAAATCAACACTTATTTTATATTGTATATCAATTTATAGTTAACTAGCAACCCGCCCAGCTTCGCACGGGTATAAAATATATACCCTATGTCACTCACTGTAAAAATTATTAAAATCGATCCAGTAGTTGTGGCTTATTCATTACTGCCCGTGGCCCGCACGCGTTAAATTTGGAGTAAAACAATTCCCCTTTTTTTATAGCATGAAGATTTCCTGCTATCTTTGGGATATCTAAATTCATACCCTACATTTTTGCATATTAACTTTTTGCATTTTTACATATGTATGTGTTTATTTTATTTTTACAACAATTACTATATTACAGAATGTCTTTATATACAACGTTCATAGCCTTCTTGTCATTAGACAATACAAACATGTTTTCTCTAGAGGTTACTCTTGAAAGAGCGACATACAGTTGGCCATGTGAAAAACAGTCAACACTCAAATCTAAGCCTGCAACGTTGAAGGTTTGACCCTGAGATTTATTAATGGTCATTGCAAAAGATGTCTTTACCGGAAATTGTAAGCGTTTAAATTGGAATGGTAGATCCGATGGTATCAGAGGGATTCGGGGAATCAATACATCTTCTCCGGTACCACATCCTGTGAGTATTGTGCACTCTATTATGAAAGTTTTCAGTGATTTTACCAGCAAACGCGTGCCATTGCAAAGTTTGGGTGGACTTAGGTTTCTTAATCAAATAACAGGACAACCTATTTTCAGCTCCATTTTGTGAGGAGGGAGTCCAGACGGGTTCAAAGAATTTAGAAATTCTGTAGAAAATTGAACAGCTTCTTCCAAATCGAGAACAGTATCGACCGAGTAGTATATTTTCGTCGGCGCATCAATCTTTGAAATAATCAAGTTATTTACTTTATCTACTTGTTCGTTAGTTGGTGACAGAATAGCTCTTTCTTTAAACCAAGATATTGTCTTATAACTTATGTTATCAATGTCAGGATAGACATTGTTGACTAACTCTTGGATGTTGTCTATCAAAACACAAAGGTTTTCTAGGTTAATCCTTCCCTCACTTTGTATTAATTCTCCATTGCCAACTTTTAGCAGCATCTCTGGAAATAGCCTGTTCTCACGTGAAGATGACGAAACCCTCATATTAGTTTTAAGATCTAATTTATTGACATGCGACCAAAGGTGGGATCTTTTTAGCGAAGCATTTATTTCGTCAGCACGTGTTCCTCGAGTCACAACTGGTAGGATTTGACGGAAATCTCCTAAGAACAGAATTGTACATCCACCCATAGGTGAATTTTTGTTGCGCAAATCGCGCATTGTCCTATCCAGTGCTTCCACAGACGTCTTGTTTGACATGGTAGCTTCGTCCCAGACTATTAATGAGCAGTCACGCATCAATTTTCCTGTATTGTAGAAACACTACAGACGCTGTTATAATCATCGGTTGCGATTTTCAGCGGGAGCTTGAATGTAGAGTGTGCGGTTCGGCCTCCTTCCAAAAGAGTAGCGGCAATGCCGGATGACGCAACAGCTAACGCAATTTTTCCGGTAGATCTCACTTTTTTTAAAAGCAGATTGATTAAAAATGTTTTTCCTGTGCCTCCTGGGGCATCAAGGAAAAACAATTTCCCTTCATTGTTATCAATTGTTGATAGTAATGCAGTGAATACTTTTTTCTGATCGATGTTTAATCGTGGCTCATCTTGAGCTATATTTTGTAAAAGTCTCGTTTGATCGTATGATGTTTCTCTTGTATACTCGGCACTATTAGTTAAATCAGAGTTAGTAGTATTAGCTGGCATCGGCAGCCCAAAATCCTTGATCGTTTTACCCGAAAGTAATTGCACTATTTTGTTTAATTCAAATAATGCTTCGTCAAATATGTTTTGGTCATATTGTACATCAACAGAGTTTGACTCTTGCCGTCGCCGAATCAGAATATCACTGGCCATATTTTCTTGAAATTTATTCCATAGACTAACAGAATCAGTTACTTGACAAAACACTACTATGACGGCAAATAAATATCTTAATGATGTAGCTGAACTACAAACAGCTGCTTCTGATAATGTATTTTCCCAGTGAGAATCGTCTTCCAAGAGCCCCATAGCTTTGCATGCTGCTTGATAAGTATTGTAAACAACACCTTGTAAAGTTCTTAGATGAGCAAAGGATGTCGGGCCTTTTACAATGTGAAGTAACATTCTCAGATAAAAGCATTCGCTGTTGTTGGGATGAATCACATAGACTCTGCCAAGAGCATCCGTTTTTTTACTCCGGGGAAACCATCAACCGCAGTACCTTGTTTTCGCCGTTGAAAAGCTTTAGAACTCTGGTTCCATGTATATTAACTTGGAACTCTGTCATATGTCAGTGTTTTCGCGAAATCATCTTGAGCACATAACTTGAAGAATGCTGTCAATGTTGTATCCGGCGGGTTATTAAAAACTTCTTGTATATTGTTCTCAGTGAAATATACCCTTTGTCCATTTTCTAAATGAACTGCAAGGTGGACAATTGTGGGAGACCGGTCGTGCACTTCGAATGATAAAATCCTCCATACAGCTTCAGAGCTGCAGATGTAACGTCCAGACTGATATATTTCCACTTCATTTGGTGATTGTATGTTGAAAGTGGCTTGATCACTGCCTTTATTAATGTACTTAGTAACATATTGGATTGACTTTATTGAATTGCACAACTCCACGTTGATGTGGGCATCAAAAATTTTCAAAAGGAGCGGATTATAGGGAACGATCCATCGGTTGTCAATATCAATGTTTCGGACGGTAGCAATTTGCCCACCCCCTTCTGGCGATCGTCGACGATATTTGGGGTATCCATCATCGCTAGTAATTGTTTGAGTTTGGAACGACTTCGGAAATTTTTTGCTGCATTTAGAATCTCGCATACATGGAGAATTCGGGTTTAAAGTCCCGCAAGGGCCGTGTACCATATGTTTCTTTACGATTTCGTATAGGATAGGATCTTCATCTTTATCCGGTAATTCAGCTGAAATAACCCTGTCAATTTGGTTTGGTCTAATTTTGTTCACTAACCACACCAGCAGGTGTACATGTAGCAAGCCACGCTTCTGCCAGTCTATTGTGTACATATGACAGTGCGGCGGACCGAATATATGAGACTTGTTAATGAGGTGCAGAATTTTCTGTACTTTTAAATGGAAGACTCTGTTAACTATATCGTATCTGTCTTGTGGTGAATTGGTGTTAATATTTTCTCTGATTTCCGACCAATTTGGGTTACATGTTGCAGTTATAAATAAATCAGGTTTGCCGTACTTTCTGACGTAAGCCATGGCGTCTTGCGAGTTTTCGTGTAAATATCGAGGTCCGCCTGTGAATGATGAAGGTAGTATAACCAACTGCCCAATGCCGTTGTGGTGTTCATTCGCCTGTAAAGCATCCTGAAGATGAACGTAATTTTCGGCTCTCAATTTAGTTTGATTATTACGGATGTAGGCCAATCTCTCAGATTCAATTTTAGCATATTGATCTACCAAGTATTGGTTTGTTAACATTCCATATCTAAGCAAAGTGTTGAAATCATTACGTCTTGTCATTATAAGGTAGCAATAGTAGTTCATACATGACACTGTTTTACGCAGAGGTGTACCACCGATTGCGTCAACTTGAGAAATATTAATAGCATAACCATTTTCTCCACGACATAGCATCAAAGGATATTGTAAGCTGTCATAAGATCTGTGTAACTCTGAAATTTTTTGCAAATTATCATCACGACTATGCAATACAATATCTCTTTTGTCAAATTGCTGTCCGGCTATCACCACTGCTACTTCACTCGTGGAAGGCGCATTGTATCGTCCTCTGTGTTCTCCAACAGGAACTTTATTTGCATGGATTACGACATTAAAGTCAGGAGTATCTGCTGGAACACTCTCAATCGCAGTTTTGAAAGACTGTATGTAGCAATTATGAGAATGTAACATATCTTGGAGAGATCTGATCAAATCTCTATCAATTGGCCGTGCAACACTTGAACACCTCGTAGATGCTTGTGTATCTGGATCTGCAATAAAATATATTTGCAGGAATTTGTGATCATCGGGTCGAAGTGGTAGCAAGCTCCCAGCTAAGTGGTATACTTGCCCTTGAATTTTAAATGTTGGCATGAAGCCACGCTCAACAACTTGCTTACTCTTAAAAGAGGTCATTTGAAATGCGTTATTGTAATGGCGTATATAGCGCATGAAATGATTAGATTTCTGATGATCACCCGTAAGAAGAGAGTGAAGTGGTTCAGGTGGAGGAAGAATTTCTTCTAATTTGACTTTTCCTTGTAAACAGCACATACCTTTCGATTCGTCCTTGAATTGCAATGCGAAGCAATGTTCACACACTACTGACATAGTACCTATTGATACTATTCGGTCGTCCTTGTAAGAAATCGAAGGATCATAATTCATGGCCACATTTTCTTTACTCACCCATGAATTAGTAACTCGTGTTGATGATTCTCTGGCTCTCTTTATTCGATGTCTGTTCTTATCTCGGGTGCGGCGAAGCTCACGCTCTCTTGAAGATTCTCCCTCTCTCTGAGCTCTATATCTATCCCGAAGCTGACTGAGTCGAGCCTCACGCTCTGCTGACGATTCTCTGTCCCTCTGAACCGTATGCCTATCTCGATCCCGGCTGCAACGAACCTGACGCTCTACTGAAGATTCCCTCTCTCTCTCAGCTTTATATCTATCCCGAATCTGACTGCGGCGAGCCTCACGTTCCGTTGAAGATTTTTCATCTCTTACTGAACGTAGTCTTCTGGCATCCACTGTACTACGACCTATGTTCGAACGACGACGTCTTCCAGCCATGACTTTATAATTTTTGTGAAAATTTACTCAGTTCTATATGTATGATTACCTATCCACAAATTGTCATATTATTAGTATGTGCCGCAGTTAAAAATATGTAAATACTTACCATTTAGAAACAAAAGATAATTACTGATGTAATATCTTGAAAAATATTTTTTTCAATTATATGCTGTAAAGAGTCATATACATAGATCTATATTAAAACAACAATGTATTTAAGGTATTTAATTGGTTAAGGATTAATGATGTACCTATTTGTTGAAATCACTTGGAAAATAAGCTATTAGTTGTCGTAAAAAGTAAATGACAAAAAATGTTATTGTATGGAATCGATAGCAAACTAAACGCGCTCCGAATCAATAAAAACTATTCAAAAACTGTATTTTAACACGTTCCCTGTCCCAATACAAAAATGCAAAATTGACCGACACGTCCAACAGCGATTTTTGAATAATTAGTTTTTTTGTAGTCATAGCTTTATATATTACTAATAATTAAAAAAAACAGATGTAGGGTATTTCTACCTGAAACACATATGGTCCATGAGCGTAGAGGGACATTTTTGCTTCTGCACGTTCATGAAACACATGTGGTTTATATACCCCCTGACGCACATAAGGCTCAGGAACGTATCAGTGCTTATCAGGCGCACGTTTCCTGAACCATATGTGGCTCAGCGGACAGGGAACGTGTTAATTATGTGGGATTTACTAATATAGAACGTGAAAATAGCGTTTTATTTCGCTGTAAAACTAATAATTAAAAAAAACGGATGTAGGGTATTTCTACCTGAAACACATATGGTCCATGAGCGTAGAGGGACATTTTTGCTTCTGCACGTTCATGAAACACATGTGGTTTATATACCCCCCGACGCACATATGGCTCAGGAACGTATCAGTGCTTATCAGGCGCACGTTTCCTGAACCATATGTGGCTCAGCAGACAGGGAACGTGTTAATTATGTGGGAATTACTAATATAGAACGTGAAAATAGCGTTTTATTTCGCTGTAAAATTGTATGTGCATATAATTACATGGAATTCAGTACATACATAGATACATATGTACATACGTCCGAAATGAAATAATGCGAGCGATTTGTAAATACATACATACATACGTCACCATACGATGTAATTCAACATTAATGAGGTGTGGTGAGATTATCGCTTAACGCCTGTTGCTTCATTCGGTTGACAGCGAACAAACACACAAACAGCTTTTTTTTGAAAAAGAGCTGCTTTTGTTTAAACAATTTTGGTTAAATAACAAATATATCAATTTTTTTTTGATGCAGAACGAAAGTAAATATTTCAAAGTTAAACTCTAAGAAAGTTTCATTTTAATTGGTTGATTCGTTTATGATTTATGGCCGTGAAAACAAAAAAATTATGTTTTTTTGCCACATTTTGACCGATTGCCACGCCCCCTTTATATATTTCTTCACATTATATAGATATAAACCTTCCTCTTCAATCAATCTATCTTTAAAAAAAAACCGCATCAAAATCCGTTGCGTAGTTTTAAAGATTTAAGCGATTACGGGGACATAGGGACAGAAAAAGCGACTTTGTTTTATAATATGTAGTGTACATTAAAAAAAAAAAAGATTAAAAAAAAAATTTATAAAAAAAAGTTTGCGCCGGGCATTGAACTCGAGTCTAACATGTGGCGAGGAAAAATAGGCGGTGCGTTTATTTCTTCGACTGCTTATTTTTTTACCATTTTGTTACTTTTGAAATGATAAGCGGATACATAAAATTTATTACAAATTTTTTTACGATTACATTAAAAAAAAAATTTAAAAACGAAAAAAAAAAATTTGCGCCGAGAATTGATGGCGAGTCACGTGGGGAGGATAAACACGCAGAGCGTTTATTTCTGCGCCTGCGTTGTGAACAAAAGGTTTGTGATGTCTACGTAGATATGTATGCGCGCGACGCGAATAAGTTTTAATAAATTCTGAAAGTAATTCATGAAGTTTTTTTTCATTACATACATTCATACTTTATATGTACATAAATCAAGAATGATAGAAACAAGATTGCGCCCATCAGAGCGTACGTGACGTCACGTTTGCTGAGTTGTGCAGTATTGCCAACCATTTGCTCTTCGCAATAAATTTAGTGCTTTTTTATACCGAAAGTGCGACAATTTTTAAGTTTGGTGTTTGTTTCTTTTTGTTTTTAAGTTAAGGCTAGCGAAACTTTAGGTTAAAAAAAAAACTGTATTATTATACAAAAGAAGTTTAAAAAAGGCCACTCTGAGAAGATTTTAGTGCTAATGAAAATTTTTGTACTCCTATAAAATTTGATAATTTGAAAGTGCAAATTTAATTTTTGGCTCCATTTAAGGCTATGCAAAAATATTAAATGCCCCGCTCTCAACTCTTCTTAAGATTGAAAACCTTTTTACACATTTTAAAAAGCCTTTGAATTTATTGAATGCGAATTGAAACCATAGAGGTGTAATCGTTTCTTCCGGTCATCAATCCTTAGTGAGACATAGAGCATCAAGAGGTGTATTCATAGTGAAAATAAGCAACAAAATACTAGAAAATACTAAAGAAACCATACTGACATTTTTACAAAAAGAGTACCTTATCTAGTTACATAACTTCAAATATAGCAAAAAAGTCGTTCCCTTAATAAAAGAGTCTCGCTTAGCAAAAAAAAACTCATACATTAAATTGTACATAAGCATAACACATTTATTTAAAAAAACGCACATTCTACAGACAATTTGTCACGCATACAAAGTTCTTTAAGTAATACAATAAAAATTTCGTGTCTTATTTTTTTTAAATGGGCATTTAGTGCGTTTTTATATCCAAAGCTAGGCAACTCTGCAGTAGCGAGAGAGAGATTTGACTGCCGAATGCAGAAGAACACCAACAACACCGGCAATCGCGGGCAATGCCACCAGATGTTAAAAAAAAGTAAAGCTAAATATAACTGAGCGAATTATTGAAATAATTATTAAAAAATGTATATTTTCCAAAATTATAAGCATTACTTTTAATTAGAATAGGCTAGAAAAATGTCATGTGGAATGAACTTAAACTCCGAGACAAAAAATAATAAAAATAACAAAAAAAAAATGCTAAGTCAAGTTACGAAAATGGTAATCTGGCCATACTGGAGCTAAAATCACGTAACTAGTTGCGAAATTCGCTGAGCGCAAAGTAACGGGACCACGATGGGCGCCATCTCATTATTCTTTGCATCATGTACATAAATGATGGTATATGACAATATACATAATATGTATGTATGTACATGTCAATAGGAGCTATTTGCATTCAGAAAATAAAACGGTTTAAGATAAATCAACACTTATTTTATATTGTATATCAATTTATAGTTAACTAGCAACCCGCCCAGCTTCGCACGGGTATAAAATATATACCCTATGTCACTCACTGTAAAAATTATTAAAATCGATCCAGTAGTTGTGGCTTATTCATTACTGCCCGTGGCCCGCACGCGTTAAATTTGGAGTAAAACAATTCCCCTTTTTTTATAGCTGAAGATTTCCTGCTATCTTTGAGATATCTAAATTCATACCCTACATTTTTGCATATTAACTTTTTGCATTTTTACATATGTATGTGTTTATTTTATTTTTACAACAATTACTATATTACAGAATGTCTTTATATACAACGTTCATAGCCTTCTTGTCATTAGGCAATACAAACATGTTTTCTCTAGAGGTTACTCTTGAAAGAGCGACATACAGTTGGCCATGTGAAAAACAGTCAACACTCAAATCTAAGCCTGCAACGTTGAAGGTTTGACCCTGAGATTTATTAATGGTCATTGCAAAAGATGTCTTTACCGGAAATTGTAAGCGTTTAAATTGGAATGGTAGATCCGATGGTATCAGAGGGATTCGGGGAATCAATACATCTTCTCCGGTACCACATCCTGTGAGTATTGTGCACTCTATTATGAAAGTTTTCAGTGATTTTACCAGCAAACGCGTGCCATTGCAAAGTTTAGGTGGACTTAGGTTTCTTAATCAAATAACAGGACAACCTATTTTCAGCTCCATTTTGTGAGGAGGGAGTCCAGACGGGTTCAAAGAATTTAGAAATTCTGTAGAAAATTGAACAGCTTCTTCCAAATCGAGAACAGTATCGACCGAGTAGTATATTTTCGTCGGCGCATCAATCTTTGAAATAATCAAGTTATTTACTTTATCTACTTGTTCGTTAGTTGGTGACAGAATAGCTCTTTCTTTAAACCAAGATATTGTCTTATAACTTATGTTATCAATGTCAGGATAGACATTGTTGACTAACTCTTGGATGTTGTCTATCAAAACACAAAGGTTTTCTAGGTTAATCCTTCCCTCACTTTGTATTAATTCTCCATTGCCAACTTTTAGCAGCATCTCTGGAAATAGCCTGTTCTCACGTGAAGATGACGAAACCCTCATATTAGTTTTAAGATCTAATTTATTGACATGCGACCAAAGGTGGGATCTTTTTAGCGAAGCATTTATTTCGTCAGCACGTGTTCCTCGAGTCACAACTGGTAGGATTTGACGTAAATCTCCTAAGAACAGAATTGTACATCCACCCATAGGTGAATTTTTGTTGCGCAAATCGCGCATTGTCCTATCCAGTGCTTCCACAGACGTCTTGTTTGACATGGTAGCTTCGTCCCAGACTATTAATGAGCAGTCACGCATCAATTTTCCTGTATTGTAGAAACACTACAGACACTGTTATAATCATCGGTTGCGATTTTCAGCGGGAGCTTGAATGTAGAGTGTGCGGTTCGGCCTCCTTCCAAAAGAGTAGCGGCAATGCCGGATGACGCAACAGCTAACGCAATTTTTCCGGTAGATCTCACTTTTTTTAAAAGCAGATTGATTAAAAATGTTTTTCCTGTGCCTCCTGGGGCATCAAGGAAAAACAATTTCCCTTCATTGTTATCAATTGTTGATAGTAATGCAGTGAATACTTTTTTCTGATCGATGTTTAATCGTGGCTCATCTTGAGCTATATTTTGTAAACGTCTCGTTTGATCGTATGATGTTTCTCTTGTATACTCGGCACTATTAGTTAAATCAGAGTTAGTAGTATTAGCTGGCATCGGCAGCCCAAAATCCTTGATCGTTTTACCCGAAAGTAATTGCACTATTTTGTTTAATTCAAATAATGCTTCGTCAAATATGTTTTGGTCATATTGTACATCAACAGAGTTTGACTCTTGCCGTCGCCGAATCAGAATATCACTAGCCATATTTTCTTGAAATTTATTCCATAGACTAACAGAATCAGTTACTTGACAAAACACTACTATGACGGCAAATAAATATCTTAATGATGTAGCTGAACTACAAACAGCTGCTTCTGATAATGTATTTTCCCAGTGAGAATCGTCTTCCAAGAGCCCCATAGCTTTGCATGCTGCTTGATAAGTATTGTAAACAACACCTTGTAAAGTTCTTAGATGAGCAAAGGATGTCGGGCCTTTTACAATGTGAAGTAACATTCTCAGATAAAAGCATTCGCTGTTGTTGGGATGAATCACATAGACTCTGCCAAGAGCATCCGTTTTTTTTACTCCGGGGAAACCATCAACCGCAGTACCTTGTTTTCGCCGTTGAAAAGCTTTAGAACTCTGGTTCCATGTATAGTAACTTGGAACTCTGTCATATGTCAGTGTTTTCGCGAAATCATCTTGAGCACATAACTTGAAGAATGCTGTCAATGTTGTATCCGGTGGGTTATTAATAACTTCTTGTATATTGTTCTCAGTGAAATATACCCTTTGTCCATTTTCTAAATGAACTGCAAGGTGGACAATTGTGGGAGACCGGTCGTGCACTTCGAATGATAAAATCCTCCATACAGCTTCAGAGCTGCAGATGTAACGTCCAGACTGATATATTTCCACTTCATTTGGTGATTGTATGTTGAAAGTGGCTTGATCACTGCCTTTATTAATGTACTTAGTAACATATTGGATTGACTTTATTGAATTGCACAACTCCACGTTGATGTGGGCATCAAAAATTTTCAAAAGGAGCGGATTATAGGGAACGATCCATCGGTTGTCAATATCAATGTTTCGGACGGTAGCAATTTGCCCACCCCCTTCTGGCGATCGTCGACGATATTTGGGGTATCCATCATCGCTAGTAATTGTTTGAGTTTGGAACGACTTCGGAAATTTTTTGCTGCATTTAGAATCTCGCATACATGGAGAATTCGGGTTTAAAGTCCCGCAAGGGCCGTGTACCATATGTTTCTTTACGATTTCGTATAGGATAGGATCTTCATCTTTATCCGGTAATTCAGCTGAAATAACCCTGTCAATTTGGTTTGGTCTAATTTTGTTCACTAACCACACCAGCAGGTGTACATGTAGCAAGCCACGCTTCTGCCAGTCTATTGTGTACATATGACAGTGCGGCGGACCGAATATATGAGACTTGTTAATGAGGTGCAGAATTTTCTGTACTTTTAAATGGAAGACTCTGTTAACTATATCGTATCTGTCTTGTGGTGAATTGGTGTTAATATTTTCTCTGATTTCCGACCAATTTGGGTTACATGTTGCAGTTATAAATAAATCAGGTTTGCCGTACTTTCTGACGTAAGCCATGGCGTCTTGCGAGTTTTCGTGTAAATATCGAGGTCCGCCTGTGAATGATGAAGGTAGTATAACCAACTGCCCAATGCCGTTGTGGTGTTCATTCGCCTGTAAAGCATCCTGAAGATGAACGTAATTTTCGGCTCTCAATTTAGTTTGATTATTACGGATGTAGGCCAATCTCTCAGATTCAATTTTAGCATATTGATCTACCAAGTATTGGTTTGTTAACATTCCATATCTAAGCAAAGTGTTGAAATCATTACGTCTTGTCATTATAAGGTAGCAATAGTAGTTCATACATGACACTGTTTTACGCAGAGGTGTACCACCGATTGGGTCAACTTGAGAAATATTAATAGCATAACCATTTTCTCCACGACATAGCATCAAAGGATATTGTAAGCTGTCATAAGATCTGTGTAACTCTGAAATTTTTTGCAAATTATCATCACGACTATGCAATACAATATCTCTTTTGTCAAATTGCTGTCCGGCTATCACCATTGCTACTTCACTCGTGGAAGGCGCATTGTATCGTCCTCTGTGTTCTCCAACAGGAACTTTATTTGCATGGATTACGACATTAAAGTCAGGAGTATCTGCTGGAACACTCTCAATCGCAGTTTTGAAAGACTGTATGTAGCAATTATGAGAATGTAACATATCTTGGAGAGATCTGATCAAATCTCTATCAATTGGCCGTGCAACACTTGAACACCTCGTAGATGCTTGTGTATCTGGATCTGCAATAAAATATATTTGCAGGAATTTGTGATCATCGGGTCGAAGTGGTAGCAAGCTCCCAGCTAAGTGGTATACTTGCCCTTGAATTTTAAATGTTGGCATGAAGCCACGCTCAACAACTTGCTTACTCTTAAAAGAGGTCATTTGAAATGCGTTATTGTAATGGCGTATATAGCGCATGAAATGATTAGATTTCTGATGATCACCCGTAAGAAGAGAGTGAAGTGGTTCAGGTGGAGGGAGAATTTCTTCTAATTTGACTTTTCCTTGTAAACAACACATACTTTTCGATTCGTCCTTGAATTTCAAGGCGAAGCAATGTTCACACACTACTGACATAGTACCTATTGATACTATTCGGTCGTCCTTGTAAGAAATCGAAGGATCATAATTCATGGCCACATTTTCTTTACTCACCCATGAATTAGTAACTCGTGCTGATGATTCTCTGGCTCTCTTTATTCGATGTCTGTTCTTATCTCGGGTGCGGCGAAGCTCACGCTCTCTTGAAGATTCTCCCTCTCTCTGAGCTCTATATCTATCCCGAAGCTGACTGAGTCGAGCCTCACGCTCTGCTGACGATTCTCTGTCCCTCTGAACCGTATGCCTATCTCGATCCCGGCTGCAACAAACCTGACGCTCTACTGAAGATTCCCTCTCTCTCTCAGCTTTATATCTATCCCGAATCTGACTGCGGCGAGCCTCACGTTCCGTTGAAGATTTTTCATCTCTTACTGAACGTAGTCTTCTGGCATCCACTGTACTACGACCTATGTTCGAACGATGACGTCTTCCAGCCATGACTTTATAATTTTTGTGAAAATTTACTCAGTTCTATATGTATGATTACCTATCCACAAATTGTCATATTATTAGTATGTGCCGCAGTTAAAAATATGTAAATACTTACCATTTAGAAACAAAAGATAATTACTGATGTAATATCTTGAAAAATATTTTTTTCAATTATATGCTGTACAGAGTCATATACATAGATCTATATTAAAACAACAATGTATTTAAGGTATTTAATTGGTTAAGGATTAATGATGTACCTATTTGTTGAAATCACTTGGAAAATAAGCTATTAGTTGTCGTAAAAAGTAAATGACAAAAAATGTTATTGTATGGAATCGATAGCAAACTAAACGCGCTCCGAATCAATAAAAACTATTCAAAAACTGTATTTTAACACGTTCCCTGTCCCAATACAAAAATGCAAAATTGACCGACACGTCCAACAGCGTTTTTTGAATAATTAGTTTTTTTGTAGTCATAGCTTTATATATTACTAATAATTAAAAAAAACAGATGTAGGGTATTTCTACCTGAAACACATATGGTCCATGAGCGTAGAGGGACATTTTTGCTTCTGCACGTTCATGAAACACATGTGGTTTATATACCCCCTGACGCACATATGGCTCAGGAACGTATCAGTGCTTATCAGGCGCACGTTTCCTGAACCATATGTGGCTCAGCAGACAGGGAACGTGTTAATTATGTGGGAATTACTAATATAGAACGTGAAAATAGCGTTTTATTTCGCTGTAAAATTGTATGTGCATATAATTACATGGAATTCAGTACATACATAGATACATATGTACATACGTCCGAAATGAAATAATGCGAGCGATTTGTAAATACATACATACATACGTCACCATACGATGTAATTCAACATTAATGAGGTGTGGTGAGATTATCGCTTAACGCCTGTTGCTTCATTCGGTTGACAGCGAACAAACACACAAACAGCTTTTTTTGGAAAAAGAGCTGCTTTTGTTTAAACAATTTTGGTTAAATAACAAATATATCAATTTTTTTTTTGATGCAGAACGAAAGTAAATATTTCAAAGTTAAACTCTAAGAAAGTTTCATTTTAATTGGTTGATTCGTTTATGATTTATGGCCGTGAAAACAAAAAAATTATGTTTTTTTGCCACATTTTGACCGATTGCCACGCCCCCTTTATATATTTCTTCACATTATATAGATATAAACCTTCCTCTTCAATCAATCTATCTTTAAAAAAAAACCGCATCAAAATCCGTTGCGTAGTTTTAAAGATTTAAGCGATTACGGGGACATAGGGACAGAAAAAGCGACTTTGTTTTATAATATGTAGTGATGTATTCGACAGCATTTACACACATACATATGTATATATGTATGTACATTTGTATATGCAAAACAATAATGCACAAGAGCAAGAACATCATCTTCCTTTCATACATATGTACATGTATGCCCAATAACCTTGACTTATGTATCTGCACATGTCACAGCACATCACATTCTTACAAGAAATCAAATACACATACGCACTAGTGAACGAGTTTCTTCCTAACAAGTGCAAAAACAATTCTGCTCTATGTATGTATATATACCCACTTTATGTCCTAGCATATATACATACATACATATATACCTACTTGCCTTCTAAACTTCCTACAAAATAATTGTATTCATATGTTACTACATCCATGCACGTTCATACATTCATGCATATATGCGCGAGCACAGCGCTCCCTTCTTGCTTCCGTGTACTTTTGTCTTTCACCAGTCGATATTCCTAATATTGTACTTACAAAAACACAACACATTCTAAAATGTTCTAGAACACAACAAAAACACATACCTCACATGCGCATGTCGCCCAAAGCTAAAATCTAAGCCTAGCGACTACAAAAACAAAATACATTCGTAGACGCAGTCGCAGCGGCCATGATTGTATCAGCGACGGCGCTGAACAATTTAGAACAAAAACAAAAAGTTCATTCATAAGTTAGAGCTCATATTTCAATTTCATTCATAAAACGAGCCGCCCACATGCCGATTTTCGCGACCATTCGAAAATAGTCAATATTGGAATATTTCGCGTGGAATTATTTGCCAATATTTGATAAATCTTAAATTTTTGTCATGTCGAGTGGCCGCGGCTCCGTATGTATGTATGCACCCTTATATGTATGTAAATATGTCTTCTAACTGTGCGACAGTCGCGAGTTAATGCGACTTCCAGCGAATCACACATTGCTGTCCGCAAAGCCGCACATATGTACCTTATGATCAGAAAGTACCGGGAATGTTTAAATTAAACAAAACAGAGTTAAATTTAAGGCAAATTTATATTATCTCCTTCAAAATATGACCCGTCTGAAGCAACACACATGTGCCAACGTTTAACCCAGTCCTCCATACACCCCCGCCAGGCCGATTTGTATTCTCTTTGATCAGGGCGATGGCGCGTTATCATCATGCAAAATCTGAGAATTGTTTGCTCACATTTCCGGCGGTTTGCAACACACAGCATCTCTCTAAGGTTTCAAAACGGATAAATAATATTCTCTATTGACTGTCTGGCCCGATGGAAGGTACTCATGGTGGACTATGCCTTGGCAATCGAAGGAAACAGTCAACATCACCTTCCCGGTTCTTTTTGCTCATAGGGTATACATATCCCATCTTTTCACTGACGGACAAGAAGACGGTCGCAGTTGTTCTTTTTTTATATGCATACATTTTGCGTTCGTTGAAGGTTTGTATATATTTGTATACATATGCGTGTATGCGCGTTTGGCTTTCTGGATGCATCCATGGATATTAGAATATTTTCTCATTAATATGTGTATGTAAGTAGTTCAGATTTGACTGAAGAGATTAAATATAGGAATGCATATTCATATGATTGCCTTCATGGCTGTTTTACATATAAATTAATTCAAAAGAAGAATGAATAATGTTATATAGAAAATAAATTTCTAAATAACAGGTATTAGCAAAACCTGAATACACTATTTTAAATAAATTCTAATTAAACCAAATATAAAAAATGAAATAAAAATATCGAACAAAAAACTGTGTACAGGACTTGAACCTGAGTCAAATATGGGATGATGTACTGCATATACGACACGTCTTTCACGATTGCGCTAAACTACAATTACTAATGAAATTTTCTAAATCACTCATTTATTCGATTCGCAGTTTTACATGCACATATTCTGCGTTAGTTGAAAGTTTGTATGCGTAATTATATGCATATGGATCTGTGTATGCGCGTTTGGCTTTCTGGACGGATATTAAAATGATATTTTCTCATCAATATAATTTGGATTTGATGAAATAGATTATAGACATATGTACATATTTTCTGTTTTGATTGATTTATATAAAAATCAGGTCATATCCAGTATGAACTATTCGAAAAGAAATTTCCATTTATGTAATACAAAAAAAAAACAGTATTTTAAAGAAATTTTAATTAAAATAAACTCAAAAATTTTACCAAACGTTCCTGGTTTGAATTGTAAAAAAAAATGTGCAAGAAAAAAATATATGACTTCAGGACTTGAACCTGAATTAAATACGTGCCAAAAAACAAAGCGAATAATTCCGCCGACTTTAGCTTCTGCACCAAAAATTAACTGCTGCGCGGCCTTCTTAATCGCAAATTTATTCGCTTCGATTTCCTTAGTAGTGTGCCGAAAAATCTTATGAACTTCCTCAGTAGTTTGGTAAACGCAGAAAAAATCTGAATTCCTGTCCTAGCGTGGTAAGTAAATATAGAAACCCTCCACTCGCGTCACTCGCGTGGTAAATATCTGCAATTCCCCACTCGTGAAGATAGTTGAATTTGAAATGACCTTAGTATGAATCTACAATTTAGAACCCGAAAAAAGTTCATTTAACATTTGCTCCTTCTCATTGCATTAACATTCTCTGTTATAACTATGAGGCAATATTTAGAGGAAAGAATTATATCTCGAAATGAGTGCCCTTTGAAATGGTGGCAAGCACGGGCAATTCTAGACCCGGAGCTCTCGAACTTGGCTGATAAATATTTATCAGTTATGGCTTCTTCTGTACCATCTGAAAGGACTTTTTCGAAATCGGGCCAAATATTAAGCGAGAAGCGCAGCTCTATTCAGCCAAAGAGAATGGAAAAAATTTTATTTTTAAATATGAACCAAAGATTCTTGCAATAATTTTATTTAATATATTAAAAGTTTAGTTAAGCAAAAATATTTTTTGTTTTGTCTAAAATATGTTTTTATTTAATGTTTAATTTCAGTTCAGGAATGAAAGATTTTTGTTGTTTAAATGTTATTGTCAATAAATAATTTTTGACACCTATTTGTTGCTTTTCAATTATAATTTAGGAGATTCTGCCAATTCTTCATTTGTGACATCGCAACGTCACACTGTACGCGTACCATACCGACAACATATTCGATTCATTGCGTTATGGATAAGGTATCAAAAGTAACGAGTACTCATCGTTATAGTAACGAACATATATGGGTTTGCTTTTTTTCGTTACTTTTACACCTCTAGTCGTTTTCACGGTTGCCCGAATGATGTTTGATTTGAAATTCAAAAAAAGGGAAGTATATTACTTCCTCACTATCAGCCATTTATTTTGTATTATATACATACATATATATGAAACATAAAAGGTTAATAGTTAATTTAAGTATTTATTTCAATATTTTCAATGTCTTGTTAACATTTGTTGAATTATAGTTTAATAGGATTTAAGCTTTAATTGTGCTCAGAAATTAACGGTCAGAAACGGTTGCCTAGCAAAACGCATCAGCCGGAACGGTAGGCGCCATTAACACTAGAGTGGCTTGGCATTTAAAAGTGAGCCTAAAAGTGAGCGAGTTTTATTAAGTCGTTATGGAGTTACGCGCTTTCACCCAAAAATGGGTGTATGATATTTATTTTTTGGGCTTATCGCCTTTAGCGAATTTGAGCAATTCTGCTTACTTTTGTGAAAATTAACGATATATGGTAGGAGAGTTCATTTTCAATACCAAACTGCCTTGGACATAAGAAGTATTTGCAAAAATTTCGAATGAAATGTATTAAGTTTCGCTCGAGTTATCGTGCGTAAACTACACAGGAGTTGCGAATAATTTGGAACTTTCAACAGGTTAACAATCTTAAGGTATTCGCGCACTGGAATGCACCTCCCAGAGTTCGGATCTCAATTATATTGAGGATTGTGAAGCGGGAGCTCCATAAAATGCCAAGGCCTAGTAGATTTGACAATCCATCGCGAAGGAGCAGTCTAAATTGGAATACCCAAGGAGGGGTCGTTATTATCCAACGTTATATTTGAGTTAAACTTAAACACATATTTTTTTTTTTTTGACAAACTATTTTAGGAAGTCTATCGAGTTTTATCGTTTGCACATAAAACGCTAATAGCATGTTTTGAATTTCATCAGAGTAGATACTAGCTGGTACCCTGAAATTTGATAATGAAAGCGAAATGAAGGCCAAATCAATCCCGAAGACTACGTTACAAAAAAAGCTCCTGAAAAACTTACTTCGAGAGAGGGGGAAAAATCAGCACACGAAGCTAAGACTGCACATTTTACAACTAATTCTTATGGGACAAGTCCAACCAAGCTTCACGGTAGAAAATATTTTTTGTTTTCCCGTCATCAGCAAACGCAAGTTATTTTTTTAGTTGTCCGACTCGTGAATATAAAGAACGAGGTGTTTTCAAAAAGTATCCCGAATTTTGAATTTTCGCAGGTTACGTATATTCGAATTTTTTGTGGCGATATGTTGGTACTTATCTCTCTCACTCATGCGACGAGTTCGGCCATTTTGAATGTTCAGTTAATTGTTGACAGCTGCTTTGCGAAATTAAGTGCGCGGATGCATTCCGAACGTTGACTGTGTCATACGGAGAAGCTACTTTGGACCAAAGCAACGTTTGTCGGTGGTACAAAATGTTCTCAGAAGTCTGTGAACGACGAAAAGCGTGCCGGACGCCCGAGCACTTCAACAACAGACAAAAAAGTTGATGAAGTGAAGAAAATGGTATTGGCCAATCGTCGAATCACCTTTAGAGAAGTTGCTGAGGACCTAGACATATGGATTGGCTCGTACCATTCGATTTTTTTCAATGATTTGGGTATGAGACGGGTCGCCGCAAAATTCGTACCAAAACTGCTCAATTTCGACCAAAAGTAGCATCGCATGAACATTGCTAATGAGATGTTGAAATCTGCCCGCGACGACCCAAATTTGCTCCAGAGGGTCATAGCTGGTGACGAATCGTGGGTATATAGTAATGACGTGGAAACCAAAGCTCAATCATGTCAATGGAAGCTGCCGCATGAGCCAAGACCAAAAAAAGCGCGCCAAGTTCGGTAGAATGTAAAAGTTTTGCTTACCGTTTTCTTCGATTGCAGGGACGCCCGGATTTGTGGAAGAACAAAAATAAGCTCTTACATGACGATAACGCCCTGCTCACACATCGTTGCTTTTGCGCGACTTTTTGGCCAAAAACAACACACTAATGATGCCACAGCCACCGTATTCCCCAGATCTGGCCCCCTGTGACTTTTTCTTGTTCCCGAAACTGAAGAGGCCCATGAAAGGACGACGCTCCGCTACGATTGACGAGATAGGGACGGCATCGAAGGAGAAGCTGAACAAGACATAAAAATGATTTTTTGAAGTGGTTGGAAGATTGGAAAAAACGTTGGCACAAATAATTTTTGAAAAACACAAAATTTGAGATACTTTTTGAAAACACCTCGTATATGTGAAAAACGCGGAGTTTTTAAAGGAGCTACAATCATTCGAAATCAAATAGCATATCGGTGGGCAAAATAAGAATACGTATAAACGTATATACGAATAAATATCATAATTTACAACTTCGTCCGCATTTTTTGTGCTATCAGTCGATTTATAGGTAACAAGATCGGCTACAATTCGTTCTTGCTGTGAAAATATTTTATAACATTTACAGAGCCATTTATGTTTTTTTTTTACAGTTCGCAATATTTTTAATGTGAACAATAAATGTTACTCTGGCGGCTTTGCATTGGAACACTCAAAATAAATTGACAATATTCGACGTGATATGGACATCGAATGTTTCCGATAACAAAAGAAAATATGGCACAACCTATTTGTTATCCATTTCAACGTAAATATTTTTCAAGTTGATTGTGGTTTTATGAACTCCCTATTCTGGTTGTGCGGTGTCTGTACTATGTATACCCGTTATCTCCATAGCGTTTTTCTTGAGCGATGTTTCTGGGACACTTTTTCGTGCATTTATGGTTTACCATGCAAGGAAATTGCGGATGAACTGCTCCGCACAGACCATGAACCATGTTTTTCCACACAATGTCAAGCAGCAGTAGATTTTTTCGGGATTATGAATTTTAGCTCAAATAGCGTTATCTATTTGAGCTGGGAGTGTTTTAGTTTCAAACCATATTAATATTATATATGTATAAGCATGTGGAAGTCCTCTATTCTGCCATTCAATCGCATATATCCAGAAGCGAACTTCTTCACTTATCGGAACCAAATGTTCATGTTTTCTTTACACCGGACCATTTGTAGCAAAAATTAACCGTTTTAGGTTTTACAAATGAAGAACTTGGCAATAACTTAACAACTTGAGGCAGACTCTTAAAACTTTGAAACTTTGAACCATGGCTGCGATTGAATATTTAGTTTGTTTCAGAGTTCATAGATATAGACGACTTTAGTTTCAAACTTATTTTATCAAATGTCACTCTGTTAAGCCATGGGTTAAGGCACAATATATTATAGTAGTTAAATCAATTGAAATGCAATGGGCCTGGTAATTGGTGTGGGAATAGGGTAATAAAATCTGAGGGTTGTAAAAACTGCTTAGCATTTTTTGATAATTTAGTTCACCGCCTGAAAGTGTGCCTCAAAAGCTTGGCATTAAACAAAAATAATGATGATGTTGTTGTCATCAACTAAAATATCCTTAATAATTACCGAAAAATTAAAAACAAAAATTATTTGAATTCAAAATTTTGTACACACACAAAATTATTTTTCAAGCTGCTGTTGCTTTTCATTCTTATTGCATTTTATAGTTTCTTATTGCAATAAATTACTAAACATTTTTTTAAAGTGTGAATGTTAAAAGATCTTCTATTATGGACTAATATATTTTTATACATAGAAAAACTTCTCTCTACAACACTAGATAACGAGGAATACTTGTATGTAAAAGAAAATGTCGTTTGAAGTCAAACCATTAAAATGAATTGTGCTAAAATTTCTATAAATTAAAAAAGGAGAAATTGACTTTTACATTAACATGTATATTTAACACTTGTAACATTTTTATTTAACACTTGATTTTATTTAAACCACACATTTTTACCAGCGTCGCCACGTACAGCACTTAATTGGGTTATTACATCTTGAGTGAAGTCCTTCTCCTAAATATAAATGCTTGGAATGGCTGGCAATTTCTCGGCTTATGATTTTGATTTTGGCGCGCTTATATACATATACATATACATATGTAGCTATATATATATATCCAGTCACCTACTAGCTCTTACTGAGCAGACGTGCTTTTTATAGTGAATTTAGAACGCAATTTACGGTGTCTTTCATTTTCTCATTTTTCTGAACTGTTGTTGCGAACGACATATCTCTTCTTTTTCATAAAAATAAAAAAACCAAAAGCAAAGAAGTGAATTACTGATTTGTGTGATTGGTGCAGCATGGCCCCGGGGCCACCAAACCTGGCGATAACAGGTTCGCTCTGCTAGCCTCAGATCCCCAACCAAAACGTAAGAAAATTAAAAAAAAAGTTGAAACTTTCCCCCTTCTTCCTAAAATTGAAACAAATCCCAAATACGTGGTTGTTTCTGCTGTAAATGAAGATAAACCTTTAAAATCGTATAGTTGCTTCGCAGTTCACGCCGCCTTAAAGTTAATTAGCAAAGAAATCGTTAAAATTACTGAATTTCGTGACGGCAGCCTTTGCCTTTTACTCAAAGACAAACCAACAGCGGAAAAATTAATACGTACAAAATCTCTACATGGTGTTTGTTGGGAACCGCTGTAATGAATAGAACCCAGCACTTTGACTTTGCAATTTCTTTCGTTTTGTTGTCATTTACACTCAATGCATACTTATGTTACATACATACATACACATACCAATTAAGCGCTCTCATTTTAATCATTTTGCCTATTACTTATATTCGTTTCTAATTTACTGTAACATCTTGTACATACATTTTTGCTATATAAGGTCATACTCAACTTATGTACTTTACCATTAGAAAAAATACACTGTCGAAATAAAGTAAACTCGAAGTCAAGACAAATCAGTCTTCCGCCTCTTAACATTGGGGACCCCGACGTGATCATACATTTTTAACAAAAAGCAAACGTGGTTAAGTACCGTGTGCCTAAGTACATTCGCCTGCATAACCGTTGCATACACGGTCAGCTACCTTGGTCTACGGGACTTGCATTTTCTTTTGCAGCTGTAAACGCACGCTATCCTACCGCTAATTTAGTACTGGATACCGCATACAGGTGGGAAGTTTTGTGATCGCTATCAAAGGCACTTTGAAAATGTCAAGGAATGAAGACTCTCTATCCGCACGACCAGGATGGTTCCTGAAAAGGAAAAGTGAAGCTATTTTTAGGCAAATGGAGTCCATACATCGTCTCGCAACAACCGAAGCCCTACGCTCACTGGATCAAGTAGATCTCACATTGAAATTGGAACTTGTAGACAACATACGGAGTAATTTTGAGCTCACACAAAACCGCCTGGAAGAAGAAGATCCTGACGAATTAGATACTGATGCTCGACAGCAGTTCTTGAACGTCTTTATTTCAGTCAAAGGCGCCATCACTCGCGAGCTACAGTCCAACCGCTTAGATAGCCATTTACATTCAACCACACGCAATTTTTCTCCTCAGGACTCGCAATCTGTGGTTGTTCTTAAGCAACCAAAATCTTTTTTACCGGAACTGAAGTTGTCCACGTTTAGAGGCAACTACTCAGATTGGCCACAATTTTTCTCCATGTTTCGCACCATAATTGACCGAGAAACCGAATTAACTGAAGTGGAAAAACTCCAACATCTCCGCTCATGCCTTGTAGATGCCGCGTTGGACACCATAAAGTCCTTAGAAATTCGCGAATCTAACTATGATAAAGCTCTTGAATTATTAAATAACCAATTTGATAACAAGGGTTTAATTTTTCAGGCACATATTCGTGAGTTGTTTGGACTAGAAAGTGTCGAAGGAAAGATGGCAACAAATCTCCGGCGGTTAACGGATACATTTTTGTCACATATTCGTACATTACAGACTTTAGGCATCATAGAACAATTGGCCGACAGCTTGCTGATACACATCGTTATGCAGAAACTTGACTCCGCTACTCAAAACATGTGGGAGGAAAAAGTGTCATCCAATGAGCTACCCACTTGGGAAGGCATGGCGTTGTTCCTAGAAAAAAGGTGTCAAACTCTGGAGAATGTTGCATTTGCTACGCTCGGTAAGACTCCAACCAAACAGGTGAGCAAATATGTGTATCGCAACAAGTCTTTTGTGGTCTCGAAGCCTGCACAAAGGTCATGTGTGTTTTGCAAGCACCTTGATCACCTCATTTATTCTTGCCCGTGATTAGCGAAACTCTCCCCAAGCGAGCACTGGAAAGAGGCAAAAAATGCTGAACTTTGCCTGAACTGTCTTAAGCTTGGACATCGATTACAACAATGCAAATCCACTCACTGTTTTCGTTGTAAAGGTGCTCATCACACCCTTTTACATAAGGATATTCCAGAGCAACCCATCCAAAATGCCTCATCGGCAGAAAAGCTTCCTCAACCAGGATCAGCAGCATCTTTGGTTTCCATGGCGCCTCCATGCATATCAAACGAGCACTCAAGCATTAAACTAAACGAATCCGTACTAATAGCTACCGCAACGGTGTTTGTAAAAAACAGTGTTGGATGTTTTATCCCCTGTCGTGCTATTTTAGACTCAGCTTCGCAACTAAATTTCGCTACGAGCAGGTTATCCAATCAACTACAGTTGAAGAAATCGAAGTTCCCAGTAGCAGTTTCGGGAATTGGAGACTCAGGTAGAACAGTTGAGTACACAATCAATATTATTTTTAAATCTATTCACAGCGATTACACAAACACTATTACGGCGTCAATAATTCCCACCATTAGCAGCAACCAACCACCACTTTCAGCATATCGCAATGGGTTATACCTGAGAACATAAAATTGGCCGACCCATCATTTAATACTTCTCGTAGGATTGACCTCTTAATTGGAGCCGGCATATTTTTTGATTTGTTGTGTGTCGGCCAAATACGTCTTAAGGAACCAACACACATTTTGCAAAAGACACGTTTCGGCTGGATCGTCTCTGGCGCTAAACAACGCTCCAACATCAGCTCTTCGTGCGCGGTGTCATCCAAACTCGTCGAGAGCAACGAACCACATGGATCACTTGATCAAATGGTCCGCAGTTTTTGGGAAACAGAAAATTGTTTGGAAGGAACCACGAAGGTAACAAAAGAAGAACTAGATTGTGAAATACATTTCCAAACAAACCATTGCCGTTTGGGTACTGGCGAGTACTCAGTCCGCCTTCCTGTCAAACTGAGTCCAAATATGCTTGGTGACTCATATCAATATGCTTTACGCCGATTAATCTCTCTAGAACGACGTTTGCAGCGAAGCGACAACGTAAGGTTACAGTATTCAGCGTTCATGCGAGAATATCTCGATTTAAAGCCCATGACTCTTGTGGATGCTCTCCCCAATGTACCAACATATTATCTTCCTCATCACTGCGTTTTTAAAGAAGATAGCACAACAACGAAATTACGGGTAGTATTCGATGGTTCAGCTTCTACAACAAGTAACTACTCTCTGAATGAAATTCTTATGACAGGTCCAAAAATTCAACCAAAACTTGCAGAAACTTTAATACGTTTTAGGTCAAGGCCCATCGCATTAACAGGTGACATATGCAAAATGTACCGCTGCGTACGCATCACCTCACCAGATGACTATCTTCAGTGCATACTTGGAGGGAAAACCCGATGGAATATGTTAAAACCTATAAATTAGAGACTGTCACTTATGGAACACGACCAGCATCATTCTTAGCTATTAGAGCTATGCACCAGCTGGCTAACGATGAAGCCGAATCGTACCCCCTTGGTGCTCAGATAGTACTGCGGGATTTTTATGTTGATGACATGATCACTGGATCCGATACTGCTGAGGAGGCAATTGAAATAATGGGGCAAACTTTGCAAAGGGTAACTTCAAAATACGAAAGTGGTGCTCCAATGGTCAAGCTGTAATAGCGCAGATTCCTCTAACTGATAGGGAAAAACTTCTAAGGTTTGACGACGGTAGCAACATAACAAAGGCGCTAGGGATGCAATGGAACACAGATCATGATTTATTTTTCTTTGCATTTACCCCATTTCTGAAACCAACAAAAATAACGAAACGCTCTGCACTTTCCATCATTGCCCGTTTGTATGATCCGCTCGGCTAAGTCGGCCCATTTGTATTAAAGGCAAAAATATTTCTTCAGCGTCTATGGATAGAAAAACTTGACTAGGACGAAAGTTTACCGATGTCTCATGAAACAAGTTGGGAGAACCTATGCAGCCAATTCGACGATGTCAAACATTTGACATTTCCCCGCTTCATCGCTAAAAGGAATGCATCATTGGAACTTCATGCCTTTTGTGACGCCAGTTTGTCTGCATATGCTACGTGTGTTTACATACGTGCTAGTAATGGTAAGAGCGTATGTATAAATCTGTTTTGCTCAAAGTCGCGAGTTGCTCCGATTAAGTCTCTCACTGTGCCGAAGCTCGAGCTGTGTGCTGCCTATTTGCTTGCTCAGTTAGTGCACTCCATCGCTCAACTTAATATTTTCAGCTGTATGTTTTATTGTTGGTCAGACTCCAGTATTGTGCTCTCATGGTTAAAGGAGGACTCATCCCGGTTCAACGTATTCGTAGCTAATCGCATTAACAGTATTCAAAATCTCACAGATGGTATGGAGTGGCGTTATGTCCCAACAGCTGTAAACCCTGCTGATATACTATCACGCGGAGCCACACCAACAGAATTACTAAATTCTTCGTTGTGGAAACATGGACCGCCGTTTTTGTCTAATCCGCACAATGAGTGGCCTAAATGCTGCGTTCGGACTCAAGAGCTTCCCGAAATGCGCAAAACCTTTTTGCTAACTACGCGCTCTGCTTCTGATATATCAATAAACTGCAAATACGTAAATTCTTTTGCATCTATGCAACGCATCTACGGTTACGTTTACAAGTTTGTGAAGAAGGATATCTCAGGTCACTTAACACCTAGTCACATTCAGAATGGAACATACTTCTTAATTCGCATGATACAAATGGTACACTTTTCAGCTGAGTATACCTCACTTCACTGCAGGCGGCCGCCGTAGCCGAATGGGTTGGTGCGTGATTACCATTCGGTATTCACAGAGAGGTCGTTGGTTCGAATCTCGGTGAAAGCAAAATTAATAAAAACATTTTTCTAATAGCGGTCGCCCCTCGGCAGGCAATGGCAAACCTCCGAGTGTATTTCTGCCATGAAAAAGCTCCTCATAAAAATATCTGCCGTTCGGAGTCGGCTTGAAACTGTAGGTCCCTCCATTTGTGGAACAACATCAACACGCACACCACAAATAGGAGGAGGAGCTCGGCCAAACACCTAACAGAAGTGTACGCGCCAATTATTTATTATTTTTATTTTTATACCTCACTTCAAAGGAAAGAAACAATTTCCTCTAAAAGTGCATTGTTTGCTTTATCACTTTTCTGGACCCGGTTGGGCTTCTGAGAGTTGGTGGCCGTCTCAAGAACACAAACTTAGATTTTGATTTGCTATATCCTATTATAATGCCAAAACATCATCCTCTTACAACATCTATGATTAGTTATTTCCATTTAAAATATCTACATGTAGGTCCTCAGGCATTGCTTGCAACGATTCGTTTACAATATTGGCCAATAGGTGGTCGGAAAACGGTGGCACAGGTTATCAATAAATGCATCATTTGTTTTCGCGCGAAACCAAAATTGGAACAAATCATGGCAGATTGACCGGGGGAACGAGTAAAATCGGCCAGATCATTTTTTACTACAGGAATAGATTTTTGTGGCCCGTTCTATTATCAGTCGGAAATACGGAACAGGCAACCACTGAAGTGCTACATCGCCTTGTTCATATGCTTTGCCACGAAGGGAGTTCATCTTGAACTCGTCAAGCATTTGTCGACACCCGCGTTTCTACCTGCGTTGCAAAGATTCATCAGCACACGAGGTAAACCTAAAACAATTTGGACGGATAACGCAACAAACTTTGTTGGAGCCAAAAACGAGCTGCTGGAACTAAGGCGATTATTTCTGAGTAGCGAACATCAACTTGAAGTGGCCAAACATTGTGTCGAAGATGGAATCGAATGGAAGTTTATACCACCGTCTCCTCATTTTGGTGGACTTTGGGAGCTGCTGTTAAGTCAGCGAAATTTCACTTCTACAGAGTCGTTTGTTCTTCGAGGCTGTCCTTCGAAGAGCTCCGCACACTTGTTTGCCAAATCTCAGCAGTAATTAATTCACGGCCTCTTATTCCTCTTACAGAGCATCCTGATGATCTTGCTGTTCTTACGCCGGGACATTTTTTGATTGGCGGCCCTTTCACAGCTACAGTAGAACCAGACATCACTGATCTGAATAGTAACAGGCTCAGTCGTTGGTAGCGAATTTCTCACATACAACAAATATTTTGGAAGAAGTGGAGTACAGAATATCTTACCCAATTACAACAACGATCCAAATGGCGAACCCATAGGGAAGGACTTAAAAAAGGTGCTCTAGTACTCATAAAAGACGAAAATCTTTCGCCGCTTCGTTGGCCTCTGGCACAAGTTATTGACACAATTCCTGGACCAGATAGTGTAGTACGCGTAGCAAGCCTAAAAACAACTTCAGGAATCACCAAAAGAGCTATAACTAGATTGTGCTTGCTGCCATTAGACGATCATCTTGAAAGCTTAAACTTTCAACGGGCGGAGGATGTTGGGAACCGCTGTAATGAATAGAACCCAGCACTTTCACTTTGCAATTTCTTTCGTATTGTTGTCATTTACACTCAATGCATACTTATATTACATGGGTTATTTCCCAAACCCAACGCGGTGATAGAATTGCGGTAAACTTAATCATTCGATGAAACGATGCAATAGCCCACAAATGTTATAACATTGCAATCTCCCCCAATTAATTTCCACCCAACAACATAGAGACAACACAACCACTTATTTCACCCACGAAAATATATACCAACAATTCAATGCATTCACAGCAAACCACACAATCAACAACGATAACCTGTTTTCTCCTGTTGATTCTCTACCAGCTCTACCAATTGAGCAACAAGATAGTAATATGAAATCAAAAACAAATACGGAATTATCTCCCTAATTTACTTTATAACCAACTACACCATTTTTGTCGCGCATAAAAACACTAGCCTACCTTCATAATGACCTCGATACTTTAATGGAACATTAATGGATATTTCAATAATTACCATGAATTGCTATTACTACTAAAAGAACTCCACCCATCCCTTTTATGCTTACAAGAAACTCATATCAGTCACAATAAGAAATCATATCCTCCAAGCTGATATGAAGTCCATTTTTTCAACTCACCCCAAAACCTATATGGTAAACAAGGTGTTGCCATTTAGTTAAAAGGGGAATACCTCACAACATTCAAAACTACACATATATTCGAAATTTTAAATCAAGGCAACTGCGCCCAGGCTATGGTTGGGCGACGTAAATGCTTGGAGTCGTCTATGGGGCTCATCATCTGTTAATGACAGAGGCACTATTATTGAAGACTCTTTGCTATCGACTAATATGGTTGTACTAAACGATGGAAATCCCACTCACTTTTCAACGCATCATACTTTCACGCACGTCGATATAATGGCATGTACACCAAAACTGGTCCCTCTCAGTACATGGAAAATAATCAATGACCTTCATGGAAGTGACTATTATTTTATTGTTACTGAAACAGTATCCACTAAGAAGCACAACAAAAACAAATATAATTCCAAGTTTTTGACAGACAAAGCAGATTGGACTAAATATCAAGAAATGTGCACAACTATATCCACGAAGTACCCGGTTTCAACCAATAATAATAAAGAAGCAGTCTCAATAAAAAAAGTTATTTGTACTGCAGCTCACTTTTCCATTCCGCAGACAAAAAACTTCAGCCTAACGCGATATACATCATGGTGGAATAATGATTTACAAAAACTACGAACTCTAAAGCAAAAGAGTTGGCACACGTATAAATGTACACGAGATTTTCACGATCTTTTAGTATACAAACGTAACAATGCCATTTTCAAACACGAAGCTAAAAAAGCAAAACGTGATGCTTTCGCAGCACAAAATAAAATTTGGCAGGACTTTGGGTATTAGGAAATTAAACGCAATAACCTGTATAAATGGGGGTGAAGTGTACGTTGCTTCTTGGGGGAAGGCACACAGAGGCGTATGGCAGTTGTGCCAGCAGCTTAAAGACCGACCATTGTGGTAGAATGCCACTCCAAGGTAGACTCAACAAAAATGTCTTACAAAGACGCGGCGTATAGCACGAAGTTGGGAATAATACCTCCTGACTATCCAACAACAATATGGTCGACGGAAAAACTAACGGCCATACAACATGCTATCCTGGAGGCTATAAGGAAAAAGCAGACTGGTGCTGCAAAGCCCAAATTTAATAGCTGCACCTTTCGCCCAGGATACATAGTTATATCATGCGGCTGCGATGATACGGCTAATTGGCTAAAGGAAGCAGTTCCTAAGCTGAAGCCGTGGAAAGATGCACAGCTGAAGATTGTGCAGGAGGCGTATATACCGCCCCCCACAAATCTTCAATCACTTTCCAGAATTGGACAGCACCTCAACAGAGGATATTATTACCCTAATTGACGGCCAAAACGAGGGCCTCAACACAAATGACTGGCGGGGTTCTCAAAAGAGTGCGCAAGGGTACTGTGATAGAAATCACTATTGCTATCGACCCAATCTCCGCAGAGGTCATAAAAACGTCCAACAATTGGCTGAACTACGGGTTCGGTAAAACCCAACTTCAGCCAAAATCTAAAGGCCCGACTGATCCGCCCAAGGTTACCGAAAAGGACTCTGAACCCTCGACGAAACAAAGCTCTGAGGAAGCGGGAACTTTGACTCCAACGGCTTCAATAGCCCAGGACGATAAGGCAAGCTGCTCCAGACACGAGGCAGAAAAGCCAACAACATCCGGCACTTGGCGCCATAACGTGGCCGAGGGAATTCGCATGCGACCCCCGCTGCAGGCTGATAAAAAAGCGCACAGCCACAAAAAGGATCGAAGAGGGGATCAGATGTCCGCTGAGGAAGCAGTCCTGCTGAAAAGCAACCGAGGCAAGAAAAAGGCAGCCATTCCCAAACGAAGGATCACTAGATGACCTGACCAAAACGAAAACCTCACAACATCAGAAGGCAACTCGGATGCCTTCAAATAAATCTCCATCACGCTAAAGCAGCCTCGGACGTGCTTACGAGGAGATTTAACCAAGAACTCTTGGATGTAGCTTTCATTCAAGAACCATGGGTACGTAAAGGAGTCGTTCTGGGACTCCAGAGCGTAAACGGTAAGTTGATATAGGTATGCATCTAACAAAGACCGTCCCAGAGCGGCGTTAATAATAAATAATCAACTAACCTTTATCCCAATATCACAGTTTATTACAGAAGACCTGGTGGCGATTTGGGTAAAAGTGCCAACGAGCAAAGGTGAGCATGAGGTAGTACTTGCCTCCGCTTACCTTCCAGAAGATGAGGTTACTGCTCCAACAAGGGAGGTTATAGCCCTGGTAGAATATTGTCAGCAAAAACGTCTCCGGTGGATCCTCTGCTGTGATGCAAATGCGCACCACACAGCGTGGGGGAGCACAAACATAAATCCAAGAGGTACCTTATTGAATTTCTACTTAGGTATAATATATCTATCCTAAATCGAGGCAACGAACCGACATTCATTAATGCAATCAGGGGAGAAGTCCTTGACATCACTCTCTCTAGCCATAATGTTTTGTCCGAAGTCTCAAATTGGCATGGGTCAGAGGAAACATCTATGTCGGAGCACAGACATATTAGATTTGATATAGGAGCGACCAAATCACAAATGACAACTTACAGAAGCCCCAGAAAAACTAATTGGGACTACTTTCACTTTTGCTTAGAACAAAGTGTTAACTGCTCTAGGCGTCACATTCGGCTTAGATCTGAGGTTCAGTTCGAATCGAACGAACTACAATTAAACATAACATCTGCGTTTCACGAAAGTTGTCCAGTAAAAGTGAAAAAGCCACAAAGAAATGTTCCTTGGTGGAATAGTACACTTTCCAACCTGCGTAAAGAAACAAGAACCTTATGGAATAGAGCTAAAGCAACGGGGACACTCACTTCCCTGGATCACTTGTGCTAGACGAGATCTCTGTACCGGCAGAAACTACCACATCTGCGACTGCTGAGAACTTAAAACTAGCAAACAAGCTATTCCATGAAAAGCGGGTACAATGGGCGATATCAACATTCAGCCCATACAAATCTCCTGGTCCTGATGGGATATTCCCCTGTCTTTTACAGCTGGGTGCACACCATATTATCCCTAATTTGACCAGACTATACAAAGCAAGCTTACTGTTTGGAGATTTGCCTACAAAATGGGCTGAGGTTCAGGTTGGGTTTATTCCAAAGGTAGGGGAAAAACCCGAACAATTGCCTAAATCATACAGACCAATTAGTCTCAGCTCATTTTTCTTTAAAACAATGGAAAAAATAGTTGATCAGTATATTAGGGAAAACAATCTAGCTAACTTCCCACTGCATCGACTTCAATTTGCCTATCAACAGGGAAAATCCACTGAGACTGCAATACACAGCCTGGTAGCAGTTATTGAAAAGGCTATTGAGTCCAAACAGATAGCCCTATGTGCATTTATTGACATATCAGGAGCTTTTGATAACACTTCCTATGAGACAATCTATAATGCCCTATATCTAAAGGTGGTACCTGAACCCATCACTAGATGGATAATATTCATGCTGAAATCTAGGACGATCAGCACCGAACTAGGAGGAATAATCAAATCTATTAAAACCACAAGAGGTTGACCTCAAGGTGGCGTACTTTCTCCTCTTTTGTGGACTCTAGTTATAGATGAACTTCTCCACAAACTAAACTAGGTTTTCATACTCAGGGTTACGCTGATGACCTAGTAGTTTATGTATTAGGCTGGCATGAGGAAACCGATTCGGATCGCATGCAGCAAGCCCTTACAATAATAAACAAATGGTGCACGGAAAAAGGGCTCTCCATTAACCCATCCAAAACAACACTTGTACCGTTTACTAGGAGAAGGAACATAAATCTCAAATGTCCGACCCTTAATGGAACAACACTTCAACTCTCGACAGAAGCGAACTATCTTGGCGTCAGTCTTGACAAAACGCTTACTTGGAATTCCCATATTGAGAGAGTTACTTCAAAAGCCACAAGGGCATTCTTTGCCTGTACAAGGCTTTTTGGAAAGACATGGGACTAAACCCTAGAATGACCTTCTGGACATTCACCACAGTTGTGAAACCCATAGTCACTTATGCATCCTTAGCATGGAGGCCCAAGGTCAAGCAAAGAAAGGCATCAAACGAATTACACAAACTGGATGCATTGGGTGTGCTCTTGAACATACCACCGCTTCCAATTCTAATTGAAAGGGAAGCTCGCTCGAGTGCCTTAAGACTAAAAGGTATATCTGAACTTAAAAGCGGGGATATGAAAGGACATTTAAAGATCTTAGAAGACTTCCTACATAGTCCCATTCTTCATAGGGATGATATACTATCACCCAAACCAATACTCTTCAGGAACTTCCAAATTATAATCAATGAACGAACAGACTGGAGAACTAACTCTATCACCTTCAAACCTGGCTCCCAGCTATGGTTTACTGATGGGTCCAAATTGGAAAATGGTAGAACAGGGGCAGGAATCAATGGGCCCAAATTCAAAAAATCGATTCCGATGGGATCCTACCCAACAATATTCCAGGCAGAAATACATGCCATTGGTCCTGAGCCTTTCTGTGGACTGACAAAAGGCCACATTAATGAATTCCTTAGGAAATGGGAGGAAAGAAAACTTGCCGCACACTGGCTAAACTGTGCCGGTCAGCGTCAAGCCAAACTATTCCTAAGTCCCAACAAAGGAATATCTGACAAACTTCTCTCACTAAACAGAGTAGATCTGCGTCTTTTAACCGGATACCTTACAGGTCACTGCAGCCTGAGGTACCATCTAAACAATATTGGTCTATCCGAGACCAATGTCTGCCGCTTTTGCCAACCAAGTAGCATTCCAAAAAGGCCATGGTACTTTAGATGCTCTGCTACATTTCGAACACTCCGCGGCAACCGCAATCGCCAATAAGGAGCATTTAACAGCTCTAAGTCTAGATTTCGAGAATGCATACGATTGCAGCGGTCCACACGTCGTCCTTCAAGAACTAGCCAACTTCAAAGTAGGCCTAAAAATTTACAACTTGGTTAAAACTTTTTTGAGCAATAGAAAATTCCGAGTTAAACTCAATAATAACCACTCACACTGCCTACCGTTGGAAAATGGTATACCTCAAGGCTATCCAATATCAGTCACAATATTAATGATCGCTTTCAATAAAATTAGCCAAATTATATCCCAGTTCCCAGTAGAACATTGTATTTATGCAGATGACGTTGTGATTTTTTCAAGAAGATTCGATCTGACTCAAGTCAAATATACTTTTACAGAAATCTTAAACAAAATTTGTGAATGGTCTCTCACATCGGCAGCCAACATATCATTTCAAAAATGTTACACTTTACATATTTGCCACAAAAAAACATGTGAGGGATTTAATTTAAGATACAATATTAAAATACCAAATGTAAATACACTGAAGCTCGTAGCTATCACTTTTGACCCCAAGTTTAACTTTAAGAAGCATTGCTTAGCTTTAAGAAAAAAGTTATTTGATAAACTAAGTATTATTAAGTTTCTCTCATCGCAAAGATCAAATATTCATCCGAATATCCTAACCAACACAACTAAGGCTCTACTCCTGTCGGCCATGGATTACGGCCCTCCAATATATGGGCACCACGCTGGAAACTCACTTAAAAAACTTTACGCGCCATACCATTCGGCTATCAGACGCAGCGTCAGCGTCAGCGTCAGTCAAGTAAGACTCGAATTGAGCACATTACGACTGATACCTAAACTTTTTATACCCATAACCCTACATTACACAACAAAGTAAAACAAGCGCTTACGCGAAAGCATATAAAAATGCAGCTATCTATCGGGTTGTTCAAAAGTCAGTGCATCTCGATCTTGATATGAAAGCAAGGTGCTTAAAAATTAGCAAACACCTCCCGTGGGCTCTACATTCCTCTTTTTTTGAAGACGAATTAATGTGCTTTCCAAAGCACAACACTTGTGCAGATATTTCAAACAAGTTTTTACGAGTCGGAAATGCCAACTTTACTCCAACGGTTGGACTTTCGTATATACCGACGGATAAAAAGGTTATACTAATACCGCGCATGCAGTTCTTTCTGACGATTCTTGCATTATAAGCAAAGGGTTGCTATCACCCTACAGCTCCATTTTCTCAGCTGAAGCCTATGCTGTGAAAGAAGCAGCAAAATGGGCTGTAACGTCAAAAGGAAAATATACCATATGCACCGATAACCTCTCAACAATAATGGCTATACAGAACGCAAATGCATATAAGACTAAAATAAAATTAATGTGGGTACCGAGGCACTGCGGTATCCACGGCAACGAAGCTAAAAATGTACCGCATATGCCCTGCTACTACGTACAGACAAACGAGAAAAATGATATATAATATTACGCTATATTTACAAAATGAAAGAAAATCAACAGAAGGAGTTATGGAGCACTCACAATAACCGGTATCGCCTTATTAATCCTAACAAAACTAAAACAACCTACCCTACAACCTGTAGCGCTCAGAGTTTTCTCAAGATTACGCCGCGGACATTGTGCACTTTCACACCAATATCTTCTGAATAGAAACTACGATCCAGATTGCGATCATTATAACAGCACATCAACATCGACGCTACACATCGTGGATACATTCCCAGCACTCAGCAAGATCAGCGGAGAAATATTTTCGTCGAACACGCCATCTGAGCTTTTAAAAGCCCCTACTGCAGAAAATATTTCAAGAATATTCAAATATATCACCAAAGCTAAATTAAGTAACAAAATTTAAAGAACTTAAACTATTAACTTTGATTTAGGATATACGAATTATTATTAATTATACCAATACCAATATACTAGCAAGTTAAATTTATTTTTGAAAATAAAATAAATTTGTTGAAGTTTTATTTTTATTAAAATGGAACAAGTTTGATTACACTTCAAAATAAATTTGTTCTTTACTCTTCAAGGTGACTTTGAGGACCACTTTTAACATTAAAAGCTATACCTATTCAATTTATTTTAACAGTTAGATTTATACTTAAAATGAAGAGAGAAAGATTTCCCCATTTATTCTTACAACAATTAAATATATAACTTACATAGCTAATTATTACAGTTAGATAATGAAGAGAGCGAGAGCGAAAGGGGAAAGTTACTTATAATATATAACTCGCCTCTCCTTAAAGAATTCGAGTCTCGTCGAATCTTTTACAAATATATTGTACAATACGAAAATTTAATATTTTCTTATAGTGATACAGATTTAAATCACAACTTAACATAAAACATGAAATATATTTAAGTTGTTTAGGGGTTTTTTTTTCCAAGATAAATATTAAACTATATTAGCCATAAATATTCATTTCTTATTCTATAGTTTACATTTAAAAAAAAATAAATATAGTGTGATTTAATATAAAAAAAAAATATTAACGAATAGTTTTCCAGGGTTTGTTCTACAAATCCATTTCATTTTTTTTATTCTTGTTTTTTTATTTATTTTTATTTTATTTTATAGACTTTAATGGGCGTCTAAATTGTGCAGTGTCTACTTTATTAGGGTTGCTGTGGTGGTATCTATTAAATCTTTTAGCAGTTTTTTGTCTAATTGCAGTAGGATTTTTAATATATAAATTAGATTTTTGTAAATTAAGTGTAATATTTTCTCTATCAATGGTTTTCTTTTTAATTGCTTCAGATCTTACTTTAACCTCTTTTAAATTTATGTGTAACTTATTTATAAAATCAATTGGTTTTAATTTAGTCGTGCTGTGAATTGTATTATTATAGTAATTAATTGCCATTAGTACTAATTCTTCAGAGTCATTAATATTTTCAGCGTTTTTTAATATTCTTATATGCTCTAAGAGAGTCGAATGCATTCTTTCTACATCTGAATTTCCTGTGTGCGAATTCGGTGTTGTAAAATGAGTTTCTATATTATTTTCTTGGCAGAACAGCTTTATAAGTGCATTATTGAATTCATTATCCATAATAATTTTATCAGGTTTTCCTAAGAATGCGATTCGCTCTTCGATTTTAGTTTTAATTGTTACCATATTTTTGTCATTTAGTTTATGTGCGGTTCCTAATTTCGTAAATTTGTCTATTGTTGTCAAAAAGCTAGTCTTTTGTATCTGAAAAATATCCATATGTACTATTTCATTTGGTTTTTCTGGTGTTGGAGTATGTTGAAATATTTTATTTATTGGTTTTCTGTCATATTTGTTTTCATTACATATTCTGCAGTTATTACAATATCTATTTATAAATTTTAATAATTTACGATTATAATAATTATCTTTTAATTCTTCGAAATTCTCCTGGATTCCTCTATGGTTACCTTTAATATGAATATCATCAATGATACTCTTCAGCTACTGATCAGCTACTTTATTCTCCTTTCCCTTAATATATTCAATATCGAGATCAAATTCATCTAATAATATTTTCCATCGGATGATTCTAGAATTGGGCTCTTTAAGTGAATAAAGCCATTTCAAAGGCTGATGATCAGTTTGAACCAGAAACTTTCGACCAAAAAGGTATGGACGGTAATATTTCACTGACCATACAATGGCTAATAATTCCTTTTCTAGCGTTGAGTAGTTTTTTTCATGTCCATTTAAAGTCGTACTGGCGTAACTTACTGGTTTGCCATCCTGGCCTAACACCGCGCCAATAGCAGCATTGCTTGCATCCGTGGTCAATACAAATTTTTTATTAAAGTCTGGATAGCATAGTATTGGTGGATTTGTTAAAATTTTCTTCAATTTTTCGAAAGCGTCAATATAAGATTTGTCATTAATATCAATTTTACTATTTTTTTTAAATATTTTATTATAGGGCTAGCAACAAAGGAATAGTTCCTAATGAATTTCCGGTAATATCCGGTTAAACCTAAAAAAGATTTAATTTCTTTTACTGACTTTGGTAGCTCCAAGTTTTGTATTATATTAATTTTCTCGGGGTTGGGCTTTATCCCCTTATTTGTTATGATATGACCAAGAAAGTTTGTTTCTTTCGATAAGAATCTACACTTATCTATTTGAACCTTTAAATTGTAATCATTAAGTTTATTAAATACTTTTTGCAAGCTTTCTAAGTGTTCGGTTAGCGAGGTTGAAAAGACTAGTATATCATCCATATAAGTTATACAAATTTTATTTATATAATCTGCCAAAATGTAATTTAGCATTCGCTGAAATGTAGCGGGCGCGTTTTTGAGACCGAAGGGCATTCGAATGAACTCGAAGTGACCACGGGGCGTTGAAAAAGCCGTTTTCTCAATGTCGCTTTCCTCCATCAAAACCTGATGAAAGCCTTTCGCAAGGTCCAAGGACGAGAAATATTGTGCCTTACCTAACTTGTCAAATAACGACTCTATATTTGGCAGAGGAAATTTGTCATCCACAGTTATTTCATTTAACTTCCTAAAATCTATAACTAATCGCCATTTCTGCTGGTTCGAATTATCGGACTTCTTTTTAACAATCCACAAAGGGGAATTATAAGGCGATTTGCTGGGGCGTATTACATTTTCTTTTAACATTTCATTTATTTGCTTTTCTATTTCATTTTCTAAAATCTGTGGGTGCCTATAATTCTTGCAGTATACTATTTTGTTAGAAGTAGTTATTATTTTATGTTTTACACAGGTAGTGTAGTTAAATTTTGGTTTTTAATATAAAACGTCTTTTTATTTTTATGTAAAAAATTTTCTAATAACTTATTTTCTTCCTTATTTAAGTTTGTAGGCATTAAATCTTTGAATTTATCTAGCTCAAATTTTTCTATATAATTAATTTCCTCATAAGAAATGTTAAATTTATAGTCAATTAGTTTTATTTCATTATTATTTACTTTAAGAGTATTATTTTGAAAATCTATTATAGCTCCAAAGGGCTGTAAAATATTTATTCCTATTATGCCATCGAATTTTTTATCAATAAAATTAATTAATTTAACAGACATGGTGCTATATTTTTCTTTGAATTCGTCCGGCACATTTACTATTACTTCATCTATAATAATATTATTACCGACCAGGGTATTTAATAAAATTGGTTTTATTAAACTTTTCTTCATTCCTATATTGGAAAAAAATTATAGTCTCCGAGGGTAGTAGCAGCACCACTATCAATTAGGCATCTTGTTTTTGTATTATTTATAGTTAATATTACTATGGGTAATGATAATTTCGAGGCTGCACAGGAAAATTTTCTGTAACGTGAATTGCATCAATTTCCATTGGTTCTTCATTATTACTTAAATGTCTATTATATGAATGATTTTGTCGTAAATTACTAAAATTTTCTAAGTCATAATTTTGGGTTTGTTGTTGCTGATTATTTCTGTTAAGAGTGTTAAAAGTTTGCGTTTGAAAATTTCTGAAATTTCTGTTACAATTATTAAAACCACCACTATTATTTCTATTATTACGGCTACTATAATTAGGAATGTTGCTTGAATTTTGAAATCTTTGAAAACCATTCCTATTTAATGAATTATTTGCATTTTGAAAGTTATTATTAGGAAAGGTATTGTTATTTGGATAATCATTATTGTTTTGAAAACTTTTATGCGCAAAACTATTCGCTTGTTTATTATTTACTAGTTTTATATCATTTAGTATATTATTTTCTAAATAAAATGTATAAGCTATGTTAATAGATCTAATATTATTTTGTAGCAAAAGAGATTTAATACTAATAGGTAAGTAGTTTACATAAATATCAAAAATTAGTTTTTCATTATGTTCAGGTGTATACAAAATGTCAGGTTCTAAGCTATACTTTGTGTTCATTAAACTTAAAATTTTACTTAATTTATAATGTAATTCCTCAATGTTTCTAGCTTCTTCGTTTAGTGCGTCACTTCTTAAATTAAAAAAACTTCTTTTTACTCCAAATTCCTCCTTAAGCTTAACTATTATACTTTCCCATGTAGGGTTAAATAAGGTTTCGGCTGCCTTTAACGCCTTACCTTGCAGTCTATTGCTTAATACTGATTTTATTGTCTGTTGATGTTCTGCTGGCGTTAGCTGCAACACAGTTGCGACGTCCCTCAGGTAGTTGCTGAGCGTATATTCACTGCTCCCGTTAAATGCAGGCAAGCTCCTCGCTTCACGCAAGCTCTCAGCTAACGTCAAAGCCATTGTGGGTGTTGTTGTAGTTCTAAGCACACGCTGCTCTGCTCCTTTCTCTAATTATAGCTGGCTTGCTTTCTCTTTCGTGTTTCACGCCGTTAGCACTGGAATGCACACCGTACACTTTCTTCTCTTTTTCCGTTAACTTTTAACTTCTAGTAATTCGTTTTCGTTTTCCTTTTTTTTTTTTTTGTTTTTTGTTTTTTTTTTTACGAAGCAATTTTTTTTCTTATTTGCTATTCTTTTATTTTCGGATTAATTATTACACGTAATATTTTTTAGTTTAGTTTTTAGTTTTTAAGTTTACAAAAATTTCGCTTTTTGCCACACTTTAGCAATGTCCACTTGAATCGTTTGCGGTTCACATCGGTTTGTTGAAAATTTTAACCTTTTCTTTTCCCGATTATCACTGGATATGTTTTAAATAACATATCCCATCCTCGTCGCCAGTTAAATTTATTTTTGAAAATAAAATAAATTTGTTGAAGTTTTATTTTTATTAGTTTTATTTTTATTAAAATGGAACAAGTTTGATTACACTTCAAAATAAATTTGTTCTTTACTCTTCAAGGTGACTTTGAAGACCACTTTTAACATTAAAAGCTATACCTATTCAATTTATTTTAACAGTTAGATTTATACTTAAAATGAAGAGAGAAAGATTTCCCCATTTATTCTTACAACAATTAAATATATAACTTACATAGCTAATTATTACAGTTAGATAATGAAGAGAGCGAGAGCGAAAGGGAAAAGTTACTTATAATATATAACTAGCACGTATTATGTACACTAAGCAGCTGAAGGCATTGTTGCTAGTGCTCTCACAAATATGTAATATATAAAGGTTGTCAAAAAAGTCTTGCGGTATTTTTATTGAATTTTCAATTGTTCATAAAATTGGTTATAATAATGCGATTTAAGTCAAATATGCGCCGTTTTGTTCGAAGACGAGTTCCCAACGAGATGCCAACTTCATAATGAAGCTCTTATAGAAGCTCGCTTCCCTATTGTCAAAAAACTCGGAGAGCCAATTTTCACAGGACTCTCTTGTGAACAACTTCCGACTACCAAGCTCGTTCGCCATGGACAGAAATAGATGGTAATCACTTGGTGCGAGATCCGGACTATACGGTGGATGCAAAAGAACCTCCCATCCGAGCTCCCGGAGCTTCTGGCGCGTCACCAAAGATGTGTGTGGCCTGGCGTTGTCCTGATGGAAGACAATTCGGCCTCTGTTGATCAAAGATGGCCTCTTCTTCATGAGGGCTGCATTCAAGCGGTTCAGTTGTTGGCAGTACAGGTCCGAATTGGCCGTCAATCCAGGCTTGGCCACGGTCTGGGCAGCTTCACCGCTTTTCGACCACGACCGTTTGCGCTTCACGTTGTCGTAAGTCACCCACTTTTCATCGCCAGTCACCATCCGCTTCAAATACGGGTCGATTTTGTTGCGATTCAGAAGCGATTCGCATGCATCCATACGGGCAAAAATGTTTTTTTGCGTCAAGTCGTGAGGCACCCATACATCGAGCTTCTTTTTGAATCCAAGCTTCTTCAAATGGTTTATAACGGTTTGATGACTCATGCCCAGCTCTTGGCCTCTTGATGCTACGGCTGCTACTATGCCGGTCTCTTTCGATCAATTCAGCGATTTTATCGCAATTTTTGACGACAGGCCTTCCGGACCGTGGCGCATCTTCGATCACCTCTGCACCAGAACGAAAACGTTGAAACCATCGTTGTGCGGTGGAAATGGAAACTGTATCGGGTCCATAAACTGCACAAATTTTATTGGCAGCATGAGATGCATTTTTGCCTTTATCGTAGTAGTACTGTAAAATATGCCGTATTTTCTCTTTATTTTGCTCCATGTTTGCGACGCTATAACTCACGAACGACTAAAAGCAAACAACAATTAATCAAACACGTGTTAGCACGTGAAAAGAGCTTTCCAAAAAGCTCTAGCGTGAACCGATGCGACGAATACAACTAGAACTACGCGCTTGCAAAGACAAGCTTGCGGAAATACCGCAAGACTTTTTTGACAACCTATTATTTATTTATAAGTATATTTCATTATATTAAATAAATAAATAAATATTTATATATAATATTACGTTATATTAAAAAAATTCAATTTCATCAAATATAAAATCAGAATAATGATAAATTATTTGGTATTGTATTGCGTGCGCAACTAAGTTCCCAGCAAAAACATAATCGCCGTTATCGCGAGTTATATTTTCATCCGAAAAATTTCACCTTTTTTGTTCGCCTTATCGGCATGGTATTTTTCATGTTCCAAAAATATTTCGCCTTACTGGCAATTCTTTATTCGGGCGAAATGAACGAGCGGGAAACAGAAATGTATTCACTTCTGTTTTGCAGGCGAACACGAAAGAATTCAAATGTAAGTATTTTTTTTCTTTTAAGCAATAGACATTTTTTAAATAAATGTACTCTTATTTTTAGGAGTAAATAAATAAATAAATCGCAATCTGAGAGGCTCTTGGATGAAATGCTGCAAAATCCAGATATTGCAAGAGGGTTTGTGAAAGAAAATCGCCAGAAGGTGGCCGAATTCCGGAAGCGGCTTACTTTGGCGTTAAATAGCGTAGGCCCGCCTGTTAAGACTGACTTTGATGTGAAAAAGGTAAAAATGTATGTTTATAAAGCCTGATTATTTTCACAAGATATCTATTAACTAGGTATGGACTGACCAAAAACGCTACGTACGCAAGAAGGCTTCACACAACAAAATGCATGAAAGAGGAACAGGAGGCGGACCCAATACAGACTTTTTCGAATGCAGAAGAGGCAATATACCAACTGCTAGATATTAAAGAATCTGTTGATGGCATTGAAACTTCCTAATGCTATGGTTTGCCTGCAAAAAAAGCAAGGGTCAATCCTAATACGGAAGACTTGTCAGAAATTGTTGTTTTGGATGAAGAAGTTCCTGGTAGTAGCGCGTGGGATAGTGGACCTCCTGTTCCTCAGCATGAAAGCGAATATTCTCCAAAGAGCAGCAAGCAGCCAAACAGTGCAACGAAGCCCAAAAAGCAAACAAGTAGTGAATTGGTCATAAAAGAGCTGGAAACACAACAAGAACTATGCACTAAAGTAGGTGAAACCTTGGAAGAGATGAAGACGCACAATAAAGAAATGCAATACGGTACAAAAAAGATATATCTTACTTTAGAACGTTTATCCGATTAAAATGAAAAAAAACTAAATGAAATGGAAAGACATAATTTAGAATTGGAACAAAATTTCACTTCAAATCAGCTGATATACTCTATTGAGAATTGATTGCGAACAAATTATTTATTTTCTATTGTGCTAATTTCGTAAGCAAGCGTAAATTTCCTTAAAATAAAGTAAAAATATACTTCAAAATTTTCTAGAAATATGTATAGTATTGCGCTTAGGTTATTATTGAGCGAGCGTGAGGAAAATTTGAACGTGAAAGCGCTCAAGAGGCGATTAAGGGACAATTCCAACCCTTTGGAGCTAAGTGATTCAATGTGAGATAACAAAAAATGCTAATGGGAATTTGCAATACTAACTTAATTTCTTATTTTTTAGGTTTCAGCAATATTACAGGCTAAACAAGCCGGCATTTAAGTACTAGCTAGATGTCCTTACTAACTCCTTGCCACCATTGAAGCAGAAATGCGGAATTCCGCCTATTGTAAAATTGAGCGCATGTTTGCGATTTTTCGCAGAAGGAGGACATCAAAAAGGCGTTGGGAAGGACCATGAAGTGGGCCTAGCTCAATCTTCTTTCAGTGAAGTACTGACAGAAGTGCTGAGTATTTTCGAGCTACTACTTTGTCCACAATGGATAAGTTGGCTCACTTTAATTGAACAACGCCAAATAGCACAGGATTTTTTTACAAAATACGCAATGCCAGGAGTTATAGGATGTGTTGACGGAACACACATTAACATAATATCCCCTTCAAAAAACATTCATCAATTTTACAACAGAAAAGGCAAATGCAGTTTTAACGTTATGCTCGTAAGTACTATATTCGTAATTAAAGTTAAAGTAAGAAATAAATATGTATACATAAATGGCTTTTCAGGTATGCGATAGTAATCTGAAGACTCGTTTTATAGATGGGACACATACTGGTTCTTGCCACTATGCCTTTATATGGAACTTAAGCAGCTTATGACATGAAATGATGGGAAAATATTTGCAAACCCACAACAGAGTTTGGTTACTAGGTAACAGATTAAAACCAACGAAGAGCATATATAATTTCAAACTTTTCAGGAGACGCTGGGTACCCGCTAGAGCCGTGGCTACTTACTCCATATAGAACACCAGAAAATAATTCAGCTCAGGCCAAATTGAATGAAGTACACACACGTTGTCGAAATATAATCGAAAGAACCAATGGGGTTCTAAAAAACCGATGGAGGTGTCTGTTAAGCGCTAGAGAGTTGTACTATGCTCCTGTAAAGGCAGTAAAAATAATTAACGTTTGCGCTGCGTTGCATAATATTTGCATTCATTACAAAAGTGATCCACATTTTTCTAACCCATCTGTTAATGGAGAATTCAATGAGATTTCCATGGCAGATTATCAACAAATTGTTGAAGTCAACAGTAACTATCTGGCAGAGGGTCAGCGCATTCCTACAGATATAGCAAACACTTTTATTACATTAAATATTTTGGACGATATAAAAAATTAGCTGTGCCAATATTTTAGTTCGCCCCTGTATTTAAAATAATAAAAATCAGTCTTACTTAAATTATTTTTAGTCTTTGGATTGGCGATTTCGCAAAATTTCTATATTTGGTTCCATTAATTCTAACGCCCTTCGATTAGTTGCAATTAGGTTTTCGATTTCTATTTTTTTTTTCATTTTGATCGGATAAACGTTCTAAAGTAAGATATATCTTTTTTGTACCGTATTGCATTTCTTTATTGTGCGTCTTCATCTCTTCCAAGGTTTCACCTACTTTAGTGCATAGTTCTTGTTGTGTTTCCAGCTCTTTTATGACCAATTCACTACTTGTTTGCTTTTTGGGCTTCGTTGCACTGTTTGGCTGCTTGCTGCTCTTTGAAGAATATTCGCTTTCATGCTGAGGAACAGGAGGTCCACTATCCCACGCGCTACTACCAGGAACTTCTTCATCCAAAACAACAATTTCTGACAAGTCTCCCGTATTAGGATTGACCCTTGCTTTTTTTGCAGGCAAACCATAGCATTAGGAAGTTTCAATGCCATCAACAGATTCTTTAATATCTAGCAGTTGGTATATTGCCTCTTCTGCATTCGAAAAAGTCTGTATTGGGTCCGCCTCCTGTTCCTCTTTCATGCATTTTGTTGTGTGAAGCCTTCTTGCGTACGTAGCGTTTTTGGTCAGTCCATACCTAGTTAATAGATATCTTGTGAAAATAATCAGGCTTTATAAACATACATTTTTACCTTTTTCACATCAAAGTCAGTCTTAACAGGCGGGCCTACGCTATTTAACGCCAAAGTAAGCCGCTTCCGGAATTCGGCCACCTTCTGGCGATTTTCTTTCACAAACCCTCTTGCAATATCTGGATTTTGCAGCATTTCATCCAACAGCCTCTCAGATTGTGATTTATTTATTGATTTACTCCTAAAAATAAGAGTACATTTATTTAAAAAATGTCTATTGCTTAAAAGAAAAAAATACTTACATTTGAATTCTTTCGTGTTCGCCTGCAAACCAAAAGTGAATAAATTTCTGTTTCCCGCTCGTTCATTTCGCCCGAATAAAGAGTTGCCAATGAGGCGAAATATTTTTCGAACATGAAAAATACCATGCCGATAAGGCGAACAAAATTTTTCGGATGAAAATATAACTCGCGATAAGGGCGAATAAAATAGTGGCAGTGACAAAATGCTTACAGTTGAAAGAGTGCGGTACAGTGTATGTATAAGCGGTCACAATGGTACATAAGTGTTTTCGGCCAAAAAAAAGGCAGTTTTAAAAAACCTGTTTAAAAAAAGCCTTAGAGCCTTGAGCCTTAAAACATATAAAAATAAAAAGTACCTAAGTGCCGTAATTAGTGCAGTTCACTGCCCTCGCATCGCTTTCACAATTCTCTCTGCTGCTATACTCTCCGCTGCTCTCATCTCTGTTACCGTTGCTGCTACTGTAGTCACTGCTGCTGCCGTCATCGCCCGCTGTCGCTGTAATTGGTACCGCTGGTTCTGTTGCTGCCATCCAGGAATGACCTGCACCTGCATCCTCTGCCAAAGGAAAGTCAAGGCTTGGAATAAGCCTATACAGGCAACAAGTGGGATAAATTGAAAGTTATGGCTGTTGTTAATAAACACTTGAAATTTTTTTGTAAAACCCTTTCACTTTCTCACATATATACATACGTACATAAATACATATCTTCATATATAAATGTATGGACACACTCCCATATGTGTACATGTATATGCAATTATTTATACATGCATATATATACGTATATTATACTCCGCGAAAGTGAAACAAGGGTACGTTGGGATTTGCTAATAAAGGGTGTGACGTTAAACGCGAAATCGTTAATAAATTTAAAATACAAAATTATATAAATTAAATACTTTTTTTCGAACAATAAGTTCAATTAAATTAAAATGAATATACAAATAAATAAATTAATTGTAAACACAGATTGTTAACAAGGAAACAATTCAAACAAAAATCAATTTTTCGAAAATTTGTGGAACACCTTTCGTAGTATTATGCCCTTGTTCTTGCTAATCTTTTCGTGGCCTGACCACAGCCTTGTCCAACAGCTATTTTTCGTTTTCCTGATTGAGATTTTTGCAGGTTATTCAACCATATTTTCGTTTTCGTTTTTTCAACCACAAATTCTCACAGATATTTTTCCGTTTCTGCTGACATTGAGCAAATTTTTCGGGAGTTTAAATAATTTAACTCAAAATGAGCAAGCCAAAGATAGCAATTCCAAGCCTCTCTCCAAGTAAGGAGATGAAGGAATTGAAATCATTAAAGCGCCAGCGAACTGTTGCAAAAAATAGTATAGTGCGCATAAAGACGGGTCTCCTCGAAAAAACAAATTCGTTAGATCCAATTGAATTCGAGTATCGCCTTGACATTTTTAACTCTCATGGCGATAAGCTTATGAAGAGTCAGTTGAAAATTCAAGAATTTGACGAGGAAGACATGGTCCGTGGGAAATTAGAGGACCCAATAGTGAAAACTAAGTCCGTTATAAAATCTATTTTAGCGAGAAATAAATAGTTAATAGCCGAAACATCTTTTGTTGCACCTCCCAGCTCGCGACTACCGAAAATGTCGCTACCTAAATTTAAAGGGGAATGTTCAGAATTTAAAAATTATATGAGTCTGTTCGAGAGTTTAGTGAACAACGATTCTACAGTCCCAGACATCGAGAAATTGAGTCACTTGGTTAACTGCGTGTCTGGTGAAGCTTTGGGCACGGTAAAGGCCTTCCAAATGTCGGAAGAAAATTATTCTAAGGTGTTGGTTAGTCTCCAAATAGTTTATTACAATAAATGATTAATATTTTTCAACACAATTTCCAAACTTTTACAGCTGCCAACTATCCCAAAGCCATCTGCGCTTTCATTGCGCTCAATGGTTGATATAGTGCCGGCTGTTTACGACTCAATGCTGTCGTTAGGTGACGAGAAAAACATTACAAACGCTATCATAATTCATCTGGTAATGTCGAAAGTTGACCCCATTACTTGGTCGAAGTGGAAAGAACAGATTTGGATTATGATAAGCTGTCATTATGGCGTGAGTGTGAAGCAGCATTAAATAAACGCTACCATCTATCTGCCGATGAAGCCTCAACGTCGAGGCTGAAGCCGTCAATCAGCCACAGCATACAGAAACCCCACCTGCGGAAAGGACAAAATTTGCCCTACTGACTTCAAACATAAAACAGTCGGTGTGTCCACACTGTAAATCAAAGGATCTACTTTTAATGCTCTCTCTGCTCAGCAGCAATTTGAGTTTGCTAGATCAGGCCCCGTATGAATAAATTGATTGCGAAACGGGCACTCAATTTCAAAGTGCAAAGCGAATCGGTGTCGTGTTTGCAACCGTTCGCATCACACGTTGCTGCACCAGTACCCACACGACGAATGCGCCAGATCGCGTTATGTTGGCTACAGCCGTAGTCAACGTAAAAGGTAACTCCGCAGAGTACCTGCCCTCACGAACCTTGCTTGATTCTGGATCCCAGGTGAGTTTCATGACAGAGGATATGGCGCAGAAATTACGAATTCTTCGCGAAGGTACGACCTTTAATATTATCGGCATCGGAAATGCAACTAAAAAAGTAAGGACGAAATTAAATACGTTTGTTAAATCGCGGGTCAATCATTACGAGTTTTCGGAAGGATTTTGGATAATGCGATCCATTTCAGCCAGTCATCTAGATCGTAACGTAAATATTAATGGCTGGAAAATTCCTAAAAACATTAGCTTAGTGGACCCAGCATTTTATAAGGCTCAAAAAGTAGATCTTCTCTTGGGTGCTGAAACATTTTTCGAGCTTTTAGCTGTAGGCCAGATCGAGGACAGCCCCAATAACCCAACATTGCAAAAGACACTTTTATGCTGGGTTGTGTCTGGCAAATACGCCACCAACCAACGTCCTCCTTCCACTATCAGTAGCACCTTATGCCATACTGAAGAAGATCTAACAAATATAGATTCAATTGTCCAAAGATTCTAGGCGATGGAAGAAATTCCTTTCATAGGATAGTTTCACAAAATTCACGCCTGGACAAATTGATAGTGAAAATTTTTTCGTAAAAAGTACTAAAGTTTTGCCGTCTGAAAGGCTTTAACTATGACTGCCTTTCAAAGATGACCGTAAGTTACTCAGTAATTCCTATGAAACCGCAGCTCGGCGGTTTCAGTCCCTGGAGAGAAAGACCTTGAAAAATCCAGAACTTCGTCATATGTATCTGGACTTCATGAATGAATACATCGAATTGGGCTACATGAGCCCCACAAGTAATAAGAGCGCGAGTGAGCCACACTACTTCATTCCGCATCAATGCGTCCTTCACCCTGAAAGTACGACTACTAAATTACGTGTTGTTTTCGGCGCGTCAAGTCGTACCTCTTCTCAAATTGCGTTGAATGAATCCTGATGGTTGGGCCGACCATTCAAGAAGAGCTGTATTCAACACTTCTTCGTTTTCGGTTGCATAAATAAGCATTTACGGTCGACATTACTAAAATGTGCCGCCAAAATCTCATGCACTAAGAAGACAAAAACTTTCAGCTTGTATTGTGGAGACGGCACCCCTCTGAGCCAATTGAAATTTTTCGACTTAACATCGTAACAAATGCTCTGCGATGCCAAATATGTATCCACTCGGTTCAAAGGCCATAAAAAGAGATGTTTATGTCGACGACCTACAGGATCCGAAAATTTCGAATCTCTAGATCTTATTAGAAGTGAGGTAGTTAACATATTAAACTAAGGTAAACACCCATCATTCCGCCCATCTGATTGTGAGAGTTCTGAGAAGACCTCAAACTTCAGTGACACAGACTCCACAAGAACACTTGGAATTCATTGGTTGCCGAAGGAAGATTTGTTTCGAATTGTCTTAGATGACAACTTGACCAGTTTACGAGCCACAAAGCGAAACATATTAATAGTTTCGGCTCGTCTTTTCGATCCTCTACTTCAGCTGCCATCAATAAGTGTTCCTCTGTTTGTACATACTGAGTCGAGTGCAAGCTGCCAAATTCATGGCTTCGCCGGCGCCTCAATATGAGCGTATGGCTGCTGCGTATACATACGTAGCCATTCGGCTGATGGAACGAAATGTACGCTGCTTACTGCAAAGTCTAAAGAGGCTCCGCTGAAGACTAAATCTTTTCCCCGTCCAAAGCTTTCGGCAGCCCACTTGTTGGCCAAATTATTGTCACGAATAGCGCCAATGTTGAGTCGGCCAATGAAAATACAAACTTCTGGACAGACTCCGAAATTGTTTTGCATTGGATCAAAACACATCCGTCTGTACTACAGACTTTTGTTGCAAGCAGAGTGTCTGAAATCCAAGAGGGGACGGATAAAGCTACTTGGGGACATCATCCGAGACCGCATTTGGCTGGTCAATGTTCGAGAAGCCCGTAGTCGTACCGTTCGAAACTGCAGACTGCTTTCATTATAAGCCGAAGCTGCAAACCCAAATAATGGGAAATTTGCCTGCCGATGGACTTCTTGCACTACGACGCTTTCTAATAAGTGAAGTCGATTTTTGTGGTCCCGTATATACTATATTAAAAACATATATCGCAGTGTTCGTTTGTTTCACTTCAAAGGCAGTACATTTAGAACAAGTAACAGACTTCTAAATGTTTTATTTTCGCCCTTAAAAGGTTCATTGGACGCCGAGGGATGGCGCAGAAAATATACAACGACAACACCACCCACTTCGTCGGCGCCGATTGCAAGCGTCGCGAGCTGAGGGAAGCTTTCGAGGTCCAACAAGCAGAAGTCCAAAAGTATGCAACGGGCGCAGGATTCACCTTCGCCTTTATACCACCCAGGGCGCCGCACTTCTGCGGGTTATGGGAGGCGCCAGTGAAGTCAGCCAAACATCTTCTCGTGCGGGCAATCAGCAACACGCTGCTCACCACTCGCTCGTCGGGTTGGTGAAAAAAGTTTATTTGACAAAGAGTATGCATTGGTTGTAGACATAGAGGGTGCCTTCGCCAACATAAATGCAAACGCTATAGTAGATTCTTTAGACGATTTTGGAGTTGAACCACATGTTGTTGCCCTGATAGAAGCTGTACTCGTCAGAAGAAAGGTAACGGCCAAATTAGGCGGCACTACTCTAGGGTCTGTAGAGGCACACCGCAAGGTGGAATCCTCTACCCTCTTCTTTGGATTTTGGCGGTAAGCTCCCTATTGGTGACCCTGAAAAGAGGGGGCTGCCACATCACTGCTTACGCAGATTATCTAGCAATTGCCGTTAAAGGCAAATACCCTTATGGATATTCTGCGCTCTAACATGGGCGCACTTAGAAGCTGAACTGAGAGTAGGGGAGTCGGTATAAGCCCCGCAAAAACTTAAATAATTCTCTTTACAAAGAAACATAGGCTTCCTTTAACCTCCCCGCTAGTTTTTAATGGATTGGAGACTCCTTTAAGAGAGGCTGTCAAGTACTTAGGACTCATATTAGATAGAGTGGAAACATAATATTGGGGAAGCAGTAAAGAAGGCCAACGTTACATTATATACTTACAAAAAAGCGGTTGGTATTAAATATTGGTTAACACCTCGAAATACACATTGCCTCTATACATACATCTATAATTAGGCCAATCTTAATATGTATATGGAATATTTGTATGGTGGCCATCTGCTCAAAAGGCGAGTTACGCTAAAATCATGAGCAAGGTCCAAAAAACAGGTTGCTTATGCATCACTGGTGCTTTAAGGACTACCCCAAACAAAGCGCTGGAAGTGCTAAACAATTTGCCTGACCGTCGTTTCGGCACTTACACTCAAAAGTATGGCGCTATGGAAAGACCGGTGGTTTAGCAACGTCTCAATTTTGCACACTTTGAATAATCACAAACAAGAAATAAACTCACCCTCGACAAGCTCCTCAAGACGAGTATACCATCAAGAAGGGAGTAGCAGACACCAAGGCTATGGAAAAGAGGGGAATTCAATTTTTACACAGAATTAGGACTGGAAATATCCGTTCGACTACTAGACAACTGCAGCGTGTATCAGGCAGAAGTTCTAACTACATCTATACTTAATATTA